>CM065926.1:42864874-43464874 GCA_033439105.1 Magallana nippona
GAATAAGATTTTAAAAAGTTTTTCTCTATTCCAATTTAAACAAACTTTAATTGACAGTAACTGAGAATGTTATAGTTTTTCGACAAATGGTTTTTGAAAAGAAGTTTTTAAAGTTTTTTTCTCTATAGATTCCTATGTAACAATTCGACCCCCCATTGTGGCCCCTGGGGATCATGATTTGAACAAGCCTGAATTGAACCTACCTAATAATGCTTTCAAACATATAACAGATTTCTGGCAAAACAATTTTTGAGAAGAATATTTTGAAAATTTTCTCTCTATATATTTCTATGTAAAATTTGATCCCCCCCCCCCCCCCCCCCCCACATTACCGCCCCACCCTTCCCCCAGGGTTCACGGTTTGAACAATCTTGAATCTACAATGCCACAGGATGCTTCAACTTAAGTTTTAGTGTTTCTGGCCAAAAGGTTTTCAAGAAGAAGATATTTTAAAATACCAACAAATTTTCAATAATTCTAAATTATCTCCCTTCATATAAACAAACTTGAAAACCCTTCTCCAAAGGATGTTTTGTGCCAAGTTTGGTTGAAATTGGCCCTGTTCTGGAGAGGAAGATGAAAATGTGAAAAGTTTACAACAACGACGATGACAACGCCCATGACAATGACAACATCAGACAATGGACAAATTTGATAAGAAAAGCTCACTTGAACTTGGCTCAGGTGAGCTAATTAAGAGTATTGTTATCAATTTATTTGATATAAAAAATTCTAAAATTACCTACATATGGACAATATGCAAAGAAAATCCATTTGGTTACAAACTTCAAATGTATACATATACATGTATTTAAAACAAATTTAAATTCTTATGTAATATATTGTGAAAATTTCACAGCAAAACTCTCACAGTAATTATAAAAAAAAAATTCACATTATGCATAAATACTAAACCTGTTTGATTTTTCACAAGATTCTCTTGAAGACTCATTTAAATGGATATCTAGCTGCTGCATAGATGAACTCTGACTAAGAACTGGTTGTTCATTGTTCTGGTCAATGCCAGCACATGAATCACTCACTCCGGAGGAATCACCAGAGAGGAACTTTAGTGGTTCTGGGACTTCCTTTAACAACACAGGATAAGGTTCAGCTTGTGGTGTCTTTTTCCCAAGTTCAAAATTGGATGATTGAACAGTCTGTAGTGAATAAACATTAGAGATAGTAGGAGTAAGTGGACATCCATTCAACTGACCACCACGCCCTGATGTCTGAACAGGATGAGGACCTATAGAGTTCAAAGAAGTGGAGCTTCCTTCCTTAAAATTACATGTAGCATTTGAAAAGAAAATCACTCCTTCACCTAAGGCCTTTTTTGTGTTAATATTAGTGGGCACAATGTTTGAAGGGGTTAAGCATGACTCTGATTGTTTAGATGGGAGGGAACCTTGTCTCAGTTTAATTCTTTCCCCTTGACAACTTTGAAACAGGGCAGGACATACTTGAGACACTTGCTGAAAAGCAATACTTTCACTGCTACAATGATAAGATGATGGCTGTGTTAATATATTTGAAAAATCACTGTCGGAACATTTGTGGGGCCGTTTCTGTGAAGAATCTAATACTCTTAATAAGTTTGTTATCCGAACATGCTTAAAATCAGCCTGGTCAGTGGGTCCATGAATATATGAGTGCGAAGACAATATGCTCTGGCTAAAGTCTTTGCAACAACTGATTATACTGTCAATATGCATTGAGCGAGCCAATCTTTCAACATGACTGTAGTTTTCCTCTGTCAACATGAGGTAACCTTCATAGAGATATTGAAGGAAAGCCATCACAGATTCCTTTGTCATGTCGGATTCTACTCGGATTTCTAACAAAGATCCAAATGAATAATTTTCCGTTGACTGTAGCATGGGACAGGAAGCAGCTAGAACTAATCTGTGTGCCTGAAACCAGAAGAAATTACTTCTCAACATGATAATATCAATTTAAGCCATTAAATAAATGCATAAACCAAATCATGCAACATTTTCTATAAATGATTATATACATGTATCTTTGAAAAAGTCACTTGCTATCATAACGAAAAATCAATTATGCAAGGAGTCTCAAGAATTTCTATTTTAATAAGAAATGTCAGATTTTCCCATTATAAAGAAACATATTTTCGCTCCTGGTAGAAAGAGGGAAAGAGTTTTTGCCATACACATGTACCGATTTCAATTGTTTTTCATTGACAAGTATGTGTTCAAAAAACTAACAAAAAGTGATGGAAATGTTTAACTGGGAGATTATAGCTAGTGCTAGTATGGGCATGACAATACTTAGACTATTATATATACTATCAAAAGTTACTGTAAACCAACTTGATTTGTGATGATATTACTGTAGATTCCTAATTAAACACGAGGAATTATTATCTGTGTAAAATCGCACATTTCGCAGATTTTAAAATCACGTTTTATTTATCAGACAGAAACTAAGATAAAAATTTGGCGATCTCGATTTTAAATTCTCACGATTTGGTGCAAACAGTTAAATTGTGGAATTAAGAACTTGCATAAAATAGGGAATCTACAGTATTTCGCTATTTATTGGAGATAAACTGATTCGTGATGACAAATTTTTGCAAATTAGTTGTATCAAGACCCATGATGTGAGAACAACCATTTGACAAGGGCTTGATTGCTTCAAAAAAAATTTGCTCGCAAATAAAAGTTTGTTTACTGTAAATCTAACTTCAATAAATTTACAAAATAATTGTGATTATATTTTCCATATGATTCCTCAAAGCTACTGTACTGTACCTTACCATAACAGAAATGGTGTCTGACTTGATGACAGCATCACAAAACTTTTGCTTCTTCCACAGCGCACACAGCTGAGACTGCAGGTTGCTGGACTGCACAGGGCTCATGTAGATCTTGTGATAGCTTACCATTGTGGCCTATAGTATACTTTTAAAAAGTGACAACATGGACAAAATCTAAAAAAAAAAAAAAGTTTATATTAAAATACACATACATTGAAATTACAAAACACAAGTATTGTTTATCATATAATTTTTTTTAGAATAGACCCCTTCACAATAACTGCAGCACTGCTCTCTTGCAGCGCAAATTGGTGTATTATGACGAAGTTTTACAAGATTAAATAAAATAACGTAAATGAATCAATTGATGTTACATCATATTTCAACAAACTACATATCATTTTGCCCTGCAGAAGAGCAGTAACGCAGTTACCGTGAATTAAGTTGATCAACTGTTTAAGATGGTATTGGACGTACAAGGTACACCTCCATATTATGACATATACTTCCTATCGAAATAAACAATAAAATCAAGTATAATTTCATAAATGTACGTTTTCTTTCCCGTAATTGTTACCTAACAGTGTACTGGTGTTGCACAATGGGTTAGAGAGTTAAGTACGAATCTGTAGGTCATGAGTTCGAATCCCACTGGGGGTTTTAAAATTTTTACCTTTCCAAAAAATTTTTAAAATCTTAAACATGTTAATAGAATGGAACAATTTTCTGTCAAATATTGTTAAATTCAAAAGTTAAACCGGTGAAAGTATTTTAAATATATAATGAACTTGTAAACACATTAATATCGACAGGTGTCCCATATCACCTTAAACTAGACAACCACCGTCAACAATATAGTCAATGTCAGAATTTTGTTATTGTTTTTTTTTTTCTTCTCAGAGTACTCGGAATTTTAAAAGAAAACATGATCTCGTTTACATAGCAAATAATATGAGGTGTACCTGTGCTTCAAATACTCATAACCCAACGTTCGATGGAATTCTAATCAACGCTAAAAGTAATCATGGTATAACTAATAACAATCACAAACTCAGTCAAAGTTCAAACTTCTTTTGTTGATGACGGACAGCGCCATAAAATATGCAGCGGTAGCAAGGGAAATCGTACCCCTGATAACTCGTAACCAAAGACATTATATAAGCATTTTTCATTTGCTTTGTTTGTGAATCATTTCTACAAATCAAATCAAATTACTAAACCAAAGTACTAAAAGAGGGTCTCTTTTGATGTGTAATTATGCATATTGTGTAGTAAAGACTGGCAATCTCTCTCTCTCTCTCTCTCTCTCTCTCTCTCTCTCTCTCTCTCTCTCTCTCTCTCTCTCTCTCTCTCTCTCTCTCTCTCTCATGCTTTTAATGTCGGCAAAGCGTCAGAGAGCGACTCAATTTTGTAAGCGGCTATTAATAAGATATGCCAATTCGTATATAAACTGATAAAAATGAAATTTTTTACAATCTTGTTATAACCGGTTTAACAAGAGGCACACATCGCTCACCTGAGCAACACTAGACATAATAAAATCAGCTTTATGAAGTCATATCCAAAATATCTGGAAAATGAATGAGTAAAATTGATCCTGTTTTAAAAGATTTTCAAAATTTTCTACAGATGTTCTTATGTTGAGCACCTTTGTAACTAGATGATTTCATAGTTATATTAACATTCTCAAAAAGATCTTAAACAACTGTTCATATAAATATGAACCTACATCAAACTTTGAACCCCTTATGTGGCCAAAGAATTATCCAGGTCCCCTGTCTAAACAACTGAGAATCAACAATGTCAATATGATTGCATATTAGTAATACTATATACTATATATTTTGAGAATGATCAAATTTATTTCATATGCAATAATTCGACAACCCTCCTCATCCTATTTTATTATTATTATTTTTTTATTTTTCTTAATATATATTACAATACCTGAGGATGCTTCCACTTAAGTAACAGCTTTTCTGCTTAATTGATTTTCAAAAAGAAGATATTTCTCTTTACATTCCTATGTAAAAATTCGCCCCCCCCCCCCCCCCCCCCCCCATGGCGGCCCCACCTTACCCCGGGATTATGCCTTGAACAAACTAGAATCTACACTACCTGAGGATGCTTCCACACAAGTTACAGCTTTTCTGGCCAATTGGTTTTTGAGAAGAAGATTTTTAAAGAATTTTCTCTATATATTTCTATGTAAAAATTCGACCCCACATTGTGGCCCTTTTTATGTCTATGCTAAATTAAAAAACAATTATGATAAAAATGTTAACACCGTTCATTGATGTCTGATTTATCTTAGTTTTGACTCTGTATGTATCATTTCGAAATCAATCAAAACCAAAGTACACGAACTGCACGGGACTTTCAAAGTAGTGCAAGTAAATCACACAATTATTTGGAAGAACAAAAATTTGTAACATTCTTGCCCGACAAACAACAACAATTTATGCGCGTCTGCTCACTTTATAAGAGAAACTGGAGATTGGCGAAGAAAGAAAGATGTAAATTTACCTTTATCTTAGTTAATTCATTTTGTTGTCTTTTCTGTAACATTAAAACAGACAAGATTTCGAATGAAATTGTATTTATTCTCAACAAATCAAATGGAGATAACAAACAACTTTAGGATGGTTACATCTTTTTAATATACAGAACATAGTGTATTAGGACTTATAAGAGTAATCTTTTACGTCTTTTGAACAAGGTATCGTACTAAATTTTTAAAGTATCCTTTTAATCATTTTCTCGGAAACATTAATCAATGGGTTAAATAAGTGTTTCAAGACATTTAAAAGAGGTTTGAATGCGGGAGATCATTAATCTACTCTAGCTGAAAGGGGCGTATACTATTTTGATAGAATACTATTTATAAATAGACTCGCCTAATTACTAGCTAGTATACATTTTTAAACGAATTTCAAAAAACAAAACAAAACCCAACAACATATATATTCCTCAGTAGCAAGATTGACCCTAATAAAATCAAGAAGAAATTAATTTTTAAATCCTTTAGAAATAGCAAGAAAATTCCATGTTCAAGCTAAATTCTCTCCTTCAACAAATAATTTTTAAAAAGTTGTATAGTGCACATCAATCGCAACTTCTCGGGCCTTTCCGGCAGAGCTCGGAATTAAAAACACCTAGAATGTTTTAAGGTGGCTCACTACACCTTGGAATAGTTTCTCAAATCAGCAGCCTTGATTATGATTGATAGCATCAGAGACATAAATAACATGTTATATATGTCTCTGATAGCATGATGGATATTTATGTCTCTGCTTTAATGAAGTATAGCTCACATCTCAACAGATTGTCGCTGTCAACATTCAGGTATATCGACGACATATTATCAATTAACAATTGTTACTTCCATACTTACGTCGATTCGATATATCCCAGTGAACTTGAAATAAAAAATACCACAGAGGCAGTGACATCTGTTTCATATTTCATATTTTACTGGAAATGGACATTGATAGTAACCTAACAACAAAGCTATATGATAAACGTGATGACTTCAATTTTTCTATAGTCAATTTTCCTTACTTATGTAGCATTATACCTTCATCACCTGCATATGGTGATTTTGTCTCAGTTAATTCGATACGCAAGGACATGCTCTTCGTATGAACAGTTTCTAAGGCGAGGCAAGCTACTGACAAACAAGTTGATAAAACAGGACTATCAACAGTCTCGTTTGAAGTCATCTTTTCCTAAGTTCTATGGTCGATACAACGACCTTGTCAGCAAATACTATCTTCCACTGGGTCGCATGCTGACTGACGTTGTTCATACTAATTGTTAGACCATAATTAATCACCTAATTGTCTACGGACTTTTCCGGTTTTTTTCCCGATTACGACAAAGAGCACACGGCGGGTGTGACCGGTCAGCAGAGGATGCTTACTCCTCCATGGCACCTGATCCTACCTCTATTTTTTTTAAGAGGTCCGTGTCTGCTCTGCTCCTGTTTTGTAATTTTCCTTTGGACTTTTGAATTTGAACGCTGTTCGTTATCACCACATGTCATTGTAAAATATGTTGTGTTTATATCAAGTTTCATGAAAAGGGGGTTGTCATGGACGCCTATGAAGTACGTTCGAGGTGTTTTTCCGAGCTCTGCTGGAAAGACCCGAGAAGTTGCGATTGTAGTGCACATCTATGGCATGCCAAATTCACAAAAATGAGCTAATCATAGTTTCACAGTCGATAAACTAGTTTTAACGGTTGTAAACTATAGTTTACGGACAGAAAACTATAGTTAACGACGAGTATCTATATTTCACATCTGTAACCATACTTAACGCGATCATACATGTTTCAGAAGTGTACAACTATAATTAACACTGAAAACAATCATTTGCAATTGCAAAACATAGTTTATCTGATAAATATAGTTTCACTTCACAATTGTGAAACTATGATTAACAACTCTTAACTATAGTTAACGAATGTACATTATAGTTTACAGATGTGAATCTACATGTATATTTATCAGCAAAACCTATCGTTAACGTTATTTGCAGACAGATAAACTTAGATTATCATTCGTAAACTATAGTTTATAACCGTTAAATATAGTTTTGCAGATGAAAACTATAGTTATCGGATCGTTAATTATCGTTTGCGAATCGTGAACTATGGTTTACGGTTCGTAAACTATAGTTAACAATAAACTATTGTTAACTATAGTTTAGCGTTCGTTAACTGTAGTTAACAGTCGATAAACTAGGTTTGTCATCCGTGAAACTTTATTTAATCTGTATTTCACATCTGTAAACCATTGTTAACGCGACCATCTATGTTTTAGAAGTGAAAAACTATAATTAACACTGGATATAACCATTTGGGATTGCAAATCATAATTTATCTGATAAATATAGTTTCACGATTGTGAAACTATGATTTACAACTCTTAACTATACTTAACGAATCTAAATTACAGTTTACAGATGTGAATCTATATTTATCAGCAAAATCTATCGTTAACGTTATTTGCAGACAGATATATTTAGATTATCATTTGTAAACTATAGTTTACAACCGTTAAATATAGTTTTACAGATGAAAACTATAGTTAACGAATCGTTAACTATAGTTTGCGGTTCGTAAACTATAGTTTACAGTTGATAAACCTAATTTATCAAATGTGAAACTATGTTAGGCTCATTTTTGTGAATTTGGCGTGCCATACACATCACTTCTGCCACACTATTTCCACTGGCCTGATTTTGACTTTTGAAGTATTGGTAATAATCCGGTCCACAGTGATAAATTTAAGTATCTCAAATTCAGGACGCCAGGTTAGAAGCGAGAAACAATAATGGTCACACTGTTGTCACAGAGAGAGATGACCCACTATACGTTAAAAATAAAATTTTGTGTCCCAACAGTTGAACGTTTTAGAACAATAATATAAGTCCGTAAATTCGAGGCCAAAGTCGCATATAGCGCTTAGTTGTGACTGATTAGAGCACCAGACATCAGGTGGGTTCAATACCACCAAAACTTAAGGCAATATATAATTTTTCTTCTTATCGTTTTTTAAAATATTCAAAACTGAATATAGCTAGAATTTGTGCTTTTGCAAACTTGGATTATAACATTATCAAATAGATTTAACTGGAAAAAAATTAAATTTGAAATTGTATTTTACGACTAAACCAAATGGGCATTTGCGCTATCTTACCCCCCCCCCCCCCCCTTCTTTACTTACACTTGATTGAAAAAGAGGCCCAAGAGCAACATCTCTCACCTGAGGAACAATGGCCAACTAACATAAAACTGGCCTTAGCAGATTTACAAATTCAAATGCAATCACTTGGACAGATGCAAAAGTAAGTTTTTGATATACTTATTAATATTAAATAAATTTACTTAATCACTATATTCTGCAGAGAAAAATTTTTAAAAATCTTTATAATAGCTTGTTTCAGTTTCATTTATAGTCAAATGATTTCCTCGACTATATTCATCTGAAATTTTGTTTTATCATATATACTTATCTTAATTCATGTGTATGTAAGTTTTGATCCCTTAAAATTTTCCAAATTGTGGCCTAAATCTGATCCAAAGGGATCAAAGTATAAAATATTTGAAACTTCTCCACACTAGCTTGCTTTCATAACATTCGTAAAGACTTCACACTAGCTTGCTTTCATAACAATTTACAGACGCTATTTTCTAAAGATGTTTTATTCTATAAATAAAGGTAAATAAAATATTGCAAATGCACACATACTGGTACATTTATGACCCAGAAGCCTCACAACCTTAAAAATATATAAAAGTTATCTAACTTAAATATCCAATTTCTGGTAAAACATTTAAATTTCTTTTATTACAAATCAGTTGAATGCCTACTTTTCTTTGGCAGAAGCAGGGCAGGAATCTATACACTAGTGTAGTTCACTATGGAATATATTATAGTTGCCAAAGCAAGGAATTAGTCAAATTGTTTTTATCTATTGCTGAGTTGCACTACAATGAAAAGTCACCGAGAGCAATGTTGACAGGTCAGTTGGAATCTGTAGAATTACGGGGAACAAGTTCAAGGTTCTGTAGATCAATCACAACCAGAAGTTTTTCACTAAAAATGATGATGGGTTTATCAACACTCTCTAATCTGATTCCGGATGATTGGGCTGATCAACATTCTCTAGCCTGATTCTGGATGATTGGGCAGATCAACATTCTCTAGCCTGATTCCGGATGATTGGGCTGATCAACAATTACATTCTCTAATCTAACATCAGTTTCAGCCTTTGGAGGGTAAAGTTTCACTTGCACTTTTGTTCAATGAAGAAGACACTTCACGATTACAACTGTGTGCGGATGACTCATACTTATGCTCAGAAAAATAAATGACATCTCTTAGCTTAAATTGTGAAATAATCATGGCCTGAACAGCTGTCTTCCTCAAACAATTTGCTGTGTAGCGTTTACAACCTGCAGCCTTGCAGATGTCTGGAAGGAAGTCAACAAATGCTCTCCGTTTCAATGTTGTATCTCTGTACCATAAACTGCATATTGTGGGATCAATGATTGCATCTTTATAGCAGTAATTAAAAAGATGTGATGCCCTTGGATCTGTTTTATCCAAAAAGAACTTCAACAATTTTACAGGACAATTTCTTTTTCCAGTTTCATACATTCGCTTGTCATACATAGCTTCACATATGTGTATGCCTTCTTGATCATTTTTTAATTTTCTTTCACGTTTCAAACAAGCATAAGTCTCACCCTCTTCATCAACTTTGAAATCAAAGGAATCTAACCTGAGATGATAGGAGAAATCGATTCCCTTTGATACAAAATGCACAACAATAACATACCACACTGCCAGTCGCAGATTAACTGGAGATAGATATGCATTCTCAAGGAAAGCAGACATTTTTTGTAAATCTGAATCATCAATGATCTCTTGATGAGCTGGTAGAGGATAAGCTCCAGTGATCATTCTCTGCTTCAGAAGACCTGTCAGACCTTTATTTGCAATTTTAAAGGCTTTGTCGTTGACAATGTCAATGCTACGGCCAATGGCCAATAAATGTCGGTTTATGGCTGCTCGAATTCCTTTCATTGTGTTTCTGTGATATACTGTGGGTCTTCTTTTCTTTGGATCAGGCTGTGGCTTCGCTTCACAGTAGAATCTTCCAAGTTTTTTTGCTAATTCTTCCTCATCAACAGAAGCCATATCCAGCGGAACTCCAAAAGATTCAGTGTGCCAGTCTACAATTTAGAATGCACAATGATGCTCAAGATTTCACAGTTCATAAAGATTATATTTAACTGCTTTTAAATAATTGGACTTTATCTGTTTGAAATTTTTTTGGCTGCATTTATAAATGTTCAAAACAGTCATACATACCTTGCAGAATCTTTACACCCCATTTGGTATTCTGTTTTGTGGCCTTTGATTGTAAATCATACTCTAGGATTTCTTGAACTTCTTTGTCAGAAAGCTTTTGAAAACGATGTGATGTTGGCTGGTCTTGGGTTGTCTGATCTGCAAATACTTGTTGGTTTGTATCATTATTCGAATCCACATTTTTGATAGAACATTGTCATTATCTAAATTTAGCAATTCTAATTTGAGATGCAGCAGTAGTGCTTTATAATCATCCTCTTCAAATACTATTAAATTGCATCACCTGAAGATAAATACCCAACACCAATCTTCTGTAAAATAGAAAAATAGTCCTAGCCAATAAAATTTGGAACAAAATTGAAGCTTGCTTCCATATTAATTTCAAAATTGTTGTCACTTTGTCAAAACCACCATTTCTTCAGGAGAATATTAATATATTTACTAAACATAATTGAGATGGTGACCATCTCAAAGGGCCCCTCTTTAATAATAGAAAATAGGATAAAAGCAGTTCAGAGGATTTTACTTTAACATTGACCTATGACTTAGAAATTTTCAGGTTGGCATAGAGCTTTAAGCCAAGCTCATAACCCCTTACCAACAGGCTTTTTTGGGTTAATATGAGCAAGATTAAGCCATATGGTAATAATTTATGGTCTAAAACTAGATTTTTAAGAGATCTGTTTTCACCTTCACATTTGACCTTGAAACTTGGTTTATTGTATCTGCACACCCTCAAAAGCTCTGTTTAAGTGAAGTATTAGACAGGTAGGGCTAAGGGAAGAGTAAATATGTTCTAAAAAAAAAAAATTTCTGTGGTCTGAGATGATCTTGACCCTTGACCTAGAAACATCATTTAAGGTCACTTGACACCCTTTGACCAAAGGCACTCTGTGGGTATGAGCCAGATTAGACTAAGGGGAGACAATATATGATTTGGACAAGGATTTTTCAGATAATTCTACTATGACCTTAACATTTGACCTAAAAACTTGGTTCAAGGTCACTGCACACCCTTTAGGTGAAGCATGAGCCAGATTTGGCCAAGGGGAGAGAATAAATGTCCCTAACAAGTCATTTTAGACAGAGACGGATAGAAGGATGGACGGACAGACAGACTGATCACTATAGGGCACCCAAAGAGCGGGGCCATAATAAGAGGACAGGTACATTTTGATCATATTGTTCCCTAAAGACTAGCACTTAAAACAAATACATCAACTCTATAAACTTACCTGTTTTACTGACTGAACTTGAGGACATTTCTTCATGACCTGAATTCTCCTCGGATGACATCGAAGGGTTATCATGTAACCAGCTGGACTGATTTGTTTGGGTTTCATCTCTCTGAGCTGTTGACAAAAACATCCCCTCATCTGTTTGGATGATGCTGTCTTCCGGTTCCACTTTAACAATACTGAGGTTCACCTCAGCACTAGGGTCAGTACTTGTAGCACTGTCACTAGTAGAAGTGTGTGTTTGACTGAAAATTTAGAAAACTATTTGATAACTTATTTGGGTACAAGTATAAAACTCTATATATATACACCTGAAAATTTGTTTCCTTATCATATAAGCAAAAACGTTCTTTTAAAAGGGTCAAAAGTCATATTTTTGACATCCAATGATCACCACACATCCTAATGGTTTGACGGTTGCATTACTAGAACGATTAAAACAGTCATGATAATAATTCTGACTAATTTTACTTTTTAAAACTTAAATATTAGTAATAAACAGCAAGGATAAAAAGTTCACTGGGATATGAACTTATTGGTACATGATAAATTTCAAATCTTCTATGAAGCCTTTTGGAATTTAAGCATGTACATTGCTGTTTATTTCTTAAATAATCCCTTCATATGGATATATATAAGCAATGAAAAAGAATTTGATTTTTGTATATAATATTAGGACAATATATTTGACAAACCCTCTAATACTAAATAGATGTAATATCTTGTGAGAATTTCACAGTACCACTCATAATACGAGGGCCAATCAAAAAATATGAAGACTTTTGACATAGCTATTTCACTTAGCGTCATATTATTACTAAATTTGGTAGACATAATTTAGCAATAATTTCAAATAATACGAAATCAAAAAACTGAATATATTCCTTTATTTCTAAGAATTCTTTAAAATTTAATCCTGCAAAAATGAGGTCACGGCGCACAGTCAAAATTTGTATTGTGTCAACAATAAACCATATAATGTCGATAGTACCGGTAATATTTCTATAAATTGGGATTAAAACCAAAAAATATTGAAACCTCAAATTAAGTATTGTCATGATATTCTATGTACGAAATAATGACGGGATATATTGTCTTGTTAAATAGAAATCAGTAACTTCAGACAGATAGTCCTCTTTGAAATTGACTAAAAACATAGATGTCGCCGAACGTCAACTAGAAGTACAAACAGTATGGATTTAACTTAATTAAGAAAAAGCCGTTGCAAACTATGAAACTGCTCAATGGTGCAAATAATATTTCAAAAATTATTTGCAAAATTGTGTTTAACTGAAATGCATTTTTGGGGTGTGGTGGCAACTGCATTTTTTGATACCAAACAGCCCGAAAGAAAATAGTCAGAATATTTGTACATATTTGGTCAAAAGAATAAGTAACGTCATCTGACGTTCAGTGTTTTCCTTACTGTAAACGAAGAGATATACGGCAAAAAAATGAAAACTTTGAAGAACTAACTTCTGATTCTTGAAAAAATGTGAGAAACTAAGATGTCAAGTGGTATTCTTGATGTCATGTTTTGAATGTTTACCGTGCTCCATGGTGATAAAACATGTTGCTTTTAACATCGGGTAACAAAAATACTTTTTGCATCAAATGCAATGAAACTTCACGTATCAATAAAATAAGTGTTGGTGCATATATCACTCTGTTAATTTAGACCTTTTATGATAAATATATGCCACATTGTCTTCATATTTTTTTATTGACCCTCGTAAGATAAAGAATTTACTGCCCATGAATACGATTCTACACCTGTTTGATTTTTCTGTAGGCTGATGGATATTTAGCTGCTGTATAGAATTCTGACTGGAAACCATCGGCATTTGTTCATTGTTCTGGTCAACGCCAGCATTGACTCCAGAGGAGTCACCAGATAAGGAACTGAATGGTTGTGGGACTTCCTTTAAAAACACAGGATAAGGTTCAGCGTGTGGTGTCTTTTTCATTTGTTCGAAGGTGGATGATTGAACAGTCTGTAGTGAATGAACATTAGGGATCATAGGAATGATTAGGCGGGCATTCAATGGATTGATAGATCCAGTTGTGTGAACTGGTAGAGAGTCTGAAGAGTTCAAAGAAGTGGAGCTTCTCTCGTTAAACTTTGTGTTGGAGAAGAAAATGACTCCATCACCTGATGTAGCAATCTTTTGAGCATTTATGGCCATGGGCACAGTGTTTGCAGGGGTTATGTATAACATGGATTGATTAGTTGGGCAAGGACCTTGTCTCAACTCAGTTTTCTCCCCTTGACTATTCTGATACTGAGCTGGACAAAGCTGAGATTTCTGTGTAAATGCAATACTCTCACTGCTAGAATAATCAGAGGAGTCCTTGTTTCCAAAAGATGACTGTTTCAATCTTTTTGAAAAATCACTGTCCGCATATTCGTACGGCCGTTTCTCTGAAGAATCTAGAACTTTTAATAAGTTTGTTATCCGAACATGCTTAAAATCAGGATGGTCAGAAGGTCCATGAAAATTAGAGCGCGATGACATTATGCTCTGGCTAAAGTCTTTGCAACAACTAATCACACTGTCAATGTGCAACGAGCGAGCCAATCTTTCAACATGACTGTAGTTTTCCTCTGTCAACATGAGGTAACCTTCATAGAGATATTGAAGGAAAGCCATCACAGATTCCTTTGTCATGTCGGATTCTACTCGGATTTCTAAAAGAGATCCACATGTGTAATTTTCTATGGACTGTAATACAGGGCAGGAGGCAGATAAAACCAATCTGTGTGCCTGAAAGAAGAAAAAGTTACTATCATAATATTTTAATGTATTTTAAACTGTTCTTAGCATGATATTTCAACTTGTGCATAATAACAATAATGTAGTCATTCTTCTGCATCGTTCACCTACTACAGTAATTTTTTCAAACCGTTAAAGTTAAAACAGAAAAACAATGACATGAAAGTTCAACAGAATTTGACCCAATACATGTATTCTAAGCTTAGCTGTAGAAATCTTACTCACAATCAACAATCCAGCTGATGGACTGAAGAACAACAGTTTTGAATTACATACTAAAAGCTTATTATGCCAGCTTCCCAACACAGGCTGGTGAAATATTTGATATTATGAGACAGATTCTTGTATTACTTATCACTTTGCTATACAATATAAATAAGATAGGTTGTTTTTCATAATCATCATTGCTGCTGGAAGAGGAGAAGAAGGAATAATCTTATCGTGACCAGGCTACGCTCAGGTCACAGAAGAATCCATCCCATATACATGTACTTGCAATGTAGAAGCAATGATGCGGATCTTCATCGCATCAATTTTAAGTCTGTTAAAAATAATCCGCAGGTGAAAGAAGCATAAATATGTATTATAAACCTTTTTGAATATGCTTATGTTGTTAACTCCACAAAATGTCCATTTTAATGTCATACCAAGACATTTAGAGAATACACTATTTCCAGCAACAATGAAGGTATTTGAGACCATATGAAAATTTAAGTGAGATACAAAGCAATTTTTTTTTCATTTGCTACGAAGCGAGTATAGGGGTCAAATTCTAAAAGAGGAGCTGGCACCTTACCATAACAGAAATGTTGTCTGACTTGATGACAGCATCACAAAACTTTTGCTTCTTCCACAGTGCACACAGCTGAGACTGCAGGTTGCTGGACTGCACGGGGCTCATGTAGATCTTGTGATAGCTTATCATTGTGGACTATATAGTTGACCAAACATGCAGTGCCATAAACATAAGCAGGACACAATCTGTGGAAAAACAAATACTCAAAATAATATTATGCATACAACGATATAGAACAAACACACAAATGTACACACTTGCTTTGTTATCAACAACAGTAGTTTAAGTGTATTGTCACCATCGGGGTTTGAATTTACTGTACACAATGAAAATTACAAGAAACATCTGTTAAAACCAGAAAAAAATCAATATTTTCAGTATAAAGGAAATGCATACATGTCCTCGTATATATC
This sequence comes from Magallana nippona, assembly GCA_033439105.1. Taxonomy (NCBI): domain Eukaryota; kingdom Metazoa; phylum Mollusca; class Bivalvia; order Ostreida; family Ostreidae; genus Magallana; species Magallana nippona. The sequence goes on from CM065926.1 coordinate 42,880,760, forward strand.
AGTATATAGAAAAAAGCATTAGGCGTACCTATGCCTTCTTAAACGCTAGTTACAAGCTCCACATTAATCAATTCTAAGCAACGCTTAGTAAAGAGTAAACATCGCATCTTTTGTTTACGATGGACACAGCGCCATTAAAAATGCAGCGGTAGCAAGATACGTCGTACCCTGTATAACTCGTACCCACAATTTTCCATTTGCCTATTTGTGAACAGAAGTATTTCTACCTGAATATAAGAATATCTATTATCTATCAAAACGATAAACGAAGATTCAAACCAAAAATAATTTAAAACTGATGTCTCATAAAACAAAGCAGTAGGTTTATGTTATGCAGCTGCTATAATAATTAAGGTCGGTTTCAACGTTCCTTCCTACTTGGCAATTTTGATTATGTAATGTTGTTCTATTGTTGGAATTTTAATATAAAAAATCCCAAAAGTCTGTCCCAGGTTATCGTTTCCATAACTTTGTTTGATTTTCTAGTATTTACATTTTCCGGTGTATTTGTCTGCTGATAACACTATCGGAATCGATTTTGTGATGTATAGTTCAACACCCAACACATTTCATCAATAACTACATTAATATTTAATCGTACAAATGCTTAAAATTATATAATATAACTAAAAAGGAATCATCCTTTGAATAGTATGAGGTGATCAAATACGTCAGGCGTGATCAAATCTCGGGCTTTATTGGATTTGATCACCTCATAATATTAAAAAATGATTCCTTATTCCTTAACTAAACACACATACCTTTCGATGAAAAACAACTGAAATCAAGTTGTGGCAACAATACTAAGATTTCTTCTTTCTCACTTTCTTCTATAAACACCAAAAGAAATTCACTGGAACGAAAATACGTTTTCTGGGCCAGTTTACGGTAAATCAAACTGTATAAACATTGTCCCATACAGCAAAATTTTACCGTGTGTACGGTGCTATTGGAATAAGGAATCAATCTTTGAGTATTATGAGGTGATCATTATGACCGGGGCGTGATAAAATCCAATAAAGCCGAAGGGCTTTATGGTAATATTAAATTACTTATTGGAATAAGGAATAAGAAATCAATCTCAGATTATTATGGGGCTTTATGACAGATTTGATCACGCCTAGACAATATTTAACACCTTAATTATTCAAAGACTGATTCCTTATGACATATATTTATATATACGATTTAATATTAGATTATTGACATTCTTTGGTTAATTATTTTCATTTCGTATAATTACTATGATCAGTGGTATGCAAACCCCGCTTGCGCCCCGACGGTGCGTCATTTGCGTCATTGATGAAATGTATTGAACTAGTATATGTTACAAGTGTAATCAGAGACAAAGACACTCGAAAAATGAAAATATATACTAGCGTAAGAATTTAGAACTTCCTTCAGTCATCATATTTCACGCGTTCAAGTACAGTAGATCACGTCTCTATTTTGTACAGCACACGTATGAGACTTTCTTTTTCTCTTATAATAAGATATACTATAATAATAATCATTTTTAATGGAGAAGATTATCTTATCGTAAAAAGAAATATTTTTAACGCCAGTTGCATGTGATTAAATGTTAATTATACAGAATATTTCTAGTTTTAGAAATGTACATTGACACAATTTAGTCACCATGCAATCATCAAATGTACTTGTACATACGATGAACCTATAAAAAAATTAAATGACAAGATATATACATGATCTTCAGTAATAACCAGCCTATAATTATAAGGATTTATAATGGGGAAAATCTTTTATCAATTCGGAAATTCCTGGGACTCCTCGGACAATTTTTCAAAGTTATCATCCGGGTATTTTTCATGCCGTTTGCAATGCAAAATCCCCGTAGACCCTAAGGTGATAGAGGGTACGTTTCAAACAAGCAATATTAATTGCCTCTGTAGTAAAAATTCACTCTATATATACTTACATATGATAAGATTAGAGAGGTTTAGCAGATCAACGGATACGCGTACTTGTACGTGTAGGTTACAAGTTAGAACTACACGTACCACTTGACATAACATTTTTGTTTAGCAGTTATAACGTGTACCTGTACATGCTAATGTTTTAAATGTAATTTTAGATATTCTCTCCTACTAATCTGATAATTTTTAGTCACAATCGAAAATTGAGAATTGCATGTGTTAATTTTATTGGACATAATTTTTTTAGATATGTATATTTTTATTTATACCAAATGAATAAAATAACAGAGCTATCGCATGTTTTAGAGGAAGAGATACGTGTATTAATACTCCAATTACATATTGAATTTGAATGAAATTTTATGTTTGTTGGTATCAGTATTCGCATTTAATATTCAGCCTTAAGAGAAATACACATATTTGTTAAAATAAATAGCCAACAGGGAAACATAAGCTACAAGTTCGACCTTACAGGTACTTTGCAATTTACACGTATGTTTATTCGGGTACATACGTGTAGAAATTCGTCATTACACAAACTGATGACGTAATGCACATAATTTCCTTTCTACAAGTACACGTACGCGTACACCTTGCTTTGCTAAACCTCTCTAATAATACTTATTAGGAACTTTTTTTTTAAAGAAACAACAGCATGTAGTTTTTTTTTTTAAAAACCGGGGGGGGGGGGTATTTTTTCACTCTAGTTGATGAATGAAACTTAGGCCCAAAGTTATTTATGACTATCAAAATATTAAGCAAAAAGTGGTGAAAGCTTTAAATAAACTGGATGCCGCATTCGACCTAAGAAAAAGAGCGTCTATATGTTTCATATAGTGCGATTTCTTTGGTAAATTACGATGAACTGCGAAAGCAATAGTCAAAATAGAAGTGGCAGTTTATATGAATGTATAAATTACGCTATGTCACAAGTTTCTGCTTCCACCACTTTTTCTTTAAACACATTTGTGCCCAAGCTACATTCGTCTAGTATAGAATGAAAAAAGTCCAGTTTTCTGTTTTGAAACACCCCTTTTATCGATTCACGTTTCACCAAAAATAAAGTCTGCATTGCAAACGTTGAAAAATTTTGCGAGTAGTCCCAAAAATTTCCGAACGGAAAAAAGATTTCAAATTTTCTCCAATTACAAATCTCTTTAAAATATATGATTATGTATTTTCGTACCTGTGAATTGTGAACGAGGAAATCTTAGAATTTTTGTAATGCATGTACAGTATACCGTGTATTGATTTCAATTCTTTCTCATTGAAAGGTACTATATGAATTAATTCAATTAAATTCAATTTATTGACAAAAACAAGTCATACATACAGTTTACAAATACAGTTAGTACATAGATTTTCTTACGTTAAATACATCACGGATGAAGTTACAAATATTTCTTGTTGATTTAACATCTAAACAATTTACAATATTCACTTCGTAGTTGTTTATAAAGAGGACATACAAATAAAAATTGATGTTCATCTTCAACAACAGTATGACAATTAATACAATATCTTTCATCCCTTGGAATATTAGGGTTACAGTATCTGCCATTTTAGGTTGGCAGCCAACCTATATCTGTAATTTGTGGGCACTTATTTTTAATTAAGTAAAAAAGAACGAAGCATCTTGGAAATGGAAAAATTTAAGTATGGTTGAATTTCAAGTTTGTTTAGATTTTGTGTACTTATTAATTGGCTGTAGAATAACAATTTTCCATTACCTTTTTTATTTTTAATGTCTCTGAAAAGTATATTTTCAAAATACTTTTTCAAATTATTTTCAAAATCGTTTATAGATACTGTATTAGCATGTGAATCAATAATATCATCAAGTATTCTTCATATACAGTTTTGCCAACAAGTTTTTCCATTTCCTACAAGTTTTCATCCTCTAAATATGCATGTTATAAAAGCAAGTTTGAGTTCTCTTGATCTGAAACAATTTTCTGCAATCTGTAATAATTTCGATATAATAATTCATATATTCTGAAAATAACGGGAAGTGCACCAAACTCTATTCTAACTGCTAAATTACAAGCTTTATTATGAACCCCTAAAATGTCTTCAAGATAAAGTTTTGATTTTTTTCAAATGGCGTTTTGTCAAAATCTTTTATTATTTTTTTTAAAATCACTTATCCAAATTTCCGAAGCATAAGTCAAAATTATTAAGAAAATGAGTAAAAAGTGATGGAAACCGCAACCTGGGACAGACTTTACTAGTATATAATATGTTTAAAGCTTTCATTCAAAATTGAATCGTTTATATAGTATTTTATTTTACCCTGTAACTTCTTTTCATGATTTTTACAAAACTGTCACTTACATGGGCGAATCTAAAGGGTTCAGAGGTCAGGACACATCCCCCACTGGAAATTTCAAACTTATTTAAAATATGACATACTATGTCCCAAGTTTCTGCTTCCATCACTTTTTGCATAATATATCGATAATCATAAATACCTTTGGACCCAAACTACATTCATTCATTATAAAATGAAAAAAAAAAAATCCAGATTATCTGTTTTGATGGTTACTGAAGCTAAAGCGCTCTTGTGACTATTTTTTTTTTTTTTTTACAATATACTACCTGTAGTGTGGAATACAGGTGATAAATGACAAAACAACGAAACATGTTTATATCAAAGAAATGAAACAATTTATAGTGTCTATTACATAGAATTATAGAGGCATGTGATCACTCCGTGGAAACTGAGGGAGTGATGTCACATCTCTAATAAAAATGCATACCCAATCTTCTTCACCTTTTATCTCTTTTGATTTATATATCAGAAGAAAAAAATCGTCTGCAATTGTTTTTTGAATGTGTCTGAGTTAGCTCCCTTTGACCGGATGTACTTTTCACTAGTCAAAAAATCCAAAATGGCCGACTTGAAATGAGAGAGAAACGAATGAAAAATTTTCCGGTTCCATAGGCAATGTCCCGCTTGGCCGACTACTTTATCGTGATTGGATATGATCACGATAAAGACAGTAAGTACTTTCTTAAACTTTTATAGAAATTGCACTGTGTACTGTGCGAGGCATCCTTATTTGAAAGTCAACCCGAAATGCCTCGTTATTGACATTTGGGGATGAAGATTAAAATCAGACTTCAGATCATTCTCATTCTATTTTATTTGAACTTCATTCATTGTTGATTTAAAGAAAAATCAACTTGTTATATAAAATCAGAGGCGTAGTATAATCCCTCATGTTCCTACATGAAGCAAGTGTTTAAGTAAAATTTAAACAATCCAAGTTCAGTTGTAACAGGTACCTTTTAGAAAGGACCTATAGAATAATGAGATAAGACTGACTTTAAAGAATTGCAAACATGGCCTGTAATATGTTAGTTAAATGTAGAATGGACACAATTTTCTCTTATACTATATATATAAAGATCAAAAGGCTGTCTTAACAATATTATGAGGGACATATAAAAGAAAATGTAAAGAATTATTAAATATAAAGTTGTCATTAAAGATAGTTGTAAAGAAACAAATAAAGCTGTAATTTTTCCAGGACTATAAGCTTTCATATATATAAAAGAATGATTTTAGACCAAACATTTTTAGTTTCTTTGTTGAATTGATTCAACCTCCATATTGTTATTGATAAGTAGGTTGATTTAATATATAACATTATGATATATTTTGAAATTGGCCAGAATCCTAAATATTCCAAATTGGTACACAGAATCAAAGTTGACATGAAAAATTGTGGTGTTCACTGAAGTTTTAGGTTGCACATTGCTAATTTGTAAGAATGTACATAATAAATACAAATTAATACCCAGTTGTCATAGCTGATACCAATATTAATTCATGTACTGTATAGGAATTGAAATATTCACACACAAATATCCATCAAGATAGACCAACCAATTTTAGGTCAGTCTGTAAGAGCATGTTTTGATGTAAAATTTACCTTAAAAATGTGCTTGATCGTGTTTTCATTTTTAAATCAACATTATTAGGATAAAATATAATGCAGCGAACCTAGCTAGATGATGCTTGAAAAGACACTATTAGTATACCTTAATTAAGGATAAGAGACATGCAGTGTATTGCTATGTGGGGCCAGTCTATCCATGTTTGATTTTAAGTCTTGACATGAGATTGGTGATATTGTCCTATATGAAGAAGTGTGTGCGTGTTGAGTATTACATGAGGTTTGGTTGAATTTTACATCATTTTTCATGACATTGAATTCTATTAGTATATATTTTCATGTGATTTAATTCCTTGTCATCAAACAAGCATACTGCGGTAATTCTTTTAAGTCATTTGATATTTCATGATCTATACAAATCTTGATTAAAGTAGATTAAATTAAGTGCTATTACGGTTTTGTGTAATTGTGTATACGATCTTAATTTAGACAATATGTACATGTACATACACTTTTCAGGAAATGGGTCAAGTGAGGGACGGATTATTCAGCGATTTCCAGAGACAGACTGGGAATCTTGTCCATTTACCCAGAGCATCGAATTGGTAAATATTTTTAAATTTTGTAACACCATAGCAAGGCCACGTCTGGCCTTGTCCGCCAAGTCTTAAAATTGAAAGTGTACAGGAAATGTCATATTTTTCCTGCTGCTTCCATGTTTAGATTACACAAATATGTACTAAATACTTGAAGCTCTATTAAATGAACTTCTGACACAGAATGATAGTTTCTGGTAATGGTAAACATTTTAGAGTGTGTTATGTTCCAAACCTTTTTATACCTGATGGCCTCACCATCAGTAGAAGAAGCTTTGTATCTCTTCAATTCTCTTTTTTACAGTTAAGACTTTGTGCTTCATTATTTCTCTTCTTTCCTTCTGCACTGTGCTTGCATGTTTTCGATTCTTCTTTCCTTCTGCACTGTGCTTGTTTTCGATTCTTCTTTCCTTTTGCACTATGCTTAGTTTGTAAGTCTGGTTGCATGTACAAAACTTCACAATTCATAGAATACTAGAGCACAGACTGATGCAATCTGACAGTTCTGTGTACAGGGTGTGGGAAAGTATTCTCCTATCAGCTTTGTATGTAAATTATGACATATTGCATATTTAAGTCATTATAAATAATACTATAACTATAACTGTACATTTGTAAGGAATTTTTGTTAAGGATGTTTATCTGTCTCCCTCATTGAATACTTTAGTTAGAACACATTAGTGAAAACAGCTGGCTTTGCTGATCAAGGAAAAATTATTGTAAAATTCCCCCTATGTAATGCTTCCTTCACAATGTAATTGATTTTAGAGCCCTTTTCAATAAATCTGATTATAGACTAGGGTTCTCTGTGGAAAAAAAATTAATCTGATATCTTTTTATCAACTGGATTATTTAATTTGGTCAGTGTGTTTTGCAAGGATATACACATATTGTTCAAGGAAGAAATAATAATGCTCAAGGGAGGGTGTTAAGAGTATTTTAAGTGGTAGGAAATCAAACTCTCATTATTGTGTCATTACAGATTTTTTTTAGTACTGCCTAATTTACTGTTCATGTTACCATCATCTTTTTTAGAAAGCACAAAGGACTTTGTCAGAGATTTTGTTGTTGTTTCATATTTTAACATGTTATTTTATAACGATGATTTGTCCGATCTACTGATGTGCTATGTCTGTAGGGGTCGTGATGGTTACAGTCTGGTATCCTCATTTAAGCTCATTTTGCTTGTAATTTCAAGCATGTTATTTTAAAGTTCAAAAGGCAGTTTTTTAAGTGAACTTGTGATGGATCAATACATTGGAAAATACATCACACTACTAGTCTAGTTAAAGGAGTACAGTGAACTTAGTGTTGCTTCGGACTGAACTCTCTTGTTCCTTTGGGCAGAGAAAAGTCAAAGTTTTCTAAGGTGATTGTGTGTGTATGTTAAATAGATCACATGATCAGTTATGCGTTAATTAAGTTATTCACTTTTTAAGTGCAGATGGGGAGATAGTGTTAGATTTTTTTTACCAGGTGTGCCAGGTAAAGAAAACCAGGGAAAGTGTGTTTAGTCTGGCTACAGCACTGAGTTGTGGTAAATAAACTTGTGCAACATTACTGTCAGAACTTAATTGTTTTATATATGTTACATGTTCATGCCTTTGGTCCAAACCATTTATGTTGTAATAAAGAGAATGAGGGTTCTTAGTGACCAGGTGTGAATGACATTAGGCCAATGACCCACCTAATTAGGCATCAGAGAGGGAGAGAAATCCTCAGGGCTCTTGGGTAATAATAGTTCCTGTTGGACAGGATGTTTGGAGTCTGTTCATTCAGTCTCCCCCCATGGCTTCCTGATGTGTGACAAATAACAATTGAGACATCGGAAACTGCCCAAGTATAAACTGTCTTACATGTGGTCTGGCTGGTAGTACAATCATATGATTCATAAAACCAAGGTTTATTTTGGAGAAAGATTGTAAACATTGTCTCATTGAAGTTTTGAGCCCATATCTTTCTTCTCAATCAATAGAATTTTTTCTGTGAAAAAGCCCATACATGTATTGGATTGCGATATCAAATATGGATGTTTGTAAAGCTCGTTCATTACATTGATTTATTTTTAGGGAAAGGGATATCTTGCTATTTGTATTTATAGGTGTGTTTTAAAAAAACATCCTGTAAACAATACCACTATTATAATAACCTAATGCTTAACACATTGTCAAAGAATGTGACAATATTTAAAGACTGTTTGTTTGATTTTTTTTTAAACATTTACTTAGTCATGCTAACTTGTATGAATGATACAGAATGTTGTATTGGAACATTGGCCAGTCAGATTAGTTAAATATTTTACGTGGAAGCGCTGTTACTGTACCTTTTTAGGTGTATAGGTGTACACAAGTTTTAATCAGTAAAAAACTTGTCAGTAACAGTCAGTAGGGTATCAGACAACCTGTGTACACAGAGAATATACCGAGAATTTATTCTCCTCTTCAACAACATTTGTCAGGTTCTACTGGAGCTGAAAGAAACTAAACGAAAAAAAAAATCACCAGCTTCAACAGGTGGGATTCATTTGCACAATGTTCGGAAAAGTTTTTACGCTTGTATTCAGAGAATGCAGCGGAGCTAGATTATTGGTTTGGGGGTATTGTCCCCAGCTATACCAGTACTTTTTTATCCAGAACAGTCATTGTTCTGTAATTGCGATTATTATCAGGCTTTTATATCTCCTCAGAACTATTCTACATCTTTTCAAAGTTACCTATATATAAGGTATGAATTGCCAGTGATTTAGAGGAGTGTCTTGATTCTGTAGATTCTGGTCTTCTTCACATGGTGTTCTTGTATTCAGCTCCCCCCCTCCCCCATTATCTCACTATTTACTACTGTGTGATGGATGACACAACACTGGGGTAATCTCAATACGTTATCAACAGAAACACAAGGAAGTGTTGCTCCCTCTAATACTCTAGATCAAAACAGAGGAAATAGCTAGGTCCTGGCTTCAGACTCCCCCATGGAGCTATAACTGACACAGTAGGAAGAAGCCATGTTTCTCTGTGAGAGCAATAGGGCTTGAACCTGCAGCCTCAAGCCATACTCTGGTATAACAGCCAAAGCATATAGGGTATGGAATGGTTAAGTGACCATACTCTAGCAGTTCTTAGTTCTATAACATTTAATTGTCACTCCAACAGCATAGAACATGTAATTTTAAATCTTCTGTCCCATCAGTTCAACATGGAGGGACAGTCGGGTAATGTAAGGTGAACTTTTCATATGATAGTCTTATCCAGAGTATTGAACCAATACAAGCAAATTGTCTTCAAGAGAAAGAGCTTTGTGCAATACCAGCTGCGACATGGGCATTACCAGTGGGCCATTGGCTTCCTATTTATCACCCCAGGAGGTGGCGACTGGCCCCACTGTAGCCACAGTCTTAGCAATGAACTGCTGTAATGACCAGGCTCTAGCAGATGGCAGACAGATAATGGAAGCTCTGTGTGTAGAAATAACTCTATTACTGGCTTCATCACACAGTTCGGCCAGGGCCTGTTGTGTTTGTACAAATGGTAATCAATTTTAGAGAAAGCCCAGGGCAGAAATCTGTATCAAATGATTAGCATTCCTTCATCTGCGGTCTCAGATGCTGTCTGTATAACCTAAGAAACGAAGCTTTGTCATTTGTGTGGTATATGATGAAGTACTTTAGTCCAATTAATACACAAATATTTTATGTAATTATGTGTACATGAAGATAAAACTTCCTGATTTTTATTTTGAATTCTTTTGTAGCAACATGTGCTTTAAATATAATTAGTGTTAATATCCTTAATGAAAGTACACTAATAAAAAGTGCTGAAATATGATAACAGTAAATTTGACAGTCAATAGTATTATGGACATTAGTTGATTATGTATACTCTATTTGACATCTAGCACTTCAACTTCCCAATCTGTCTCACCATCCCAACATAATGGAGCATTCTTGAGACTACTGGGGAAAAGGTTTTTTGCAATCTTGTGCCAAGTGCCCAGTAATGGAAATATATGGTTTAAAGCTTCCAATATCTCTTGGTTTTTAGGATTTTTATTCTCTGCACTGCCATGTTTTCTCTCTCATTTGGTTTTTAAATTTTGTATAATTGCCCATGGCTCAAACCAAGAGGTAAAAAAAAGGGCAGAAGTCTGCGAAGTTTGAAATATTGGAGGCTGCGACTTTTTAACATTGAATTCCAGTGAGGGAAAGAATGTAAATTGGGGAAAAGACTGGAGCTTTAGAGGATAGGCTTGAAACCCTGGGTTATTTTTGTATTTTGTTTGGTGAAAACATAAACACTGCATATCTGTGATCCATCAAACCCTTATGCAACAGAATGCATCCATTACTTTACACAGTAGCCAGAGGCATATATACTGCAACTCAAGTTGATCTGAAAAAATAATGAGTTGTGACCTTTATAATTGATAGATCATAGATCAGTATGTAATTGTATCATTTACTCACCGAATCAGTGATAATTTGTAGGAAACACCAACTTCTTTGAACCCTCTTGGAGTGCTACATATTTGAAAGATTTTTGAGTGATAAGATGGGCAGGAAACATATAAAAGATAATCATTTTAGTGCCAGTTTGTGGTATATGACCAGTGCTTATCAGAGTTTATAAACACCTGAAACTGAAATGTGTGGAAATCACTCAAATGCCGCCTGTGATCATTCATTCCTTGGTGCTGGATTCCTAGAAACTATTGGCTTTGTGTATTGGGTAGATCTTTCCCACATGATTATTTTTATTGGAGAAATGGGGATAAGATGTGTTAGAAGCCGCAAGTTTTTAGGGGAGGATTAGAGAGGTCAATTTGTTTTTTGGAGGGTCTTTTTATAAAAATAAAATTTATATTTATTTATTCATATATTGGTAGTATATATGCATGCAATGCTTTTCAATTTTGCAAAAATAGGGTTTTGCAAGACTCTCATGACAGCAATAAAAAGAATTGCATACAGACATTATGTATGCAAGTCAAACAAATGTGGTTTTGTTCAAATTCTGAAATGATGAATTAAAAATTTCTCTGAATTTAAAGATGTTCAGTAAGTTGAGTTGAAACCAAAATTTTAAGATCATTGAGAAAGACATGTGCATTGTTGTAATGGACATTCTCTTGTAAGTGCACTAATCTGTGCTGAATAATATTGTGCTAACTGTCAATTCAATTTCTGAAATAGGCTGTTAAAAAATCAATTACAACATTTGTTACATGGCTTGATCTGTAGTGGTTCAGTCAAAATAGGTCTGACATTTACACAAGCCGAGTGCAGCCCCAGACTCTACACTGCTTTCTTTGCTGTTGTTTGGTTTATAAAGTGCAGACAGACATTCTTTCTTTTTTCTTATCTCGATGCATTGGAAACCTATCTATGTAAATTGCAAGGTGGTTCAACATGTCATATATGACCCAGTGTATCAAAATGTCATGTGACCTGGTGCATCAGCATGTCATCTTCTTATCTATTTTCATGACCATTCATCACCTTCTTTTTTTTTTGGATGAAACCCATTGAAAGGAGATTTTTGTGTAGTGATGTGTTTTACAGTCAATGAAAACTGTACATAGCAATATTATGGCCAGCAAAGAGATAGATAAAAGGAAAACTGTTGTTTATCAAGATGCTGCAGTTTCTTGTTACATCACATTTTATACAAAAGAATGCACTCTCCCTAGGAGTTGACTGGTGAAATTCAGCACTTTTCTCACCATTCAAATACCAGCATCAGTATTATCTGCTTTGTGATAAGATGCTCAGCCACATGTAACATTTGGAGGGGGGTCTAATTATGTAAGGATCAATTAGTGGCAGACACACACTGCATCCTAGAGAGGGATCCAGAGAAGCATCAGCGAGCCACCACTACATCCTCCCTGAATTCTAGTATTTCACTCCAAGCATAACACTGTATCCCAATAGCTTGGAGAGCCAGACAAACTCTGCATCCTCTTTATTATAAGTTCTAATATCTCACACCAAGCATATCATTTTGACCTCAATATCTCTAGATGCTAGAAACTTCTACATCCTCTCTGTGTGTATCAAAATTTTACCCAAGCATATGACCAGGGAATGTCAGACTCTTGCTACAACCTACACATATCAAATATATATACATTCTTCCAGATCCCAATTTCTTAACATCACCCTGAACATTCAAACTTGGTTCAGGTATTTAAGGAAAATCTCCTAGATTTGAGCACCAATCACCAATGTGGGTTGAGAGTATTGCCTGCCTTAAACAAGGGAGGGGGGTTAACTATTGAAATATAGAAATAACACTGATAACACTATCGTTTTCATCAAATGGCAAAAAAATGCAATCAATAGCATTTCCGTATTGATCATGTCTTGGTAGTTCCTGCAATAGATAGTGAATGTTGAAAATCACCATACAGGACACAACCGGTATATTTATTCACCTGCAGCTCTTATGAAATTGTATATCATATAGTTTAAATGTGATACAATCTATCATTTTATACATGTAATATGTGAATCACTTAGAATTTTAACTTCCAGTATCAAGAATTTAAAACACTTTGGAGAAAAAAAACTTTGAATGCAAGTTATATTATGTAGAGATGAATTTCTGGCTGTACATGACCTCAATGCCTGCAGTGCGTGCTTAGTTCTGAAGTGTAATCTCATTAAAATTACAATGAGTCCTTATTACGAAAGGCACCAAGTGAAATAAAAAAATACAGAGGAAGACAGGCTTCAATTCAACCACAAAAAACAGAAATTGATTTGCACCATAGGATCAATTTATAGAGCAGGAATTCCTGCGGTGCACATCTTAGAGTATGTATTTTTGCTGTAATTCAAAGGGTTGTTGACCTGGGCATGACAAAAGGTTCATTTGCTGGCTTTGTACATGTAGGAGTTTATTTTCAAGCGGCAGCAAGCACCACCACTTGAGCTACACTACAGAATCGGCCCCACCAGCTTTGTACACTGTTCTCTCTGATACAGAGCTCCTTCAAAGAAACAAGAGTTTGGTGTGTTCATCTATAATGTACATTAATTTAGGGTGTTTTTTTCTGGCACTTCTTTAAGTTTTAGTTATAAATCATTATTATCGGTGTAATAGATGATAGAAAGTTACCGGAGCTAATAAGTATATCAGTCATCAGAAGCTGAAGAGATGGAGACTGTAAATAAAACAAGATATACATTTGCTGAAAAAGATATATATTGTTGAAAAGAGAACAAAAAAGCATTTATAAAATGTGGTTTGAAATTGATGTATGTGTATTTTTATCACAATTTAGAATGTATTTGAGCATAAAGAATCTTAATCGTAAATTGTTAAGGGAGATATATGTGCCTCATACTAAGTCACCCATTCTTTGGATGTGTAGGAGACATGCCACAATTCCTCTTTCTTCCTAACAGCTAGATTAGCTTGTCAAGGCCATCTGTGGTATACACCTAGGATAATCACGTTTGACATGCATATGTGTATTGTTTACATTCTTAATGTCTTTTGTTGAGGATGCCAATTATGTTATAGTTACCTCATAGTTAATATGTTGTATCAACTAGATGCTACTTTTACTACGTTTATCCTAAAGTTGTATATATAATTATCTTTGCTTTACCCTCAATCCTTAGCACCCCCTATCACTCTTTTTAATGAAAAAAAATTAGTACCCTGCATTAAAGCTCTTGATTTTGATGAGATTTGATTTTGCTTGTTTGACCTTTTTATCAGACAAAGCTGTTTGAAATATTAAGTGGAAAACTTTTTGCTTATCTATACTTTCCAAAGTGAATTAATGTTATTATATGAGGGTTCAAGGTCATAAATACAGGAAATGTTTCTTGCTTTTGATTTCTCCTGATTTTCAACTTGTTCACACGTCGTAATTTTAAATCACACATGCACTGACAAAGTGACTGCCTTGGTTTAAGAGATGTGAACAAGTTTTTCAGAGCAATCCAACTTGGATATTCAAGTACAAACAGTAGTTACTTTCAAATTTAAAGGGGCAAGTTTGTTTGTTTTTTTTTTTTACCCATTTATACTTGTATATGATTATTTTTTCTTGCGCTAAAATAATAAATTTTGGTTATCAAATCCTGTCCTTTTTTTTTAGTTTTGTCGGCCAATCGGATGGACCCTCTCAGCACAAAGGCAGCCGCCGGAATTCTTTGTGGCAGTCCTAACGGATATCGACGCGGACCGCCACTACCTGTCTGTCCTGACGTTCAGCGAGAGTGTCGCCATCTCGCCCACAAAGTCGGACGATGGCGACTCGGAGGAAGACTCGGCTCTCACAATACATTCCCTCATGTACTCCCCAAAATGTCTTGTACTCGTTTCACGGCTTGACTACTTTGAAACATTCAAGGTGAGAAGTCTTAACCTTTGCTCTCAGAATATGTCTTTGAAGTGTCAAAAATGTTTGTCCTTATGTCCCAATTGTCAAAGGGAAATTTAAAGTAAGGTTTATTCAAAGAAAGTGTTTTTTCTCTCAAACAATACAAGATGGTAAAATCTTTTTCAAGTGTGATAAGGTTATAACAACTGAAAGCAAAATTAATATTGTATATAGTTATATTGCTTAATAAAGTGATACATGTACTTTAATACTTGTATGTATATTATGGAGTATTTACTGTATGAATGTTGTATTTTGTAGAATTGCCTGGGCATTATCTACACAGCTTATGTAGACAAGCTAGATGTACAGCTAGAGGCGCTGGTGGGGAACATCCTGGGCTGTGTTCAGGTCCCTCCCCCAGGTTTGTACACTTATTGTATGGCATCTCTCAAATAAGATTACATAGAACACCGTGAGTAAAATAGATATTAGAATGGATAGCAAAGCGGAGATGTGAAAATATATATAACGATACCTGGCTGAACAGATGGTGTTTAGGCTTTTACAAGACTTACAACAATCAATCCCACTAGTTATAGTTTTAATGTAATAGGTTATACTTGTATATGAATGTCAGGTTCCAATTGATGAAGAAAAACTGGTAAATAGTTGTAATCATTGTAATGACTAGTTTCACCTTTGAATTGACAGGTGGTCCTCAGGTGCGGTTCTCTATAGGAGCGGGGGACAGACAGGCCCTGCAGCCCCCGGTCAGTGGAACTGTCCCCTCCTCACACAGTGCCACAGCACTCCTATTTCAACAGCTAGGTACGTATTACAATCATACATGCTGCTTGTTTTAATAGGGGAAGTATTTACATTCACACAATCAGTAACAGGACAAATGACTTAAGTTTTCAGTGCAATACTAGGTGTGGGAATAAGACCGCAACCTAAACATCGTCAAAATTGATTCTGTCATTGTTCTTTTCATGGAAATGAGTATACATTGACATGATAGTTGATTTTGTTTTCAGGAATACAGAATGTGCTGACCCTGTTCTGTGCAGCCCTCACAGACCACAAAATACTCTTCCATTCACAAAGTTATTCCCGCCTCACAGACGCCTGTCAGGCCATCAACATCCTTCAGTACCCTCTTAAGTACAGGTATCTCCTTAAAACCTACCTGCTAGTAATATACAATGTTCAATGAATATTTGCAATATTGTGAGCAGATTCAAATTTAGTTACATTATAATCACAAACCAATTGTTAATTTTTTTGCTCACAAAAATTAATCATCGTAGATTCCCAACTGGCTATTTGTGAATAAAAATGTATGTGTATAATACTTGGTTCACTGTTACTTATGCCACAATCTAATGGTTCATCAAGATTTTGAAAATTTGCATGCAACAGTATCCATAATCAAGAACCATAACTCTGTTATGAATACTCTTAATTTGTAGTTATGTGTATGTCCCTATCTTGCCGGCCCCACTTTACGAGGTCCTGAACACACCCACACCATTTATCGCCGGAGTCCATTCCTCTCTAGCTGATGATACTGCTGATCTGGTATGTAAATGATAAAATTTTAAGTTGCTATAGCCAGGCTATTTCCATGCTACAGTTTGAAATAAATAATCTATGAGTGATTAAATTCTGTTTAGATATAAGGCTATAGTATGCATTGTTAATTGGTCTGTTGTCATGTTTAGGTGGATGTGATCGTGGTGGACTTGGATGGAGGGAGTGTCCATATCCCTGAGTGTGTCAACCTCCCCATGCTGCCGGAGCCAATGGTGTCCCGCGCCAAGAAAGCCCTCACCATGGTAACGCATTATCTCTGTCTGTAGTACTCTGGACACATGATAGTGTCAGTTTTATGAACACTGCCAGCTTTAGATGTTTAGAGTATTGTGTTAGCTCTTGTTTCACGATTTTCTCATGTATATGGGCACAAAAATAGCTAAATTTTGAATTTTATTTCATTTTCTTTTTTTTTTCTTAAATTTCTGAATCAGTTTCTTTATCTTTTTTTTTTGGCTTCTTGTGTGTGGATTTGTTTTACACTAATAACTATTGTTTATTTTGACAATGAAGTAAAATTTCTACACTTTGGATATTTTCTGTAAGAGGCACCTGAGCTTATTGGTAACCTTCTAGTGACTTGGCTTTCAGATAGATATATCTTCAATATCTACATGTACTTGGTCAGAAATGGTAAGATAAGGTTTCTTTTTCAGCTGCGAAAAATCTGAGACTCTCTCAGTCATTTCTCTCTCCATGCTGCTTGGATTTGCGGAATGCTTAAATGACAGTGAATCTCTCTATCTTGAATGTCTCAAAAAATTGAAATTCTTTATGTTGTCCAATCCTCAGCTGACTGTCAATTAAAATCAAAAGAAATTTTACCAAGAGTATCTGAGTCTTTATGTTATGATATTAATTCCCAGTTGAGATGAAATAAAAACTATAAAAGTAGAAAGTTTTTTTTACAGTTATCAGATTAAAACAAAAGAATTGAATGGTGTTCATCACTTTAGCGTAAAACATTTTGTAAAAGACAAACAATTACAATTTGTCCTGTTTTAAAAAAAAAAAAGCCTTACTTTACTATTTATCAAATATCAGTATATCTCAAAGCTCACTGAGGGATGGACAATGTTAAAACTGATGAAACTTATGATATTTTATTCGGAGCGCAGCAACTGCCAACATCTGAATGATAATTTGCAAGAAATCTTTAATCTTTCCTTGCAAAACAATTGAACTGGCTACAGCATGAATAAACTGTGTGTATGTCTTGACTCTTCAACTGCCAAAAAGGATATAACTTTAACAACCAATGAATTTTGATCCCATCTAAAGCAAAATACAAATTTAATGATACTAACAAAATCATTCATAAAGATAACCAAGAAGTAAATAAACTTAGTTTTTTTTGTTTTTTTTTTTTGTGGAAAGAAATTCCTTCTAACATCCTAAGGAGATCTAAATTAATGTTAAGCAATGTTAAGATATTGCAATGAGGATATACATGTACATCATAATCGAAATGGGGTTTGAGTATTAAAATCTTTAATTAGGGAGGTTAGTTAAATGAGAAGAGAATATGTTCTTATATGTATACTGTACAGTCAATTATTTATTGGAAGTTTTATAGTTTAAGATTAGATGAACAATGTCTGGTTCCATTATTTATGGTAATATTGTACATACAGACCTAATTAAGATGACTTTTGCTAAAACATGCAGATTTTCAACAAAATGTATTGTACAAGAAATGTTTGAATGTTCCATTAGGTGATGAATGCTGACTTACTGATGGCTGACTATGCATTTCCTCCGCCCTCACCAAAGAAACCTCCTTCGTTGGAACAAAAGGTACTGTGTGAATAGTGGAGCACTCACTAAATGATGTTTGGAAGTTAGAGAACTTTTATTGTTACTATTCTGTCATTCAGATAGCTTCAACCACATCCAATCAGAATGCCACGTATTGCAAATACATGTACATAGATTTTATTGGGTGCCAAGGGAAAAACTACAATGGAAACAAATATAAACAAATTAAGTACAAGCACAAACGAATAAATGGTACATAAGACAATTCTAACACATTATCAATAAAATGTTAAACCAACATAGGACACAAACTGCGTTCCATAGAGAAATTGTTTAAAAAGGTGGGATGAATAGTTAAACATTGATACAACATTATTAATTGTTTAGACCATAACAGTGATATATGTAAAGAAGGTTTTAAAGGTAGGAAATCATTTTTGACTAGTAGCTTAAACACAAATCATGAAAATATATGATGACTGAAAACATGGTGCACATAGGGTTTTCATGTAAACAATTCAGACGAGTTCAAATACGTAAAGAAACTGACAGTACATATTAGACAGTCATAAAAATACAAAATGTAATAATATATAACAAACTTACAGTGTGGTGGACACAATCACAACATAATCGACAAATCGACAAGCAACCAAGAGCGACACATGCGCTGCAAAATAAAACTACGGGGAGTAACTCTATAAAAAGTATGGATACGCATCTCTAACAAAAGTGTACCAGAACAGTTACTTATATTTATATACAGATATATATTTACCCGGTATATATACATGTATATATATTTATATTTGGAATCTTATGTTGACAATGGTTTTATTTTGTCAAGTAGATGC
This sequence comes from Magallana nippona, assembly GCA_033439105.1. NCBI lineage: Eukaryota > Metazoa > Mollusca > Bivalvia > Ostreida > Ostreidae > Magallana > Magallana nippona. Next base: position 42,899,740 of record CM065926.1, read on the forward strand.
ATTATGTAATGGAGTTTTATACAATTAAATTTTATTTTGTTCATGTAAAGCAAGTAAAATGATCCCAACATTTTAATGTAAAAATGTCATAAAGAAACCTCACCTTCTTTCATTGTAGGATAAAGAAATTCGTGCAATATTTATTCGTTTTTTCGCTGAGCTCCTGACGGGCTACAGATCGTGTTTGACTGTGATTAGGATACACCCAGAACCATTCATCACCTTCCACAAAGTACGGCCAAAAAATCTAACCTTGTTAACAAACATCAGTTGATGAAAATGCATCAAACCACCAATATTTGTTATTTGAAAGCAGCCTAGCATATAAATTAATATGACAATGATTTTTAGCATAAGGCATAATTGGTGCACTGCTTTAAAGTTTGATTATAGCAATTGAAATGTTTCCATATCATATTTCTTATCTACAAATTACATGTACAGTGGTTCATGAGAATTTTATGAATAAAGTTTTCTGAAAGTCTAAGATCTATTGTGATTCTTGAACCTGATCTCTATCACATTTTGTGTTGACAATATTTTATTGGTGAATTAAATTAAAAGGATGACCCCTTATCTGTTCTTTAGGCAAACTTTATGGGCCACAGAGGAATGGTGGACGATGAATTCATCGTACGAGTCTTAGAGGGAATGGGTTTTGGAACGTTTGTGGCAGAGAGGGGAAACCCCTACAGAGCCTGTGATATTTTTGATGAGGTCAGTGCTTCTATAGTTCTCCATAGTTTGCCCTGTAATTCTCATTGCTACAATGCTATTTTGACCACACTGTGTATATCATACACAGTAAAGAAAATAAATTTAGGTATATGAAAACTGTTTTCTTCTATACCAGAAAATGTTATATGAGTGTTTTATGATGGCAAATGACCGAGACTATTGTATTTAATTTCAATGTGTGAATTATTAGGTCTATGCAAACATCCATGACCAGCTGACAGCAGAGTCTGCAGACCCAGACAAGGTTATGGAACACATCAAAGATCTGGCAAAGCAGCTTCACACCAATGTAAGTGCTCAGTTAATACCAGTATAAGTGTTCAGTTAGTGTATAACCTGAACAGAGTCTCACAAGTATGTAAAAATATATCTTGTAGTAGAATGTATTGGTGTAATTGTTCATTGTGTATCATGAACACAGCTCACACCAATGTAATTGTTCAGTTAATACCAGTCATATTGTTTAGTCTTCATACATCATGAGTACAGCTTTAAACTAGTTAAAGTGCAATAACTATCATTGTAATTGTTCAGTTAGTTTGTATTATGAATACAGTTCCACACCAACTTTATAAATGTTTATGTATTTATTAGTGTAATTGTATTAAAGCTAGTCAGATATTCTAGCCTTGTCATTTTGTAGGAGAATCCAAACCCTCAGCCATATGTACAGAAAGTTCCCAAACCAACCGAGGGGGCGTATAACAGAATCCACCAGACACCGTTTCCTATCCTGGATAATGAAAACGTGCACAAAATCCTGACAGAAGGCATTGAAAAGCAAAACATTAAAAATAAGTAAGTTAGATCTGTTCATTCTTCTTGACATATTAACAGTTCAGCTATCCATAGTCAAAAGAGCATTACAATTTGACATTTACCTTCTTTGTTTACTGGCATTAAACAGTTTTCTTGTTCAACAGGCTTCCATTGCGACCTCACCAAGTGAGGATCGTTCCCATGGGAACACCAATCACAGCTCTTGTTGACAGACAGCGAATTGTGGACAACAATGCTAGACGACTGGAAGTTCTACGGAACTGCATCAACTTCGTGTTTGATAACAAAATCTCAGATGCAAGAATTGTAAGTTCCAGTTAACAAATCCTACATGTAAAAATCAAAGTTAAGAGATATCATATGTACAGATTGTGTACCTGTCTCAAGTTCATAACTTTTGGTCAATAGTAAATAATTGGGACATTAAGTATTTTTAAAGTCAGCGTGCCTCAAGAAATCTTTGATTATTTAAATATAATACATTATAGTCTTATGGGACTCAATATAATTTTTGGGAACTCATCAAATAAGTAAGGACTAAGTCTTCTCATAAATGTTTGAGTCCTTGAATCTTGAGTTCAAGTTTAAGTTAGAAAATCCTAGTGAGAACCCTGTGTAATTTTAATACTTTTACACAGATATTTCCTGCGGTCCTGCGGGCTCTGAAGAGTCGAGTGGCCCGTCTGGCCCTGACTCAGGAGCTGAGCTATCACATTCGGTCTAACAGGGCAGTGCTGGAGCACCAGCAGTTTGATTTAGTGGTCAAGCTCCTCAACTGCTGCCTACAGAACGACTCCAGTATGGATGAAAATGGAGTGGCTGCCGCCATACTGCCTCTGGCCACAACCTTCTACCGGGTAAGTCCGACAGATTATAAACTAAGGTTAGGAAGCTCAAAGCATTCTATGTACAGAATCAAACTTCTTTAAGCCAATAATCTGGAAGCTTCACCTTCAAAATAAATTCTAATATGAACCAATATTTGAAATAATGTAAATTATTACAATGGTAATTCATTCTGTATATCCAGATGTGTCCTTATAAATAAGGCCCCACTCTACTATAATGGGCAATTAGTATATAGTAACATCCTTCACTACAACTGTTTTGAAAGTTTTTTTTTATCAGGAAAATTGTACAGTTAGACCAGTTTAAATATTACTGCCTGTGATACAATATGTTTGATAAAGTTTTCTTTATAACTTAAGAGATATTAAAATTGATTATTCTGTATTTTTACAGCAAAACCAAAATCAATTACGGGTATATTGTAATATAATTAAGTAATTATAACAGAGGAATTTGAGCCTGTGTAATGTGTACCATTTGTTTACAGAGACTGTGTACAGGGATCATCCAGTTTGCCTACACCTGTGTACAGGAGCATGCTGTGTGGCAAAACATGCAGTTCTGGGAAGCGGCGTTCTACCTGGACGTCCAGAAACAGATACAGCAGCTGTACGCGCCACACTTTGAGGAGAACCACGTCGGCGATAAACGTGACAGTTTCCAAAGCTCCCCTAGTCACAAAGTATGTTCAATATAGAGGATAATAGTACTGTAAATTAAAGTTTTCTTTGAGGTAAATTTTTGTGAGGTGAGTTTGTATTTCTGAATTTAAAGTGCTTTAAAACCACAAAATTTTGGGGGAGTGGGGGTTGTAAATACCACTGATATGAGGGGACTTTGAATTTGTGGATCACATGTTGTTAAGAGACAAAAATTGTAATCATTGTATGACGTGAAATGCCAGTCTTGATTCAAGTCATCAAATGCAAAATCTACAGAAATTAATGTTCTGTGAATAATTATGATAATTTTACAATAAATCTAGATAAACTTAAACAGACACTATGCATGGACACTTACAAATGTATTTCATTTTTCCATTTATTATTCATATTTGCCCAATAAATGTGTACTTTTTTTCTCAATTTCGTATGAATTTAATTTTATCTTCATTGTTTCATACTATTATTGATTTGTATCATTTCTATTTTAAACATCTTTTATCGTTGTAGTAAAACTATTGATTTAAAGTTATTTCTTGTTTCAAAATTAACATTTTCTTTTGGATTTCAGAACAGTGAGTTGAATGTCAGTAAAAATTGCAATGGACAGAGTGTGACTCAAGAGAAGCGATCCAGTTACAGAGCGAGGGAGATGGGGGCCCTGGAAATAGCAGCGGAACAGGTAAATCTGTCATTGAATTACCAATTCATTGATTTTCATTTTACTATCTTTGATGTATGTGATCATCTAGGCCTGGAGAAAGTATTCATATAGATATTCATCTGCAAACTGATTAATTTGCAAATATTTATTACCGGGTATAGCAGAAATAATTTTCACCTTTGATTCATGTAAAATTGTGCATTATGTATGAAATAGAATTACCAATTGGTTTGGTTTTTAGTTACGGACGTGGCCTACCCTGAGTGAGGAGAAAAAGGAAGAGATGATCAGTAATGAAGAGTCGACAGTGTACAGTCAGGCCATCCACTACGCTAACAGAATGGTGTACATGAGGGTTCCTCTAGAGACGCAGAAAACCATAAAGGCCCTGTCTCCTGATTGGGAGAGCACCAGCAACAGCAACATAGCTTCCAGGTAAGGCAACATATCCCTTGTGTATAGCAAGCAACTGCAACATAGCTTCCAGTTAAGGCAACATATCCCTTTTGTATAGCAAGCAACTGCAACATACATGTAGCTTCCAATTAAGGCAATATAGCACTCGAGTGTAGCAAGCAACTGCAATGTAACCCCAAGATAAGGCAAAATGGCCTTCAGGTATAGCAACCAATAGAAATGTACTAGTATTAACAAGGTAAGGCATCGTGACACACAGTAAAGCAGAAAGACATGCAACCTAGTAAAGGCAAGCCCAATACTGGTAACATAAATTGATCAAAGAAGAATTAGCAGACATGGTCAAAAGTATAGAAAGGGTAAACTTTCTGCGTTTTCTTTGAAGAACAGATTTTTTTCTTACAGTAATTTTATAACTCATGTAAAATATGTTTGTACCTTATGTTTTTCAGTTTGGCAGACAGTGAGAGTATTGATGCTGAGAGTGGGTATGATGAAATGGAGATCTGTGACGTGGGCGCCAGTGTGATTAAGTTTGTGACCCGGTTTGTGGACAAGGTATGCAATGAAAGCCGGGTGACACAGGACCACATCAAGTCCCTCCACCAGATGATCCCCGGGGTGGTGGCAATGCACATAGAGACCCTGGAGGCTGTTAACAGAGAGAGCAAGAGACTACCTCCCATACAAAAGGTCAGTCATTTACCAGAATAATAGAATCCACTAAACCTTTTGAAATCTTTTGAAAAAAAAGTTCTGGCATCCACAAAGTTTGATTGAAATTAAGAAATCTTGAAAAAAATTGTCCTTCTCAAATGAATGTAGTATCTATTCTATTAATATGGAGTTAAGTTTAGATGTAGGTCTTAACTGATACAATACAAAAGATTTTTTGATTACCATACATTCTAATCAATTAATTTTTCCAGCCCAAGATCTTGAAGCCAACCCTGTTACCTGGGGAGGAGGTTGTGATAGATGGTCTGAGGGTGTACCTGCTGCCTGACGGTCGTGAGGAGGGGCTAGGAGGAAACATGGGAGGTCCCACACTCCTACCTGCAGAGGGTGCTATATTCCTCACCAACTACAGAATCATCTTCAAAGGCACACCTTGTGATCCTCTTGGTAAGAATCTAGTTCTTGTTCATTTATTGAATTGATCAGCTTTCAGATAAGCTATAAATTCTCTTGTTAATTAAATTAGCTTCATACAGTACTACCTTTTATAAGCTCCTGGTCATTGGACGGCAAAGTATAACATTGATATTATGAATCTTCAAATTATAACCATCCTGTTACATGAACATTTGATGTGGTTTTAAATTCATTGAAGAAGGAAGAAAATTTATAAGACATTGAAAGATTTAATTTGCACCTATACCTGTAACTTAACTGTATCTGTATATATGTGTCTGTTTTGCAGCTTGTGAGCAGATTGTGATCAGATCGTTCCCCATCTCCACCCTCACAAAAGAGAAACTAGTCAAACTGCAGTACACACCTCACATAGACCAGCTCCCCAAGGAGGGACTCCAGCTCAGGGCCTGCATATTTCAGGTGTGTATAAGATGAATTAAAAGGATGTACTAATGTCGACAAAACACTCATGGATATGCATATAGATGTTATAAATGGATTGCTTATTTGAGACAATTATTATACATGTATCATGGATGGATAAACAAGGCTTGTGTCTTGTTTTTTGTTTACGTTGGTTAGGTATGTTTATCAGATAGGCAAGAAAAAAGAAGTTTAAATATATATATATTCACTTACAGTTACACATGAAAATGTGATATCATATAGTTTTAGCTTCATGTGATGAAAAGAATAACTTTATAATAAGGTGGTCATTTACTTTTCAATAAATCAGCTGATGAAGATCGCATTTGACGAGGAAGTAAGTCCTGATGATGTGGAGGCTTTCCGTAAGCTGTCCACCAAATATCGCAGTCCCACAACCGTGTTCATGACATTTGCATTCGCTGGTCAAGCAGTGCCTCAACCAAGTGCCATGCTGAAACCTATAGAAAAGAATGCCTCTCTCAAGTATGTTCATGTATATACATGTAGTTTCATCTACATGTAATATGCAAAACAAACCACAGTACATGTTTTAATCTTGTTCTTCATTAAGTAAATTTTATGAAATAGCTTATGAAACCACCATTATCTGATTATTACTTTTTAGAAACTTTGCAAAGAAGACAATCATGAAAACAGCCAGAAAAGCTGGGATAGCAAAACAGAAAGCACCAAAGCGGAAATATGTGCTGCCCACTCCCCCAATGAGCCGTCGAAGCATGTCGCCACGATCATCAGCGGGCTCAGACAGCGAATCAGACCGACCGGCCAGTGAAGCCTTGGATGATCTCTCCAGTGTGTATTGGTTCTAGATTTATTTGTCTGTCTGAAAATTAAAAAAAAATCAATCCACCTGTCAATTTTGCTTTTACAGTTATAGATGAGGGGGAGTTTGGACGGAGTTGGTTGTCTGACCCCAAGGTCATTGAGAAGTTAATGGAGCGGCCTGGTTACCAGGACTACATACGCCAGGGATTTGGAGATCCTTCGGATGGGACTGTGAAAGGGAAATCCACAGAACAATTCCGAGTCTCCACAGTCAATTCCAACTTCTCGGTATCCAAAAGGTAATGCTGCAGTTCTGAAGATATTGGCAATGAGTACAGGTGGAGTTATAGGAAACAAATTCAAATTGCAAATACTATTTTCTTTCAGTATGAAAATTCATACAAATGAATTACTTTGTGATTAAATTTCAGTTATCCTGCCTTGTTGGTTGTTCCTGCCAACTTCCCAGATGACAGCATTAGGAAATTTGCACGGACGCATAGACAGTACAGGTAATGAATGCAAAATGAAAAAGTAAAGATTTTTGGGGCAAGTTTTGATGAAAATATTCAAAATTTCTTTTATACAAATGATTTTTAATCCATTAAGATTTGGATTGCATAATTATTTTCAGATTTCCTGTTGTGACATGGCGGCATCCTCGCACCAAGGCTCTATTACTAAGGGCCAGTGGTTTTCATGGTCGTGGTCTGATGGGCATGTTAAAATCTGATGCTACCACAGGTTTGATTGCAACTTCAGAAAGTTCCATATATTTCAGTTTTGTAAAATTTTTGAAAAACATGGGCAAAAAAGATGGTGCAATAACTTTAATTGTTGATCCTTTCTACTGGTACATGTATTTCTTCAACACAGAGCATATACTAGTAAGAAATCACATTATAAAAAACCCTTTGCACATGTTACTGGCAGAAACAAGATAAAGAAAGTAAGAGACAATGAATCTTTGTTCCTCTTTTGGTTTGAAAACTGTGATTTCTTCAGGTACATCAACTGGTGAAATCTCTGCCACGCTGCATCAGGAGCGATACTTCTCTTGTATTGTGTCTGCCACACCAACCAGCACCAAGTCCTACAAGCCCTCCTACAGTGACTCGCTCACCAGCCTAGACTCACTCATGCTCAGTGGAGTTCAGGACGCGGTGCTCCTCCCAGAAACCCCCGAGGTGGTGCGGCGGTCCCATCCCGCCACAGGGAGCATGCGTAATATCAACAACCCAAAGAGCTCCTGTAAGTACCACGCTGATATACAATGTACATGTAGTTCTATTTGTACATACATATTCATGATCAATATTTGATATCTACATCTTATTCAGCTGAACATGTATGCACATTAATGTGTACCTACTGGTATATATTATATGTACATATACATGTATGCATTCCATACATGTATGAAAATTGTAAATATTTTTGTACAGAAAAGTAAATGCCCCAATGTATTCCCTTTGTGATGTACATGTTTGTTTTGTAAACAGTCTATCCCCATAGTGTGTACTGGTAATTGAAGGGACATTGTTGTATAATCCTGTCCCTTTGAGTTCTTTTGTTTGAAATGTGGATGACTCTTTATTCAAAACATAACCTGTACATTCCTAATATGTCATGTAGCTTTTAATAAATGTAATCCTAGGATAGAACATAGGGTACTTTGACAGATTTTTATTTTTATTCACTGACATTTATTTATGAGCATCTGTACTGTAGATAGACTGCATTTGATGACCATTAGGTGTTTTAACTTGTGTGATGTATTCAAGCTAATATTGCTACTGCATGGGTTCATATCAGAGTGGGATATGTAGACAAATGCAATTGGTTTTGCTATATATTTATTAGATATTGCACTACCGGCATTAGAAAAAAGATTTCTTTAAAACAAGAATTGTTGGGGGCCCTGTTTGTATGAGTTTTGTTAGCATATATATTAAATTGTAAATAGAGAAAATAAGATTAGAGGTGGAAAAAAATGAAAATTTCACTTGACATGATATTCTAATAGAATTGTTGTGTTAAGGAAACCCCTTTATAAAATGTTTTCAAGCTTTAATGGGATGTCCTTTAAACTACATGACATTGTCTTTAAACACTTTGTTAATTACAATTTTATAATATTTTACATTTGTAAATAAGAGTGAAATGTCTTTTATATGTATATTGATTTGTGCGTAGTGAAAGCAGGTAAGAAAACTCTGTATATGGCACTGTCTCATCTGTTCCATTTGTACCTTTAGTAAACTTGGGGTTTAGTTTCTTAAGTTCTGTCTTTTCACTTGTTGATTTTGTTCATAGGTAGATGATTATTAATTTCTTTCAGATCAGTATTGCAAAATAACCATATGTGACTAGCATTTTCTACCCCCGTTTTTTTCTGAAAAAAAAATCACAACACTTTAACCAGTCTGCCCTTGGTAGAAATTAACTAACTTTCAATCACCTTACCTCCACTGCATTACAGAAGTTTATACATGGAATGTTCAAGTTTTAGTTTAGTTTGTGTGAACCAAACGTTTTTTGTTCTGTTATTTTGACTCCATATCACTTGTTTTGTCAGCTTTTCGTGACTCTGTGTTCTCCATTGCCGAGTCTAACCCGGTCACCGGCAGAAGCAGCCTGTTTTTACGGGCTGTCAACATGTTTCGGCAGGGTGGGGCACGAAGCTCCCCCGAACGTAGGTTTATTATTTACCTCTCACCCTGGCATGTTGATGCATTTTGAATTTTCATCACAGATTCTGGGGCCGATTGATGGGTCCCCTTTGTTCTGATTGCCAATGCACATGTCTGCTTTTAAACTACAGGAGAACAAAAATGCAGCTATCAATATTTTCTCATTTTTACAATTCAATTTTGATACTGAATTTTAAGTCGAAAGGATGTTCAAAGCAATGAGAAATGTTTCATTCTTTTTTCCCTGATAATAAAATTTGTAAATAATGTTAACAAGATAAAATTCCTTAAGTTTTTCCATATGTGTATGTTGTATTTGAATTACTTTGAATTCATTTTTGAATATGGTAAATTTTCATGTGCATGTCTATTTAAACAGCACAAACAATGCATGCTGTGCAATTTTGGATTGTTTCAGATCATACATGTCCTGGTCAGAGAGTATAGAATTTATTATAAGGACTGGGTTTAAATTTTTCCTAAGCAAATGATGCATATCATGTTGCCTGTAATTATTTTTGACAAGAGTTATTGAGAACAAAATCTAATGTACTAATGTTTTTATCACTTGCTAAGCTTTTAGGATATGTCAACTCATTTATCTTTTACCACTTAAAAGCATCCTGTAGATAAAACTTTATAGGGAAACAAATTGTTTTGAAATACAAAATTCTGACACCGTCTGTCTGCAGACATGATGTTAAACTATAGCACTGTTGGTGTACTTTTCAGTTTTGACTTTACCACGCCGGACTCGAACATTAAGGAACGCTTGGCCAAGTATATAAATCCAATATACTCTGAATGTTGCATGTATGATCCAGGTCATGCATTGCTGTGTCACCACCAGGTGGCAGTGTGCAGGGTCACCACAAGGGGGCTCTGTACATGCACTTTATGATGTTTTCTGATGTTTTTGACACAATTTAGTTTTTGAATGCAACAATCTGAAATTATTTAAACTAGTATTTCCTAGTGAGATCTTCTTTTTAAACTTTGTGTGAAAACTCATAAAGTATTAGCAATTAAACAAGAGCAGCATTTTTATAATAAAGTATTGCATTTACACATAATCAACCCATGTATGAATATTAATAGCTTTAAACCGCTCTTGTATTTGGCTTGCAGCTTTAGCTGGCATTTGCTTGACTTGGATTCTGTACATGTTGATTAAACTATACGTTAAAATTAGTCAGGAAGGAAATGATTGAATGAACAGAAAGTAAAAGTAGATGGGGAGACACTAGTTGACATCTAGTTAGCAGTTGAATGTTTAGTGAATGAAATGATATATTATAAATGCAAATGTACATATAATTGATTATAAGAACCTGAAAGAAGGATTTAGATTGAATTTTGATAAGAATGTTTAGATGAAAGACAGTAGTTGGGCATACTGATGGGGTAGATAAAAGAGAATGCAAAACGTCTTGGTGAATCAGATGTTCTTTGTAGTTCTGTAAGGTTATGGCGTAGAAGACAGTATTTTCTTTCCTTCTTAGCAAAGTCCTGTCTATCTGCAATGTTTCTGCTTGCTTTGTTCAATGACATTTGCCCATATTTAAAAACCAGGTGATGATATATTTTTACTAATTAAAGAAAAAATGTACAACATATGTACATGTTATCCTTTTCCTTTATATTTAAAGTTTATATTAAATTTTTAAGAATGTTATCAAACAATCATAAATTTTCAAGGATTTGATTGACAAATAAACCTTTTTTTATTCTTGAACTAACATTTTTTTTAACAAAATGTATCTGTATTTTTCTTGGTGGTCAATATAATGTATTCAGTGTGAATTTAGTCAATTTTAAATTACTAGCACCATCTGCCTGAAGATTAATTGCAAAAGATTAACTTGATATTTTTTCATTAGAAAATACTATAAGCAAAAAAATGCAAGATTTTAACATGTAAATAATGAAAAGAACATGTAAAATATTACAAATTAAATACTTCACTGACAAAGTTCAAGCTTAAAATTATTGAGGTAAATAAAATAATGCAACTGCTATTAAACAGAATATTTTTTTCTTCACAAAACTGTTGACTAGTACAACAGTACCAGGAAAGGCCATTTCTTGGTTTCAGTGTACAGGAGTATATCTCTAACATCTCAAGGATCTTGTTACAGCATTTTCTCGGATTGGCAGTATCCGGGAAAAACCCAGGGGAAACTGGAACAGCGCCACACTGGACCACCTGTCACCCGCATTACATCAGAACGGGGGATTGAGCGATAGGACCGATCTACTGCACAGCTCTGTACAGGGCCTAAAGAGGGTCGCACTCTATGTGCTGGGAGAGAAGACGCAGATGAAGGTAAGGAACTTTCTTAAAACCTTAGAAATCTATTTTCAATATAATTGTTTTGAAATGCAATAAATGTGATAAATGAAGGAAAGGGTAGTGTCTAAACATGGAAAGAATACATTGGTAGTTCTGAGATGCTTCATATAGATATGTAAATATAAGTGGTTGCATCCAAATATGACATGACAAGTATGATAGATCGAGTATGGTATATATTGTAATGGGGGAATACATTATGGTGGTTGTAACAGTTAGCAGTCTGAGAAATAAGAGAAATTTTTATGAATAATGACTTCTTAATGTTATGGATATAGTGGATAATATTGATTAAAATGAAGATTGATATTCAATGAATGTTAAACCATCCTGAAATGTACCAACATAAAAAAAACCATGTATACAGTGTATACGGTACACACTTTTATTTAAAAATAATTGATTTTTTGTTAATTGCTTGTTTTTGCACTTGAACATCTCAAATTGATCCTGCCAATTCAAGTACCGGTAATTCGACAGCCTTTTACATGTAGAACAATGACTGATCTAAACCATTGCTGCTTTCTTTTTTCAGGGAATCAAAGTGGAATCCTTCCCCAAGTGTGACTTTATCCCTGTGGATTTCTATGAAGTAAGGCATGTTAAGGCCAGCTTCAAGAAGTTGATGAGGGCATGTGTACCCAGTGCTCCCCTGACCCAAGAGATGGGTTTCCTAAAGCTTGTGGAGGAGTCAGAGTGGCTACTGCAGGTAAATTCCTGGAGTGTGGAGGAGATGTTGCATAGGCCATTGTTTATATTATCTCTGTTAATCAAAATTTTGTACATGTATTGAATTTTAGAACTTTTTTTTGGAGAAAATGGGAGCATTTCCACCTTCAGGAACCTTGCTTTATTTCCTTCTCTTTTTTTTTAATGTTGATTTTCATTTAAGTTTAAGTACAATATTGAAGTAAAAATGTATCCCTGTGTTTGACATTGCAGGTTCAGAACATCATGCAGCTAGCTGGGGCCACAGTTGATCTGTTAGACGTTCAGGGCTCCTCTGTCATGATTTGTCTGGAAGATGGCTGGGACTGCACAACACAGGTAATGTACTGTGAAATCTGTACAACACAGGTAATGTACTGTGAAATCTGTACAACACAGGTAATGTACTGTAAATCTGTACAACACAGGTAATGTACTGTGAAATCTGTACAACACAGGTAATGTACTGTAAATCTGTACAACACAGGTAATGTACTGTAAAGTCTGTACAACATAGGTAATGAAATGTAAAGTCATTGGGACTGTATTACACGTTATGTTCTAGCTTTAAGCCAATGGTATCCACATAATGTACTGTTCATCCATTAGGGCTTGATACACTAGTATACAGTAAAGATATACCTCATTAGAGAAATTATAAGCACATTTTGAATAGGTTTTTCTATGGGTTCTTTTTGTCAAATGCTTAAAAATTCATCTTTTATGGCTCAGTGTACTGTAAAATGATTTGAATTTGATTATATGCACATTTTGTCATACCTGTGACCTTTTCCTGTCTGCAGGTGGTGTCAGTGTCACAGCTGCTCTTGGATCCATACTACCGTACCATTGAGGGATTCAAAAGTCTTGTGGAAAAGGAATGGCTGTCATTTGGTCACCGATTCACTCACCGTAGCAACCAGACTGTGGCCAATCAAGCCAGTGGATTTGCCCCCGTGTTTCTTCAGTTTCTGGATGTTGTCCATCAGGTATATAGTAATCATTATGATAATAATTACAGTGTGTTTTAAATTCACTATTTTTAATTTAAATTCTTTAACACCTAAATCATTTCTTTTCTTATTTTCCATTATGTATTGATTTTAAAATTCAGCTATTTTGAATTCAAAGAAAAATAAAAGTTAATAGATTTACATTAACACTTAGAATTATTAACTGTAATGTTAAAATTTAATTGAAATTTGTGTTCTTAGAGTCTATAATGGGATAACTTTTATTCCCTTTTCCTTCCATTAGATTCATCACCAGTTCCCATTGTCTTTCGAGTTTAACCAGTTCTTCCTGAGGTTCATAGCATACCACTATGTATCCAATCGATTTCGGACGTTTATGATGGACAATGAGTATGAGCGAGTAGAGGCAGGCTGGTTAATGGATGATAGGCGGTCCTCAAAGATTAACCATGACCAGTCAGATCTAGACGGTATATTGTTTGAGAAGATTACAATTTTTAGGTCTTTGATAGGGACTCTGAGGTTTAGATGTTTCATTTTCTGTTGAAGCATTAACATGATTTATTCATCATTGACTGACAAAGTGTTTTTTTTTAAGGACATTGAATGAATATGGAAGATTTGCAAAATTTCAATAAATTTCTTTTTATGATTTTTCTTCTTCTAAAAATTATTGACGATTTTTTTTTTATGATTTCAGGTGGATTTGTTCCGCGGTACCAGTCCAATCAGGGCTTGTCTATCTGGGACTACATTGAGAAGCACCACCGTAAATCTACGCTCTTCATGAACTTCATGTACAGCCCAACCAATCAAGATTCAGTCCTGCGTCCATACTCCAATCTGTCCAATCTCAGGATCTGGGATTTCTACTTGACGGAGGATCTAGCTCATGGCCCCGCCTACGAGATTGAGACGACCAACAAGGAAATCCAGATCAGTGAGGAGGAAAAAACGGACAGCACTGGGCAACCACTCCTGAGGAAAATGGTCAATGGATGCTACGACAATGTGTCGATTCAGCAACCCAATGTGTTTCGACAAATGTTATTGGTTAGCCTTTCTTGAGATTTTGATTGAAGTATTAGTTGATATCACAAATAGGTTTACATTTCCCAAAAATTCTTGATTACTGTTTTTAGCACAAATGTTATGTATATATGGAGTACCAGAGTAGTTATGAAAGTATAATGTTTTTTCATACAGGAGTTACACAAACTAGAGACTGACCTAGGACATTTTCAACAGAAATGGAAAACAGTGTGGGACAAGCTCGAGTTGCCAAATGGCCAACGAGAAACTATACATAGGAATTTCTCCTTTAATACTCAGATAGTGAAATCTCATGGACGCTCAATACACAAGCGATCAACCCTGGAAATTCTAGTGAAGGGGAAGATGTTAGGAGAGGCTGCTAAAATGTTTAGTCAGCCCCACCGCTTTGAGAAGCATACTTACACCACACCAGCATACTGTGATTATTGTGGTCAGGTGTTGTGGGGCCTTCTTAAAACAGGTAAAATTTAGCTTTATTTTCTAGAACTCTTGGTATAGCAGAAACTTGAAAATATAGCAATTTATGCGTTTGTTTAGAAATAAATTTTTTTAATGCATAGTAAAGTTTACAAAGTTCATGAAGAATGCAACAAATTTTAATTGATACAGACACATCTTTTATAGTCATGATTGGTTATGAATTACTGTAAACATATTATATTTAGCGAGTACGATATTTGGTGGAATATGATTTTTCAACAAGTTTGCGTGTATTTGATTTACCGCATTTCAGAATGTACCTATTTATCTACTTATATATTTTACATTTGGCGATGTACTTGGTTTAGCGGACACCGTTTTCCGCCAAAATCGCTAAATAGAATACACAGCCAAATGTAATACGTTTACAGTATATGTATGTAGTCATTGTGAAATTAGTTGATATAGACAGTAGACATGCTTATTTTAAAGTAATTCTTGTTGAAAATACTCGGTATACAGTAAGTCTGATCTGTTTAGTGGACACTAAGTAAGGGTACCAAAATAACAAAGTTAGGAAGTACATGGTGTTATTTTTCATCTTCATTTTATTACAGGGATGCATTGTACAGATTGTGGTTATAACTGTCATGAAAAATGTTTAACTCATGTACCGAAAAACTGTACCAAGTTAAAGATAGTCCCAGACTCTTCCAACAGTAGTGCCAATGTATCCAGATTATCAGACACATCCACTCTCAAAAGTAAGTCACAACACTATTCATCTACTCTCTAAATAAAGTACTGGTAGTACATCTAATAATACATGTAATCTAATACATTTTTCCTCACCCCCAAAACAGATATT
Organism: Magallana nippona; assembly: GCA_033439105.1. NCBI lineage: Eukaryota > Metazoa > Mollusca > Bivalvia > Ostreida > Ostreidae > Magallana > Magallana nippona. Next base: position 42,915,274 of record CM065926.1, read on the forward strand.
CGACATTTACCTTCAAAAGTAATTTTTTCATCAAAGATAAAACCACTACCCTTAAGATTGCTCTGTATTAAACATAAACTATCCAAGGAATTTGAAACTATTTAATGAGTTATGCTTGAAGATATTATGAAATTCTTTGAATTTTAATGTGGGCATGCATGTACATGTACTTCATTTAACCTTAAGAACTCTTCAAAGTATCTTTTATACATTTGACTCCATTAGGTGAAGAGCTCCCTGTGGATACTGGGCCTACGTACGCGACCTACACCCCGAACACGACAAGCACGGAGCACAGCTGTCTGCACAAAGGCTACCTCTACAAGCGCGGGGCCCTGCTGAAGGGATGGAAACAGCGCTGGTTCGTCCTGGACTCCACCAAACACCAGGTATAGGCTGATCAGGAGACCTTTCATGTATTATATATATTATATATTATTATTGTATATTAGTCTGCTGCCAGATCTGGCAAGTTTAAGTTCATTTATTTCACTCAAAACACTTTATATGTTACATGAGGTACAGAAAAAAAATGTACATATACAAAAGTATATAGAAAAGCAGGATTATGTTCAGGTGTTTATTAGGAGAACAGGCCAAATAAAAAGTTTTAATTATAAGAGTACATATTTTTGGAAGAGTTGCAGGATTTGATTATAACATAAGTAATCTAAATTTCAAAGTATTGGGGTTTCTGAGATAATAGTTATTAAATAGCTTTTTCCTTAGTGATAGTAATGCACTACATTCCAACACATACCGTATTTTACGGACGACACGTCGATGTGGACTACAAGTCGAATTGATCATTTTAAGCCAAAAATTTTTAAAAATCCTTAGATATGTCGATTCGAACGATACGTCAATCTAATCGCTTCAAAATGGCGTATCAAACTGCAGGTAACATAATCAGTGTATGATGCAAAGGACGTCCCCGATATTGCTACCGATTATTATTAATGATTAACACTTAAACAATTACGTATACTTATGCATGGTATTTTCAAATACCGGTAACATCTATAAAATTGCTTGCATGCAATTCCCGACATCTCGTGTTAAAAAAGTTGAATGAGTGTAAACTAAACTTACTTTGTCAAAAATGTTTTATTCCATGTATTAAAATATCTATCCACTCCGACCACTATTCCTTGCATCAAACAAGTTATCGCCAGTGTATTTCAATTACGTAACCAGCCACCTGTTGACTCGGCGCGTGGTCAATGTTTGTTTAACAATTTCCGGTGTTAGAAGCATGCACCTGTCTCGTGTCGGACTCCAAAAAGGGATCTCAAGTGCAGGAAGATTAGCAGTTATTTTGATTCGATTTTACTTGTTTACTTTGTGTCCAGTTATGCAGTTAAACATTATTGCTTTACATAGACAATGTTAAAAATAGATTGATCATTTGTACGACTTGATAATGACGATATACAACATACATACGTTTCTTTACAATGTTTATGTAACAACAATCAAAGAATTGGACTATAATTAATCAGTGAAATATAAACACCCTCATAACGGTACGCTGTATATACACAGGGAGTGAACACGTGTAGATCTCAGCCGAGGGCATGATTAGGCTTGTTAACACAATCGGTGTCAGCCTACCGTAAATTTTACCATAAATACAAAAATCCCTAGGATGATTATCAATTAAAAGATGAACACTAATACAACTTGCACACATTTAGTAATATGTACTTTAATATCTGTTATAACTAAACATCCCCGGGACTTACTGCAATAATTTGTTCCATTCGAATTCAGTTTCAATTTTACTGCGCAATGTTATCTTCCCACTAGTAATATATGGACACCATGTGACATGTTTAAAAATATGGAACGGTAAAACTTTTAATTGATTAAAGACATGTACCATTTTTTTAATTACCGGTATTATTATGTATATTAGTGTTAACAAATGAGTGAAAACGACAATAAATAAAGATGAACAAAGATTTCAACAAGGTAATATCCAATCACACAACCAATTTTAGATGGTTAAAACAAAGAGTTTTAATGCTATTTTTGGAAAATTGTCCTATCTCGAGCCTTAGACAAGTCTATCTGGACAATAAGTCGGGTGCTCTGCTTCAGAGAAAAAAAATATTGTCTTATCGTCCGAAAAATACGGTAGTTATATTCATCACCAATCTGATTGGCTTCACATAAGTTACATTTACGGTCTTCTCTTGAAATATTATTCCACCTGAGGAATACTCGTGTTGTTTTAGATTAGATAAACACTCCTGATAGTGAATGATTGTAGCAAGCTTCCTAATTGCTCTCTTACATACTGAGTAATTTTCCAATTTAGTTTTCTGTTGATGATTGCTTTGAAAAATTTTGAATTTCTTTGTTGACAGCTTCGGTACTATGACTCAGAAGAGGACATAAATTGTAAGGGATACATAGAATTGTTTGATGTCCAGTCCGTACAGCCAATCCGGAATGTACAGGGTGCCCCCAAAAAGTCGGATGAAAATGCTTTCTTTGAGGTATAAATGAAATGTACATACAATGGTAAATATATGAATGTTGAGCATCAAAAAACTTCATCGTATATCAATATTATGATGCATTGTGCTTGTTATCATTTTATTTTCCTACTAAATAGGGTTTTTGTTCATTATAAGCTGAAGACAAACAGAAGACTCTACAACTTCCTGGCAGCAGACTCCAAAACCGCCCAGACCTGGATTGACCGAATCAACAACTTTATCTGAGGACACATGGATTGACCAGGTCTATTTCAGCTGATGGATGTGTTGGATAAACATGGATCAACTATCACACAAGTGCCCCTCTCACCTCTCTCTCTCTTTCTGCTCCTGCTGTTGGGAATCCTCAGGTGCTGTTGTAATACATGTGCATCCACATGACACCTCTTTGTCTGTAGATAGGGATTTCTCTTTGTTGGTGGAGAAATGGATGAATCTTTGTAAAAAAAAAAAAAATAACCAAGCTGAAATGAGATAACCTTAATAGCAAATTTCAGTCAAATTCTACAACAGATTCCACACGCAGGAACCTCAGAATTTGAACCGCAGCTTGTTACACATGAGAAAAAATATGGACATCTTTAGAAAATGATCAATGCAGCAACACTGAACATCAAAACCAAACCATTCATGCATACTTCATGTAATCGAGCAATATCAGCTACACCACTGTGTACAAACCGTGCTTCTGTCTGTTTCTCTGTTATTAAGTGTTTCACACAGAACCCAAGTCTCTCTGCTACTGCTGAATGGTGCTTTCTCTGTTTGATTTACATGTATGTGGATTTCATATGGTGTTAATGTGACATGCAGGAGATATGAAGATATTCTAAAGGACACACTAGAAAATGTGCTGGATGCATAATAAGAATTAAACTCTGTGTAGGGAAAGTTATTCTGACTTATGGACACAGAAGAGGTTGTGATAGGTTTGATTCATGTCTGAAATGAATGTCTGGATTTCACTGCCAATGACTGGGATTTATATTAAAAGAAAAAAGAAGACTGATAGGAATAGCATTACATTCATAAGGCGACACAAATCTGAACAAAATGTGGAAGCAGAGTGTTGGGTTTTTTTTTAATATGATCAGTCCGTCATTTGTGAAAGAAAACAATATTTTTGTTTGTTTTCATTTTGTTAGAAGCCATTGAAATCATGCTCTACAAATCATTCATAGTATTTATTTATTTTTTTGGTGGTCGCTAGAATAGAGTGAATGCATGTCACATTGTGTTTTAATGTCATGAAAATTTTTCACAGGTTCTGTACTATTTGGGGAGGAAATAAAAGAACAGTAACTGTGCAGGAGTATTACACAGTTGCCTCCCTTTGTATCACAGTAAGTGAATATCACCAAAGTGGTGACTTTTGCAGGCTTTTGGTGTTGTTTTTTTTTAAAAGGACATTTTTTTTTTTATAGCTAGTCATTACTGCACTGATAAAAATGACCGTATGAATCTAGGAATAATAAACATATGGTCACTTCATCGATTCAATTATACATATATTGTGAGGATGTGTGAATTGCTTTCTAATGCCATTTTTCTCCTAAAACTGTTTTCTGCATAGAATATGAAAACAGATTTTTTTATTTTAATATCTTAATTATGAAAGTCTTGTTTTATTTTCTAAACATCATTTGTTATCAGATGAATTTTGTTAATGTTAACTAGTTTTAGAACCCATGACATTCAATTTTTTTTTACATAAATTCATTTTTTTAACTTCTAAAGTAGTTTGGTTTTGCTATGAAAATGTAGAACTGTTCAAATTTGACAGTATTTTTACCTTTGTTTGGTACATTAAATTTTGACTAGATGTATTCAATATTTTCCCCTTTCCTTTCCTTTTCTCTGGTGTGAAACAAGTGTGCAATCAATTTATTGTGTAGTTAATCAACTTCATATGAAATTAGAATTCATCTTGTCTTTTATCTGCTCAAAATCAGTGAAAGCTACTGCAGTATTGGTGAATTGAAAAATCCAATTATTTTCTGTCTCTCGTTGAATACAAGTAATAATCTAGATTCTATAGGAAAAATTGTGCAATAAGATGTTGTGTGTTTGTAGAAATAGAATTGTTAAATTCACTCTTTGTTCATTGAGTCTCTTATCCTTTTTGTCAGTATTGTAGAATTTCCATCTTATGAAATGCCATCACATCTTTAAAACACCTTTTTTTTTTTTTAATACAAATGTAGTAAATCATGTTAACAATGGAGTAGATAATGATTAAACCAAATTATTGCCCTTAAATTCTCATTGCAATTAGAAATTGTATCTGGTTTTCTAAGTGACAATTGATGTGCTTAGTATGTCTAGGTACATGTATAATGTACGTAGAATACTATGAAGAACTACAAATACATATACTGGTAATACAATTAATTTTCCTTGAAAGTAAGATTTTACCAGCCAATAACATTGGTACAAAATTTGAAACCTACATTATAAAAATAATGAAGTCTTCCTTTTAATGGGGGGGGGGGGGGGGGGGGGGGCGCAGATATAAGGACACAATGGGTGTTTAATGCGGTTAGTATGCTATTTCATTTTATTATGTGTAGCATAATGTAGTACATGTATCTTTAAAAACTCTTTTATTATCAATTTTTTTTAATGAACATTAATTACATGAGAGAAGCTTTATTTTCAAAGCCATAGTCAATTTATATACATATTTTGTTGCTATATACTGTGACTATATAGTATATATATTTATGATATGTATATATTGAATGTTTATCAGGTTTCAAAGATGTAAAATCAATTCATTTTTTTTTTTACATAAGAATTATTCAAATTCATCTACTTTAGAAGTTTTCATTTAAAAAAAAGAGTTTGAACATAGATACACAAATGCAACTTCAACAATTTAAATTCATTAAAAAAAAACAAAGTTTATTTATAAGTTTTAGATAAGTTTTTGTCAATCCAGTATCATAATTATATACTGTAACAAGTAATAAAAGATTGAGAAGCAGTAATTAGATAAATTAATTAGAGATTGGACTTTAGCTAAGTGTTCGTGTGTTAGACTTACTGTCCAGTAGTGGATGAGTATATCCTATGTTTTATGTGTATATGTTACATACTGACTTTTAAGGTACTGAAATAAACATCATCAAACCTGTACTCTTGTGGTCTTCACATTTATTTTAAATTTTCAATCACGGTGTCCTTTCTAATGTACCGGTAATTTATTTTAACAAATAAAAAATAGTCATGTTGTATATTTTATTTGTTAAAATAAATTACATCAGAAAGGACAACAGTATACATGTACCTAAGCTTATACAGATCACCCTGTATTCAATTTTATTTATCTATATAGGTAGTGTTTTCTATTTCCCAGCAAGCCTTTATTTGATATAACTTGTTAAATTCCCATTGTAGAAAATTCTAAATTCTATTTTATAAATTGTTTCCACAAGTTCTTCGAATCTTTGAGGTAAACATTGTTTTATGTTGTGTATGAATACACAATATTCTATATAATAATTCCTATGATAAATATTAGCCTATTTACATGTGCCTATGTAAGTACTAGGATGTATTTTCTTCATTTGACTATTAGTTTTACACATTTATTTACTGAATAATTCTGTCGTTACGTTTTTAATTATATCAACGTCCTTCCTTTTCAGTGCAAGTATTTGCTTTTTGTAATTCAATACTTTGATTCCACAATACATGTAGATGACACATCATAATAATTATTATTATAAGGGCCCCGCTCTGTGGGCATCCTGTAGTGATCAGTCTGTCCGTCTGTCTTTCTGTCCGTCTGTCCATCCGAGATCGTTTGTCCTGAGTATATCTTCTCTCCCCTTGGCCAAATCTGGCTCATACTTCACCCACAGAATGCCTTTGGGTAAAGGGTATGCATTGACCTTGAATTATGTTTCTAGGTCTAGGTCTATGTTTTGAGGTCATGGCAGAATTATATATAAAATCCTTGTCCGGGGCATATCTTCTCTAATATGGCTCATACTTCACTCACAGACTGTCTATGGTCAAAGGGTGTGCAGTGACCTTGAATGAAGTTTGTAGGTCACGGATCAAGGTCATATCAGACCACACAAAAATCCTTTATTCAGAGCATATATACTTTTCACTTAGTCCTATTTGGCTCATACTTCACATAAACAAAGCTTTTGAGTAAAGGGTGTATAGTGACCTTGAACCATTTTTCAAGGTCAAATATGAAGGTCATAGCAGAATTATATGAAAAATCCATGTTCTGACCATATCTTCACTCCCTTTGTTCCAGTCTGACTCATACTTTACCCACATGGTGCCTTTGATCAAAGGGTATGCAGTGACCTTGAATAATTTGAATATTGTTTGTAGGTCAAGTGTCAAGGTCATATCGGATCACACAAAAATCCTTTTTTTAGAGCATATATATACTTTTCATTTAGCCCTATTTGGTTTATACTTTACTTAAAATGGCGTGCAGTGACCTTGAACCAAGTCAATGTGAAGGTCATAGTGGATCTCTTTATAATCAGATTTAGACCGTAGATTATTTCCCCTTTGCTTAATCTTGCTCAGATTGAACAAAAATGCATGTATGTAAAGGGTAATGAGATTGAATTTATTTAGAAATTCTATGCCAGCTGGAAAATTTCTAAGTTATAGGTCAATGTCAAAGCAAAATTCTGTCAAATTCTTTTCATCCTATTGTCCATTATTTTAGTGGGTCACCATCTCAATGTTGTCTAGTTTAAATCACTTTAATCTTGGTTTGCAATTTTGAAGATCGCTGATTTTGTTTTTTTAAAGATCCGAATGGAACCAGTTGTAATGCAATACTAGTACAGTGTATTGTATGTTTCATGTGTCTGCATTAACTAGTAAACACCTTTCTCATTAAATCGCACGGCACTGCGAGTTTTGTTATATACCAGACAAAAGAGTTGTGTGCAGTATTTTTCGTTTTAATAGCTTCCATGCTTCTTTGAATGTACTCGTTACCTGCATGGTATGAATATTGCTTTGGACAGAAAGAAAGCTTTCCTTTGTACATTTTTTGAAACAGAAAAGAAAAAGAAAATTGAAGTAAAATCCCTACTCTTCCCTGTTTATTTTAACATAATATATATAAACACGTTGTGTTCATTTTGCCATATATACCAAAAATGATGCGAAAGTTACGCAAATGTATCGCTTGCGAAATAACGCATGATTATCGCATTATAATGCGAAAAATTCGCGCAAAAAACGTTATAATTCACTAAACCGTGTAAGTTTTGCAATACAACGCGTACATTTTGGTAATGAGTTCCATTTATCTGGAAATAATCGGGAAATAATGCGATAGTTTTTTTTTAATGGAAGCAATGCAATTTTACCATAGTTCATAGTGATCATCCACAACTTTAGTGCAAAAATGAAAATTACTTTCAATGTTTATTGTTGGTTTGGTTTGAACTTATTTTATTGTAATGTAATTACAATGGGATTACAATGGGATTGGGCACAAGTTTTAAAATTTTGCTATGTTGAAAACCAGATCCAAATTTCGTCAGTATGATTGGCTGTATACAAGAAAAACATTGTGACAAATGTGACAGGTTATTTAAAGGTATTAATTTGTGTACAAAGGTATTTAGTGTTATATAATAATGTAAGAGAAATACGTGCAGATTTGTCTCCAAATGTGTTTGCTCACTACCAACATGCCGTTCACGCTTTCGCGTCGACTTCTTGTTTATATATTCACTGAAAAAAGCTTGTGACAACACGTGATAACGAATATTTCAAACTGGGACGTCTACTGTCCGTACCGGAATGTAAAAAAAAAATGGAATCTATATTAAATACTTTTAAATGCGTTTAAATCAAATTGTATAGTTTGCAGAAAATTTACTGTATATCATATATATATAGCATAAGAGAAATACAAACTTGAACATTCATTGAATACGACATATAAATTACTTTTAATACGGTTCGGTTGTAAAAAAAAAATAAATTCATCATTTTAAAAAGTAAAGGTTAATTATAAGTCGTTCATCTGTTAAAAACAACATAATGCTGCTTTCTTGACTAAGATTGCTCTTAGCATAAGTACAATACTTATTATCAATATTCGTTATTAGGCAAAAGTATATTTACAAGCAGGGAGGTATATACGAGGGCTGTTCGGGAATTATTGAGACATTTACCCTTATTTCCTTGGGGGAAAAGATAAACCTTTGAAATTTCACCAAAACTTACACCAGGATAGAGATTATCATTGTGAAAAGTTTCTTGTCCATAGCATGATTAGATCATTCCTGGTAAACTGACCAATATTACCTTCGCCCAGTGACCCGCAGCAACCGAAAACTTATCGCAACGTCATCTTAACGCTTCTCATTGTTTCTGTGTTTTAAACACCTTACAAACGAACGGAAATTAGAATTTATTCTTCATTTCTCATATTTTGTTTACATTTCATGATGTCAACATTTGCATATTCTCTCCATTCTTGATTTTTGTGGGGAAAAATGGAATTATTTCTAACCGAAAGCCAATTTACTGTGAATTGTCTTCTACAGTCATTCTGTGTACATATTTTAGAATTGTTGAATTCGGTTAGTTTGTAAAAATTACTTGATATTTAGTCCCTTTGTCTTAATTCTAGTTAATCATTCAGTGAAAAAAGATGATAAACTGAAGCTCTTTATCCCTTGCCATCATATAGTTTTTGTTCAAGCAATTGGGTGGCCTGAAAAGGTCCTTTTCCAAGATTTCCACCAATTTGATATATATCAAGTTCGCTGTGCCGCCTTGACGTCAAAATTCAATATACCGTCGTTGACAGATTTCTTTTGTTTGGTTAATATATCTGTACCATATCCTTGATCAAAAGTTAGTAACAATAAATAGCAAAATTACCATATATATTGAGTTGATTACTTTTATCATAAACTGTAAGTCTACGGACACTTAGAAAGAAGATGTTTTAGTTTTTTATTCTCCGAGTTCATGCCTGCGTCGGGTACCCCGACCACCGATTTGTTTATCTACCGTTGTAAACAAAATATAATTTTTTTTGTTAATTTTACTTTAATTTTTGTTTAATTATTTGTTGGTGTTTTTTCATTGTTTATGATAATTTTCACCCTGATTCGTTCACTTAGAAAGGGAAATATTCGTGTTGTCTCAATAATTTCCGAACAACCCTCGTACGTCCCTATTGCAAGCCATAGCTCGAAAATTTTGCATGTATTCACGAAAGTTATGCGTTAGAAGCTATGCAGGCAACATTTTATTTTGATCTGCGAAAATAAGTTCAAATGATATGTTTTTTTTCTATCTCGCCGTAGCATCAGAAACGAACCAGGGATTCCGTGCATTTTGGGAGGCTGACTGTGTGCCTCTATCTACATGTGGTAGCCATTCATTGCTTCGAAACCAGAGTTTACTGTTTGTCTGTATTTCCTTGAACAACGAATTGTTCAAGAATGTGCAGAGAGAGAGAGAGAGAGAGAGAGAGAGAGAGAGAGAGAGAGAGAGCATTTTTAAATCTTCATATTTGATTTATCACTCTTCAATTTTAATTAATTACTACAATTACTTCCGGAATTATTCTATTAAGAAATGATAATGCAATCGTCAACCAATGAGGAAGATAAAGTTACGTATAAAAAATTCTTATAGGTACAACTGAAAATATTGATGTAATCACCCTTTTTAAGAGGAAATGAATGTGTTGAAATATCATTTATGAAAGCTGACTGCACACACATAACCAGTGATAACGTGTGACCGTGCATCCATGTCGCAGAAAATTAAAAACCGAATTTCAGGTGTACCGCATTTTTGTTTAATTCTAACAGAAATAATTTCAGTTAGGATTTTGTATATTAAGTGCATTTAAATAATTTACTTTGTCTTATAACGTTTTTGATAAATATCCTATTTTTTTCCAGTAAAAAGTTTGTTTTCTTTCTCGGGTCATTTGCTGTCAGAAAGGCCGTGGGCTGGAGGGCGTCTCGCTTGACTGAGTAAGGAACCTTCTGATATTTTTATCGTGGAGCGCATGGTGCAAACAAGGTGGCATAACATTTCGAGGTCTATTTACATCAGGATCTGTTTGCCATGGAGGCGCGGACAGCGAACGGAAACGCAGGAAAAGTTAGCAGTAAGTTCAGAATTATTTATATTTTTACATGCATTGCAAAATGAAAGACAAACAGACGGTTTTAATCTAGATAATGGAACTTAAGCTGGGACCGTTATGAATTCTTGTGTCAGTGACCATAACATATAATAGGTCCAAACATTTCAAAGACTCCAAGTTAAATGTCAGAAAAGGGATTTTTATTCCGTAAATCACGACAGAGAGAGAGAGAGAGAGAGAGAGAGAGAGAGAGAGAGAGAGAGAACTTTTTTTGAAAGGTTGTTATTTTGTTGCCTGTGGCTAGAACTGTGAATTCCTGAATATCTTTTGTAGGTTTACCTCATTTGACGTAATGTTAGGTAAGATTGAGAGTTATGCTGTTTTGATTGGGGAACATACCATGCAAAAAGTATTGTATAGCAATGATTTTGGTTAATACTACATGTGTAACCCCGATATCATATGTGTAAATACTAAGTAATAAATAAACAATTAATAATTAAGGTAAATGTCTGGGGAAATCAGGGGCTGTACACTCAACAAGTGTATTTACAGAGAACTCCACAATTCACATAAAAACAACACTTTCCACCAGTGAAAAAGGGGGGGGGGGGCTATCTTGATATTTTAATGCTAAGAGAATATTCTAATATCAGGAGTAGTGGCAATTAAGGTTTTAAAAAGTATATAAATATTTTTGTTTTTATCAAAACAGTTGGATCCTGGGCAGTCTGTATATACTATTTACTAACATTTCTTTATTGTACAGATGGGCATTGTAGTACTCATAGTGGAATACTTAGCTGTCTTGATTGCAGAGTATTTTATCTATGACAGCCTGTCAGAATAATCTTTAGGAACAGAAAAACTATTTTACAAAATAATATGGTTAACCTAACCCTGACACTTCATTTGAAGTTGGGTGGGGAGGGGGAGGGGTGCTTTTGATAGACCTGCAAGGGTTGATATGTTTAGGAAGATCAATTTAAGCTGTTTGATATTCAATTGTCAGCATACTTATATCACAAAGTATCAATATGTTATTGACTGAGCTTTAATTAATTGATTTTAATACCCAGTACATGTAGTACTGGCTGTAGTTTCAAAAAATTCCAAAACTAAATTGTAGTGCTAAAATGTAATACACAGACTTAAAAAAATAGTATACATTTTTGTTCATTACATATATAATATACATCTCATGCAAAAAATCTCAAATGAGTAGTGAAAAATTCAATGCTACGTACATCTTTTTTAACACCACATTTTGTCAAATTACATTATACTTGGTAAATTAAAGCCACTAGCTACAAAAGTCAAGCTTCTATAAAAGATGTTTTTAAAAAATGATAACAGATCAGATGATCGATGCCATATTTGCCGACATGGACATATGTTGAATAAAGCTATCAAACTCTGAGAATTCAACCCTGACCCAGTTTCTGTTTAACAGGTTTGGCTCTACCTTTCTACCTTACATGTATCGTCATTTGAAGATTCAATGTACCTGCAAGTATCGGTACTTTAAATGCGTAGTGCTTTCATGGTAATTAACCTTTTGGGCATTGACGAAGGCTTCAATTCAGTTCTTTAAAGTAACTATTCTCCACCAGTTTTATTTCTGCTTCATTCACTTAATGATATCCCCATCCTCAATCAGCAATTAAAAACTGGGACAATTCAATTCAATACACTACATTACTGAGGTAATGTACTCTTGATGAATTTGACAAGTCGCAAGTAGAACCTTAAACACTTATAAAAAAGATTGCTATGAACTGAAAAGGTGTCATTCATACTCCTCTTGACCGAGCTTCCCTGAACTATTTTGATATTTGATTATTTAGCAGAAGATTCATCATAAAAGATATTCATTCTTGTAGGGGGTGTATCCTTAAGAGGGTGCTTGTAGAATATGTAATTGAATAACGCTCATAATTGAGTGGGTCACTCTCCGTCTCTCTTCAGCTCAAGATCTCGCGAAGGTGAGAAAATTTTAAGATATCACAATGTCTTTTCGCTGTGACACGTTGCACACAGGTTTCTTGAGAAGACAGAGAATAGCTTTCTTCATTCAAGAGATTTAAACTGTGTTATGATTGTGCTAGAATAATGGGTGCAAATATTTTACCCTAAAAGTGAATGTACCCATGGGTAGATCTTAATAATATAACTAAACTATTTCTTTTGACCTATAATTTTAATATTTCTGTTAGGCATAGGGGTTTACAAGTTTTATAAAATGGATTTACACGTTGTATGTGTAGTTATATGACGGAGAGATTAAATCATAAATTAAAACCTAAATTATTATAAAATCCACCTATAGATGTATATACTAATGTCCTGCATATAAAACTTTATATTAACTTCTTTGTGTGCATGTAGGTTGGGATTATTCTCCATAATATATACTTGTGTGCCATTTAGCAAACTTTTTGAAAACATAGTAACATAGTAAGTAAAACTATATTTATTGTTGCTGATATTCTATTTTATCCATAAAACTAGCTCTCAATTGCCAATTCAGTCTATCAACATCATGTCTGATGCCATTGCATTACTGCATGTTAATCTATCTAACAGCCAGCTATCACACGGTAATCATGTATGATATGGCATTATGTACATTAAATTATAACATGAGCAGGCTATCTTACTTACTTTGTATAGTTTTACGGTTCTTCCCAAATATCAATAGCTGATATCCTAATATCAATATTTACATGGGTATCAAATGACATATCACAATATTAGATGCATGTATCAGCTGTGGACAGAGGGGGGCAGGTGTTTCATAATGTTTAAGGAATGTGTCAATAAATGGAAATTCTAGGTATAGCCAATACACTATTGCAATTAACAAAATTCATGCAAAATATGTATATACAAGTAACTGTATAAGTCAGGGATGGGTAATTGTATGTGTATAGTTAAATTATTAGCCTACAGGCTTAATTTAGTAGCTGCAAAACTGTAGCACTACAGAAAATTAAAAATGTTTGAAAAACTTATAGACAAGTCCACAGGACTTAAACTTTTGTTTGGTATATAGGTTTCTCGCATTATCACCAATGTGAGATCGGTTTGTCCAGTGTGAGACAGCAGTGTGAGATTTTTCTGTCTTACACTGTGTATTACTATGCCGCTGTAAATAATCGTTGTCTGCTGTAGGGAAATGCAAAATGATGGATTGAGATTATCCATTAAGTAATTGTTTTGCTTAATTAATTACAATTTATCATATTTTTATTGAAAAAACTCTCATATGCTCTAATTTTGACTTGCACTAATAATGCAAGAAAAATATTCATTATATACCTGTGTGGGATAGTGAAATTCCACCTTGAGACCAAGATTCATGGTCTAGGACTCAGCACAGCCTAGTCCTAGACCGTGAATCTTGTCCCCTCAGTGGAATTTCACTCGTAATAATGAATGATTCTATTAATATTATACTGGCGTGTGACCATTCAGTTCTCGCTGAGTACCATTTCTCACCAGTGCATTGTTACGTCATTTTATCAACATATAAAATTATATATGAAAAATGACGTAACAATGCACTGGCATAAATGGTACTTAGTGAGAACTGGTCCAAACTAGTACGGAAATAAAATTTTTTTTACAAAGTTGCCTGAAAACTTATATAGAGAGAAAATAGATCTGCAAATAAAAAGCAAAATGCTATGATTGTAAACAAAAATATTTGAGTACCTAAAATTTTTAATCGATAGTTTTTAAGGGGGACCATGATCCTTTTCTTGTATTGATCAAGCTTTATTTCTGCAGCTGTAGTTTTTAAGAGGCATGGTTAGAATTCAAGCTGAAACTGTACTTCCAATTTTAAAAATCGTGTTTTTAATGCTTAATTATCTTGGCAAGTACGTTACAAGCAAAATTCTTACAGGGTAGCTCTCAATTCTATATGTTACATATACAAGACTAAATGTGGCATCAGATGTTTTGGGTTTTCTAACAAACCCAGGTTTTATATTCATTTGGTAAAAGTTTCATGTAAATCATATAGTTTTGTTAGTTTTAAATTTAATTATGAACACAATAAAATTGTTCAACTCAATGGTCTTAACTCCATGCAAGTACTGGTTATTATATAATAATATATGCTTAGCCTAGTTGTCATTTCAATTACATTTTCATCATTGATTTTAGTTCTTACTTCTTGATGATATTTTCTGAAATATTTTTAAATGCTTATGTGTATAATCTAAATGAATTGTATTAATAACAAATAATGACTTATCAGCGTCATGCTGAGCTATACTTATATGGTCACAAATCAGATTCATGGAAGTAACTTGTACTGATAAAGTCTGATAAGGGAAATCTCTGATCTTTATATTTGAATTGTATAGGCAGACCTGACAGGTCAGTTTTAAATAAACATAAGGACTCAGAATAATGAATAGCCATGTAGCCGGTCCACAAAGTAAGTCCTATATATATAATCTGCTTGTATGGATATTTTATATACCGGTAGTACTTAATGTATTCAAGGTCTGTGAAGACTTCATAAACTAATTCAATAGCCTGTAGAATGCGAGGCCTTTGACCAAGGGGACCTGTGGTAAACTCGGAACAGTATATGTGTTGATAATGGTCAAGGCTCACAGCATGAAGGTGAAAACTGGAGGCCTTTGAGTTTCAGCGATCGACATTCAGGGTCTTGCTTTCTCAATTTTTTGGGAAGCATTCTTGAGAGGATGTTTAACAGCAATCAATACACATTTTAACATGTAATTTGATATATTGGCTTAATGGTAACAAAAAAACCGGTAACATGTTTACTCAGACAAGAATTGTATCTTTAGATGTTTGTAGTATGCAACAACAACAGTTCTCAAATCGAGCTGGTCTGTGACTTAGATCTACCACACACATGTACAAGATTAAAGAGTTTACATTTCTGTCATGCACTGAAAATGTTGAAATGTTTATTAATCAGTGCATTTTCTTAAACAGATTGTCATATTTATGTGAAAATGAGAAAACTTTGGATTTACATATTCTTTTTTCCTATCCATCATTTGTGAACCATAAAAAAAAATGGTTGATTGAAATTGTTAAAATATATTGACACATCTCGTGTATCAGAGATTTGAATAATTCATAATTCTGTATTCAAACAAAAAATTCTTTTAACTGCATTAATTCTGCTTTATGCTTTTAAAAAACGATTGTAGATAAAAGCTCTGAAAAAAATTATTGCATTTGATCTAAACCGGAACTCAATAAGACCATAAAGATCATTTCTACACAGTCATAGATGTTATTAGTAGAAATTGATTGAAAGTGTGATATTCTGGTGGCAATAAAGACTTCTAGTCAGAGAACAGTCATGTTAATTTTTTTTTTTTTTTTGGGGGGGGGGGGGGGGGTTGAAATGCTTCGTTGATCTTATTTTGCGCCCTTGGGTTTGTTTTCAATGCATGCATGGACAAATGTTAGTGTCCATCACCTCAAGGCATGTCACTGCAATCGTCTTGCAGCAGTTGGCATTAGACTAAGAGGAGTATGCATTCTATGCACCACACATAATGAGCGTGACGGCAATAAAGCTAGGGGGTTACAAGTTAGGTAGCTATGATAATAAACATTTATGATGCTGATAAATCTTTGTGCTTCTACCTGCAGTATGTAGGTAATTGGGAAAGGTCAGACTAGGGGTGAAACTCGCTAAAATAGTTTTGGCCTGCAAGGTGACACATAATGTGTGTACCGCCCTCTCCAACAAGAGAGGGCTATGAATATAATTAAAACAGTTGATTGTCTAACAGGTGTAAATATTGTTACTGTAAAACTTCCGTATGAAACTTTAGAAGCTTGTGCAGTTTAATTTGAACTTCAATTTTGATGTCCTTGAATGAACACAAAATCGGATGTGAATGTTATTCCAAGTTCTAGATGCATGTTTTTACCAGGAATTTGGATCCGTCGCTAATTGTGTAATAAACCGTACCACTTGCCCTAGGTAGATGCCATTTGGAGACATTTAAACGTGTGTGTATGTGAAGGGGTAATGTACATCAACAAGTATTGTATGCTTTATCAGTGAAACTTGTGACTTCAATTGTCGTTGGAATTGATAAATGTGGTGACCTTATATTATCTGACATGGGGAATGTGAACCGTCACTCAGGTCAGTCATCTCACCCCACCCTTGAGTCCCCACCCTCAGGGAAAAGACACAGGGGAACACATCTTACTAAATCAGGTAACTTGAACAAACACCCCCAAACATAAATGACACAAGATGTTCAAAATCTCTCTCTCTCTCGCTCTCTCACTCTCTCTCTCCCTCTCTCTCTCTCAAAACTGGTATTGACATTAGAATGTTGAATTCATTACATCTTCATGTAGGTATTTTGACTCCTTGAACTCTTTTGGTCTGGCTATTATAAATGTCTCAAATAATTTCACATTATTAATTAATGAGCCACAACAAGATGTGTAAATATTTCATTCCATTCATAACTATGTACACTGCAAGAAGTTGCAATTAAAGAAATGACTGGATACCATTTTTGAGATCAAAAAATTCATGCTGTACATTTCAATAGAATAAATTGATATATTTATACATATCACAGATACAATTGATTCAGTTTGAAATCAAGATTACATCTAGAATATTCAGCCGTTCTTTTGAGATATTTAAAGTAATAGGGTTCTTTTATTTTGTTGATAATACCTATTAATTTAGAATCGGAACATGTACTGCATGTGTAAACAAAGATTTAGTTTAAAAGTCATGGTCAATATTCTGACTTTTAAATTTGTGCCACATTTATTTAAGCATTAAATGCTTATTTTTGGATGTCATCAGTCCTATAACACACCAAGCGGTGCAGACAAATTAAATACCCCGTTATTCATTTTGATAGTTATTTGTATGAAATATTTGTGTATCACCACTTTAAAGCCATTATATACACTCTTTAAGTTAGGGATATTAAACATACATGGAACAGCCATATTAACATGTTATTTTGTTCACTTTTGCGACTGAAAATATTGTTGACGAGAAAAATCTTTTTTATTAATGAATAGATATGATTTAATTATTTTTCATATTAATTAGAACATATCATATTGGTTATGTAAGTTTGATGGTTTCATTTAATCTTACAATAATAAATATATTCAAAAGCGCATGATGACGATGTGCCATGACAAGGCTAAGTGTGTTTACAGGAAAATGAACGTTGCAGATTTCCAATGCAAATATAAGGGGAAATATACACTGAATGTAAATATTTATATACAAACATTTTAGCCATGGAATTTGGTATCTCGTATATAAAAGGGATGAACGATTTTCATTTTACCTGTGCGTTATATAAGATTAATTTAAGTCATTTGAAGTTAATGCAAAATGATGTTCTCCCAATTTCCACTTAATTGCAAAGAAATTATATGTCAATGAATTATGATGATCACCCACACAAAAATATACATTGAGTGATTTATACTTACATTCAACATGTGTGTGCATTTTTTCATTATTATGACTTTAAACAGTGTTTGATTGATAAATAGTGTAACCTGCTTGACATGTAATATGGTTAATGGTATATGGTTACTCTCATAACAGTCTCACTACTTTTCCCTCTTAGCTAGCTACCTCTCCTGTTTTCAGGAGAGAAAAAAACTCAGGAGGAACTAATAATTATTATACCCCACGCAACGAAGTTGCAAGGAGTATATCATGTTTTTGACTTGTCCTTCTGTCAGTTCATCAGTCAGTCCATCAGTCCTGTTATTTTGTATTTGTGCATATTACCAGGAAATTCCAATTCCCTTTTTTCTGGGAATTTTGGCCCTTTGGAATTTAAAATTTTGTTGTTGTTAAAGACAAATTTGAAATGGATGTGCATATTTGCAGGAATTGAAGTTTTGATCTGATGATTTTTTGCGAGTTATGCTCTTTATCAAATTATTTTGTGTATTTAATGCATTAGTGTCCTGCCATTCATATGTGTAATGTAATGGGGGAGGGTGGGTTATGTGAGCTTGCTCACTTTTTCTTTCATTCTCATTTAAAATACAGTATTTCTTGGCCACACATGTGATAATATGTAATGCAATAAAATTTCATAACAAGTTATATATAGAAATAAATGTTCTCATTTCCCTGTGCCTTAAGTTTTTTTGTCAATTAAGGTAATTAATGGCTAGAGTTAATTGCAAATTGCTGGTTTTTTTCTTATTTATTCCTATGAAGTAAGAGC
Organism: Magallana nippona; assembly: GCA_033439105.1. Taxonomy (NCBI): domain Eukaryota; kingdom Metazoa; phylum Mollusca; class Bivalvia; order Ostreida; family Ostreidae; genus Magallana; species Magallana nippona. Next base: position 42,934,152 of record CM065926.1, read on the forward strand.
AAATCAAGTCATATAAAAATCCCATGATACTTGAAGTAAAGTTGGTACATCAAAACAGATCTGTTCCATTTATCAAGGCTATATTCATAATGCCCGTAATGAAACCCTGGACATTCAAGATGTTTGATATTATAAGTATTCCCAATTTGCTCCCTACAATAAATAAATAAGTGACTCCCTGTGACTGTAAAGATTTGGTAAGGACCCCCCTTCATATAAACCTAACAAGGAGAATCTTGAGCATGCAAATGGGATACATCAATATTATAACATCAAGAAAGCGGAATGTTTTAACTGAAAATTAGATATGTGGTTTTTTGTTAATAACTAAGATATAATCATCAGACGGCACCTGCTCCAAAAACGTTAACCTGCTCTAAAAACCTTAACCTCCTCCAGCTTCAACCAGCTCTAAAAACCTTAACCTCCTTTAGCATCCAAAACCTTAACCTCCTCCAGCATCCAAAACCTATGGCTCAGATTCAGCATTCGTGCCTGTCAGGTGCATCAGTATCATAAGTCGCACAATCCATGCAAGTTTGGTGAAGTTAGGACCAGTAGTAACTTAGAAATTGCTATCAAAAGGCACCTGCACCAAAAACTTTAACCTGCTCCAAAAACCTTAACCTCCTCCAGCATCTGAAATTCATGGCCCAGATTCAGCATCCAAGTCTTTCAAGTCCATAAGTAGGTCCAGATGCATCATCCATACAAGTTTGGTGAAGATAGGACAAGTAATTAGATACAGGACCTGCAACAAAAACTTTAACCAGGTCCGGACGCCGACGCCGAGGGTATAGCATAAGTTCCTGCAAATATATTTTACATATTGTGAGCCTTCCAATTACATGAAATAGACAAAAAAAAAATACTTAGCTGCCAAATTTAAACAAATTTTCAACAAATTGACTAGAATGTAAAAGACACTGGTAGTTTCAGGTAATTTGATGACCAGGCACTTAAAAAAAAAAAGGCCACTTAAAAAAAAAAAAATTTAACAGAATATTTATGTGAGATAAAACAAATTCAGTGAAAGAATTTAATACACGCACACTGCTATTTCGAAATGTCATGTCTGATAAATTAAAATACCGGTATTCTTGAACATCTAGCTGGTGCATTCCAGTCTGCATATGGGCAATGCATCATGGCTATGTACACTAAAAAATAAGAAAAAAACTACAAAAGTTTCCAATTTTTTACAAGTTTATTAAAGGTATTATGGTTTTAAGTTCACACAAACAGTGTTTGTATTTGAACAAAATGTAATCGATTCATTAATTGGTACTGTATTATGCATGCAATTGCAATTTCTTGGAAATTTGTACATGTAATGGTAATCCAAACCATGAATGGTATTAAAATTAAAACCACTTTGATATTTTTCGAAGTTCTCAGAAATCCATAATCAGTAAAAAGATTGAGGGATTTATTTGCATGGATTTTATTAACATTTTCACCAACTTTATAGCTTATAAAGCTGTACTAAAACTCATGATCATTTGGTTAGTAAAGATACATTTTTCAAATTGCCCCCTTTTATTATGTCTTATTAAATTTTGTCAGTTTTTATTTGGCATTAAAAACTTGTGAAGGACTGGTCCTAAAATTAAAACCCACTTCATCCTTCAAGTGCAACTGAAAATATGCAAAACAATTTTTTAAAAATAATTGTCATTTGATCAAACTTTAAAACAAAGAATTTCAGTTATGTAAACAAACTAGAGAGCTATGAATGTGTCAGCTGAATTCAAAGCATCAATAATTAAATATTTATGGAGGCCAGGATTTTCAGTAGAGCATTTATCTTACCTCTTTGTTTAAAAGTGTCAAATATTACAATCGGTTGGATTCAACATTACATACGGTACATTGATTATCTATACCTATTCAGCATTAGACTCATGTATACTAAATATCTGAAGCAGTTAATTTTACGTATACTGCACATTGTTTTTTAGTTTTATTCGAGTATTGTGCATTTTCTAGCTTTTATGGCAGAACTAATCCAAATGTCCAATGCAAACCGATGCTATAAGCATGTTTTGCATTGTTCTAATATTCCATGTCCCATGGAGATGTACCCATTAAATTCAGGGGGAAAGAATATTGGATTTTCTGCTATTGATCCCGATGCCAGAAAGTTTTACTATTGGTCCTGTACCTGTTAATCTAGTTACAGAAGACTCGCAACGTGTAATTTGGTAGGAGACATCGTTCCCTAGCGGTATAAAGGCTGTAAATGTTGTGTTTGTTCCCATACATGTAGATCTCAACTGCATGTGGCTGGGGACTTGAGCTGACTGTCAAAGCACAAATGTACTTGAACAAATTCTTTAAAGCTCAAAAGAAAGTTGTCATTTTTCTGAGGACTACTTCTTAAAATGAAGCACCCTGAATCTTTTTCTTTAGAGGCCGGTAAGTTGTTTTGGTTCTTATTTTTAAATTTTTATATAATTTATTTTTTATTGGAAAATTGAACCTTTCATAAATATCTTCAATATCATCAATATCTTCAAAAGGAGAAGAAATTTTTCACATTGGTTTGGTTATCATGAGGTCTTTATGATGCTTTTGGGTGTTTAATGTCCGTGATGGTCAAACTATAGGGGCTATTTATTGAACCCTCCTGCCATCTCTCTCTCTCCCCCCCCCCCCCCCCCCCCCCCCCCCCCCCCCCCCCCCCCCAATTATTTAAACTCTTTATAAGCTTAGAATTTTTCCCCTTGTACAGGTAAAGCATATCTATTTGCTGGTCTGTAATTAATGATTTATCATTTGACTTCTCTCTAATTACGGTTTCTTTATTTTACAGTTGATAAGTTGCTGTACTTGTTGAGTCAAGGATGTATGCTACACAAGGTAAAAAGTGGGGGCTTGCTGTACCCTCGGACATTCTATCTCGACACCGAGAATATGGTGCTGCGATACTCAGGGTCAGAAAAACGTTTGAGGAAAAAGAGAGTTTCATGTAAGAATTTGATTTCATTTTGAACATTCACTTTAAGCTCCAATATTAAAGAACTGTTTATTGATTTAATGGTTTTTTTTAGAAATAGCTAAATCAAATCAACCAACTTTGCATGATACATGTATTAAGTATAATTTCTTGAAGCTGCTTGATCCAATATTACATAGCATATCAAGATATGTTATGGATAGAGTATACAATAATTGATTTATTTGTATTTTGATAATTGTGAAATTTGGTAGAAATCCATATCATTTTTAAATTAACGTATTTGTTCTAACAATAAAATGAGGTATGTACAATAAGTTTTTAAAGTACAGAATTTTCTAAGAGGTACATATTCATGTAATTAAAGTAAAACATGGGAGTTTGCCTCTTTTACCAATTATTATTTGTCATGATGTGTGGAAGGGCATTCATCAATCATATAGGACTGGTTGGTTTCACCAATAATACAATGCTAATAAGCTATTGAACATGTTTTGGCTAATCAAAAAGAAAATTGATTTTTACGACTACAATGCATTGTTTTATCCTTTTGTTAAGTAAACTTTATATGATATGCATGTACCACCCAAGCAATTAGGGCACATGCAAAACCAAATGCTTTAATTTCCAGACACTTCCATTGCTGTGTAAACCCAGCAAAAAATTCTTTTATTCACTTAAAATATTTTAGTGTCCTAGTCTGCTGTTCTAGTTTTGTAAATGATTTCTAGGAAAACTGTTGTCTATGAAAATTTGATACAACTATTAACTGAGAGAAAAAAAAGAAGATAAAATTCAGCAGCTGTTAACCAAATTATTTATAGATATACTGTACGTAGAGGCAGATATATTTGTTGGGGATTTATATGTTATTTTCGTTGGCAGTATAAATCAACGAAATTAAATTCATGACAAATTTTTAACCCAAGTATTTATAAATACTGAATATTGATATGCGATACATTTTAGGGATTACAATATGACGAAATTAAATGCCAACGAAATTGTATTTGGTTTAAAAACAATGAAATTTTAACCCAACGAAAATATGTGCTTCTACAGTATTGTTTTCTCATATATTTAGACTGATTAACTAATTGTAATTGTAAATACATGTACTTGTGTAATACATGTATTCACTTGTTATAGGAATTTTACTATAACTTTCTGATATATCAATTTCATTTAACATGCCTATTTGGAATTTCTGGATCAATATGAAACAACCCAATTAACGGTACATCTAATTCTGTCTACTTATGAATCATAATTACAGCCTTTTTTGAGAAAATCGAAAAACTGATTGATCCAGAAAGTGGTACAATTTTTCTATTAGAATTTATAATGGCCATAGAAAGCAAAAATAGAAAATAAGCTATTGGAAATTTTTTTTTCAATTGTTCTTAATTTTCTACATATTATAGGGCCTATATCCAAGATCCGAGAAGTGAGAGAGGGAGAAAAAGACTATTCCAAACGCCTGGACCCATATGATGTAAGATGCCTGGCTTACTCTAATTTAGCAGTCTAGTATTATTGGCTTTTTTGCCTAGACTTTCTGCTATGCTTATTTACAAACTCAATCTGCAATATCTGTATGGGGTGGTATGGAATATAAACTTTGCACAGGACTTTGAGATACCCGTAATTACATGTATACCCTGATAAACATAGATACACTTTGATTATAGTACAATGGTAGACACAATTTTTATAAGTTGCAGCTTTTGCATGTCATGAAGAGGATATTTTAACTATAAATTTGCTCTCAAAACTACCATTTTATGTTCAGAATACTGATTCCACATGCTATACCAGTAATATCATTCACCAACATCCAAGATGCTTAGGTATAAGTACAAGAGTATACCTCCACCCATAGTTACGGTAGTAAAATAAATACTTAAAGGTAAACCCAGGAATTCCCCCGACGAGTGCCTCTGTAGTCCCGTAAATGAACCTGTATGACGTCATCATTATATTGATGATTTATACAGAAGATTTTATTGTGCATTAGTTGGTCAACATCTCAAGGACTGGATATCAGGAATGGTATGACCAACATCCACTGCAGAACTTTAAGAGTATACAGATGTTAGCTATATACCCAACTGCTGGTTTTAACCGACAGAAAGCACTCCCTACTATCTACTTACTCATTGGTAATTTGGTTGCAATACTTGTGTTATAGTTGCCTAGTACCGGTATACACATAATACTTTTAAATGTAGATAATTTTTAACATGTTGCTCTGTCCTAATCAAGTTACTCCTCCAACATATGAATGAAATATTTGTGAAAATACCAAACTGAATTTATAATTTATGAATTAGTGTATCAATTTCAGTCGGTAACTTTACGATTGCATCTATTATTCAGTTTTGGAAATAAAAAGAGGAGTTAAAATTCCACCAACACAAAAAGTTTTACCAATATATTTGTATTAACTTTAAAAATTAAGACTTAATAATATTCAGCCCACCTTTAGAAAACCCAAGTAAATTGACAGATAACTAGAATTAGATGTGCATGCATTTTTTAAGTGAATGTGCATGAATAGATAGCAAACCATTGAGTCAGCTATACTAGTTTTACGTCAATTGAAGCATGAAATGAGAGAAGTGTCGACACTATGGCTGAGAAAAATTACCCCAACCATCATCAGATAGGTGATATAATTAATGAAACACATTTAATTTGTAGTGGATACATCTCTGTCCCTGATGGGCTAATCATATTGCTAAAATCCATATAATCTTCCATGGGCTCTTGATGTAATGGCCCCATTTAGGAAATCTCGCTGCATACATATTCTCTACAATATCCTTTTGTTAATTAGTACATGAATATCTATGGAAGGGTATGCAGAGTGTGTGTAATGTTGGAGAAAATGAGAATATTCTGAATCGGATATTTGATAAATATTATGTGGAAACGTTTTTTAGTATCGCTTTTTGCTTTGCATGCGACAAGATGTTTCTCAGCTTTTGATTTTTGAAAAGCAGTTACCGGTATTATGTATGAATATTTCATAGGGATTTTCTAATATCATATTATCACGCTGAGTTGTTAGGTATTATGGGATGCATATATAACTCTCATCATGTTGGATGATATTTCAGACTTTTTGGGGGATAGGGGATGAACAGGGCTTTGTAATCTTTTGAAAAATCTTCAGAGTTTTCATTGTATTTCAAAATTTGACCTATGAAATTTCAAGATCTACAATCTAAAACTTTTGTGTGCTAGTTTTCAGATCCCTTGGTTGAGATTTGGGTATCAAAAATTTTTTTTAAAAAGTTTGCCTAATTCTTGCTCTCTTTAGAATTGCCTAAAGATGATGTTTGATTCGTTGTATAGCTAAAATTTTTGTCACTGAAGCCTTCACATTCATTACGCCATATTAAATACCACTGCATCATTAACTTGTAATGTGATATTCATTACTCTAAATGTGCTTCCTTTTTTATCATAATCAGACACAAGATAATAAAGAGCAATCTCTTTATTATGAATGTTTTATGTGCTGCAGTAGAAAATATGTTATAAGCTTGCATTTGCCAGAAAACCTGCACATCAAGAGATAGGTTAAGAGGAAATCATTTGAATGCTTGCACATGATGTAAAAAAATTGTTTTGGAAGTGTAGACATTGGAAGAGAATTATAAGTGATACACATCTTAGCCAAGGTTACCTGGTACTTAAAAACCATCAAAATATTTTGCTGGTGCAGATCATATTTTGAAAAAAAATGAAAACACAAAAATTATCAGATATTGCTAAGATTTCCCTGCATGGGTTTATATCCCAGTTGGTCGGTAAACAAAAGGTATACATAAGATCTAAGTAATGCTGGAATTTCTCTATAGAGACACACGATTCTGTTTGTTCTCTGAAGAGTTAAATGGTTTAGGCGTGGTCTGCATACAGTGTAGGTGTTTATCGAGGGGAACAACTCTACACCCATGCAGATTACAGATTACTCATAAAATTGATCATTTAAACTCGCTAAATTTTCAGCTGCTTAATAAGATTACAGGTATTTACATGATTGTATTTACAGAGAAAACAACCAGATGAGAACTTCAAGAATAGTACTTTTACACCTGCAAAAATCAAATTCACAATAAAATCTGCAGATCATTATGCTTTGAGCTACCTATCTGAAAATGAATACTTCTGATGTGATGTCATTATTGAGTGATCAGTCTTAAAACACAATTATTCTGGTGATTGTACCAGTTGATCAGTGAAAACTAAAATAAAGTTAACATGCATTTTTAATCCGGTTATTTTTATATTTATCATGAAATAATTATAGGATTATGAATAATGATATTAGTTAATTTCTCTACACTTATCAGTACTTGTATACTGGCTTTGAAGACAATAGCAAGTTAATTGTATGCCTGCATGGACATGCAGCAATTATTTTTCGTTTGAGGTACAATTGATGGGAATTAAAAGTTGCTGTCATGGGAGAATATAAACCTACTATTCAGTCTACCGGTAGATACACATACATTATACAGTCAGTACACGTGTTATATTGTGTGGGAGCAACTTGTAAATGATGGAAAATGGCTTGTTTTATTCTGATAAACGAGTTATCATACGTTGAATTTAAGGGATGATGACACAATTAAAATAACACCAGCAGAGTTTTGAGAAAAACATGTGAGGGACATTGGATTCTGTTGTTGAATTTAATTTCCTTGGGCAAATCCCATAGAAACTTTTAAATATCTCAAAGTAGACGCTGTGTTGTAAAAGTAGGAGGGATTTTCATAATAAATGAAAAAATACACAGAGGTTTATGTATTATGAAACAAACTAATGACTTTATTGATATTTGAACGATTTTGATTATTTTTCAGAGGGGGCGTTGCCTTGCCGTGGTGTTTGGGACAAACCATGAGGTCCTGTATTTGATGAGTGAAACCAGTCAAATGAGGGATGACTGGATCAAGGGACTCCGATTCGCTCTCCACATGGATCAATACATGGATCAGAAACAGCAGACTGACAAATATCCTTTCTGTGATCCCCCTCCCCCCAATAATCCACCTCACACCTCTGATTAGATTTTTAACCGGGTTTTCCAAAGGAAAAATCCAGTTATTGAAATGGTGAAAATGGCAGGCGGGTGGGTGGGTGGGCGGTTGCCAATAGGGTAACCTTATTGTACAGGTAACTCCTCCTACAGTTTACAAGGTAGGAAGTTGTTCTTTTGCAGATCAATTGTACATATATCAGAGGTGTGGATATAGCTAGGGTTTTGATTTCTTATAATTAATGAAAAAAATACCAGCTGTTGAACTTTGTCATTTTTTGGCAAAATATTGCATATAGGGTACCCCTATTGTATGGATAACTCCTCCTACAGTTTTCAAGATAGGAAGTTGTTCTTTTGCAGATCAATTGTACACATATCAGAGTTGTGCATATTGCTGGGATTTTGATTTCTGGTTATTTATGAAAAAATACCAGCTGTTGAACTTAGCTATTTTTTGCAAAAATATTCCATATAGAATTCTCTGGATAGGTAATGTTCATCAATTCAGGGTTGACAAATGGATTATGGGTACTGTTCACACAAAAGAAAACCCGGTTTGCTGTCACATTGACAGCTTTTCTCTTGTTAAAACCCTCATATCTTTATATCGTAGAAATAATGCTAAATAAGAATTCATGCATTTATTCATAATGATTGATTCAATTAATTCATATTCTTAGAAGTAAATTTTGGGGTTCTTCAAATGGATCAAAAATTGAATGCTGAAATTTTTATGATCAGTGATAAAAATCCTTGTATTGATCATGTATATTGTACATGTAGAGGACTTACTTCATTGTTTTTTATCCTTAACTATCTTTCACGTGGATAAGAGAAGCTTTTCAAATGGCCGATAAAAACAACGACAGGAGTCTGGACTTTGAAGAAATTCTCAAATTATTGAAACAGCTAAATGCAGACATGGACAAAAAATATGTACAGGAACTCTTCAATGTAAGAGTTAAAAATAACTTAAAACATACTCTATTGAAAATCTTTTTATTGGGGAATAACTGAACTTTTTTTTAAATGCATGTGTATATAGTTTCTTATAAAGGAGAAAAGGAGTAATGAATGCATGTGTATATAGTTTCTCATAAAGGAGAAACAGAATACCATGGGTGAAAAAGCATTAAAGGGGAATAACTCTTAACAAAATATTATCCACAGTTGAGATATGCAGCATTCTATGACATTTCATTCCATTTTGTAGAAAGCAGACACAACAAAAACTCACGGCAAGCCAGTATTAGATGCTGAGGAGTTTGTCCGATTCTATCACATGTTGACAGAGAGGCCGGAAATAGATGAAATATTCATGAAATACGATGATGGCAAGGGATATTGGATGTTTTCTGATCTGTGTAAATTCTTCTATCATGAACAAAAGGTACATTTGTTCTTTAATTATCAGTAATGTACATAAATATTTTAATGAATTAGATTCAGAGGATTTTTTTTCTGTAGAATGCTTGAAATTGCATTGTACTTAATAGATATCAAAATATATTCTATAAAAAACATATTGCTTATCAAAGGGATGTCATTTATTGGTTATGGAAAGAGATTTAAGTATTGAACCATTTTTTTTTTTAATGAGAAATTTTTTCTTCATCTAGCTTGATTTGACAGAGGACCAGTCTAAAGAACTAATAGCGGCCTTTGAACCCCAGAAACAGCTGCAGTTGGAGGAGCACCTCAGCCCCATAGGTAAAATCTATCTACATGACCTCTTGCAAGAAGTAGAGACCACATAAAACTTAGACAAGCTCAGTTTTGATCTCAGTCTCACTTTTTCACTATATATATTCCTTTTGTAAAGTGAAACTGCAGAGATAAAAACTGAGCTTGTCTAAATTTTATGGCCCCGGGGCCTGTGTTCTTTACTTTACTTTATTGAAAGTAATTCTAGAAAATAAGAAAATATATGTAGGTATACTAGTTTGCTTATACCTATAGTCAAGGTAATATAGAAATCACCAAGGTTTCTGAAAGAACTCGAGTTTCTTCAGTCAATTTCGTTCATTTCCTAGATCGTACTAGGAATACAAAGTGAATTTGAAAAAAATTAAAGTATCAACTAAATTTAATTTGTGATGTTGTGTTACTTGGAGTTTTTTCTGTGAAATTTTTAAAAAATGAAAGAAACGATGAAGAACTTTTATAATCTTATTTTTTTTTGCAGGGTTCAGAACACTTCTTGCCAGCAATGACCAACAACTTTTTAACCCCATTCACAAACGAGTGTATCAAGACATGACGCAACCTATCATCAACTACTACATCAGCTCATCTCATAACACGTAGGTTATCTCACAACATGTAAAACATCTCATAACATGTAAGTTATCTCACAACATACAAGATATATCACAATTTGTGTTTTTGGAGAGGGTTTACATAAGCTATGCCTGTTATCCAATCCATTTGAATTCTCAATAAAATATGTTAAATTAAATCACAAGTTGTAAGTTATCTCACAACCAGAAGATATCTCACAGCCAATAAGTTACCTATAAACATGTAATTCACAACATGTAAGTTATCTTTTACGACTTTGAGGTAATCAAGCCCAATGTTTTTTTTTATCTCACAAAATTTGATTTATCTCACAACACTTAAATTAACTTACATTGAAATTGTTTCAGAACATAATAACTAATATTCTTAAAATCATCTGGTAGAATAGGTGAGTTTGGGTTAGCATAACCTGAGACTATGGTTCTCAACAATACTGTATTGCAATAATTGGGTTATTTGTAACCAATCCGTGTGCCTGTTACAGATACTTAACAGACGACCAGTTACGAGGACCAAGTCGAGTGGAGGCGTACATCACAGCTCTGTCCCGAGGCTGTCGATGTGTGGAATGTGAGTCACTCTGTTAATAAGAATGGTATAAAAGTTAAAAAGGTTTTAAAACATGAATAGTTAGCAGCATTTCTAAATGAATACTGTATTGTGAATGTCAATGTCTCTGCTAGCATATTTATCATAATGCCTCAAAATGCATCATGGGTTCAGTTTGTTAATACATGCATCATGAACTGTCAAGTTGTTTATTGTTGACAGTGGATTGTTGGGATGGACCCGACGAAGAGCCAGTAATTTACCATGGTTACACCCTCACCTCAAAGATCTCCTTCCGCGATGTTCTATCAGCCATCAAGGATTATGCCTTCCAGTCTTCACCGTAAGTTGTGAACTCAGATCGAGAGAGAAATTTCAGTGGTTTAAAGTTGATCATATTATTCACAGTAACTTTGATGTATACGTATGGCTCAAAAGATGCTTATTTATTATTGTATTGGATAGCTTGTATGATTAGTAAATAAAGTGATCCAATATTCAGTAGCTAACAGCTCCAGACACTGCTTACATGTAGAAATATTTGTAAAATTAAACAATTAGGCATAATATACATGCTTGGTTCTAAACGACTTCCCTACCTGAACCATTTGAAAGGGAATTCTGATGGTCGTTTTCCAATGAAGTGCATGTAGTCCGAAACATTGATGTAGCAAATTCATTCATGAAGGAAATATTTTTCAACATTTTTTTTTAATTTGATTAAATTTAAAATTTTATTTGATAGAATTTGGCCATCAAATCCTATTACATTTGCAATGCAAGTTTTAATACATGTAGTACATTATGTTGGTAATGATCTGATTATATCTGTGTTGTCCTCTATAACTATTACAAAAGTTTAGTTTATTAAGTCAAGAAAAGTTTAAACAATATTCTATTCAATGTATATTGAATGGGATTAGGCAGCAAGCACAGCCTATATTAGCCTTCTTCCTATTTATAAAGTACATGTACACAAGAAAATATTATTTAGGAGATTCACATACAGTATGTTCATGTCACATTCATTGGTTTTACCAGACAAAATCCAAACAGCAGGTAATATGAATTTCTTCCATTTAAATTGAATGAAAGAATTTCAGTTAAAGTTTTTGTTTTAACTAATAAATAAATGATTGAATTTTCGTGTTCGTATATATATGTGATTGCTTCACTTTTCACTTCATTTTTCACTAATAACTGATTCTGTTTCTTTTATGCAAAACTGTTATAGATGTTTTAGTTGAATTAATATAAAATGTCTTTTTTTGAAATATATATAGATTTACTTTTGAATAATTTTTAATGTTTAATTTACTTTAATAGTTTAATGTTTTCTTCTATCTAAAAAAAAAAGATGCTTTTGCTGTTATTAATTAACAATATTAGAATTGAAAATGTTGGAGGGGAGGGGGGGGGTGAGAATTAATGAATTGCAGATCAGTATTTGATTAAATTTTTCATAAGGATTGTAATTAAATTTCCTCTTGGACCCTTTAAGACATGATGTGGTTATAGCAATGATAACTAAATACTATTAAATGGTCCAGGTTTTTTTTTTTACTTCCTGGTTATGTTTCTGATGGCAGACGTCTATTTGGGTTCCATTTCTGGTGCCTGTGTGTTGCACTCCTCTTTCTGTTACCGGTACACACCATAATGGCTTCACTCCATCTATCCCCAAAGAATTTTGTTATCGACATTTAAAATCATTTAGAGCTACGTGTATCTCCAATAAATGTAAAAGTTTTAATTTTTTTTACTTTATCATTGTTGCTTCGAAGATAATACTAGTACCATATATGAACTGTTTGTTTTGATTAGCATGTAATAAATTTTAATTATTTTTAAATCAATATTATTTAGTTAATGTTAATTCTTTCTATCAAAATAAAAAAAAAACATTATAATAACTTCATCTTTATACATTTTGTTCCTTTGACAATTTTGATATCTAACATTGTAGCACAATAGATTAAAGTCTGTAAATCATGCTCAAAATTTAATACGCTGGTTTTATTTTAACAAAATTCTCATTAAATTTTTGAAATGCATTTAATATGATCATATACATGTGTATATTACAATTTAAAATTAGTGGTTATTCATTTAAATTTGATGTTTTTCATCCACATCTCAATCTTTCCCAAATACCACTTGAAATACCAAGGGTCTGACACTATATCAATTACTGGTAATGCAGTTCTGTATGAATCTTAATTGAAATAATTTGAAAGAAATTCACTGATTATTTTATCTATTGAGATTATGTTAGTGTGCAAGTGTTGACTGTTCATTGATTTTGTGTGTATGGTATATCTACATGTATATGCTTGACAACGTGTGAAAATATTTCTTTGATTTTTAATTATTTTAGTATTATAGATATTACAAAAGTATTACAATGTTTCAGCACTTAGGGTTTAAATAAATGCGCAATTTATGATGTATAATGGAATGGAGACTGGTCGAATATCAATGAAATTATAATGCTTATTCGCTTTTATTTTCATGAGGTACCCTATTATTAAAACTGATTTGATTTTGTAGGTATCCTGTGATATTGTCCATAGAAAACCACTGCTCGGTCAAACAACAGGCGGTCATGGCAACATACATCAGGTCTATTTTAGGAGGTAACGTAGTGAAATCTTTTACTCAAATACTAATTTAATCATGGAAAACAGATTATTAACATATAATTATTTGCTATAGCCATTTTTTGGGTTTACAACTATACTCAGAATTCTCCTCTGTGAAGTGGAGTGGACCGTAAACCCTTGGCTAGTGAAGATGGCCTTCCAATACATTGTGTATATATTTTGGAATTAAACATATACAGTGCTTCAAAAATAAGGGCAATAATTACCTTAGCTTTAATTAAGATTGATGGAATCATAAACATTTCATTTATAATTTAGGTTGTGGCAAAATCTGTCCAACTCTTCAATTTTTTTTAACATATGATCTCCATTTTAAACATAATTTGTAGATGTAATGAGTTTTGTTTTTTTTTTCAGACTTACTGTATGCCCCAGAAGAAACTCCAAATAGAATTCCCTCCCCTCATGACCTCATGGGGAAAATAGTCATTAAAGTAAGTGCACACTGAATTTATATATTTTGATCATGCTAATCTATACAATGAATGATTGTTATATCATTTGCAGAATTTAGTGCATGCATGGGTGGTTTTTTTTTTCTTTTTGAAAACCTTAACAAATTTTTTTTTCAGGCAATATATGTTGTATTTTTGATTTCTGCATCATAGACAAATTAAAGGCATTTAATTAAGTTATAACTGCTATGACTATTTATATGGCAGTTTATATGTATTGTAAATTCATTATTTAACACAAGGAACTAGGGTAAAATTGTGAGAATCGTCTCTCAGATACATTTAAAATCTAGCATTTATTTTTCTGACAGAAAAATTGTGAACTGTATCAAATTATGATGAACGTTTGCTGCTCACAATTTTATACTCTCTCACAGAACTGGATAGAAATCATATACCATCACAATTCTTTAGATATCCTGTTTATATGTACATGGATATGGTGCAAATATATTTATTTATATATTTTTTCTATTATGGGCGAAAAAAATGGATTACCCAAAAATGGTAACATTTTCTTTTGTACCTACCATTGTGCAACCATACAATTCACTAATTCATGAGCATTGTCTTATTTAACTAATTAACTCAGGTTAATTAGAAACAAAACAAGTCACTGCATATCACTGACAACCCAACCACATATGTTTTATATAGTATGTGCCGAGTGCTAAATGATGGTTTGATTGATTAATGAATGGGAGTGTTACGATAGATGTAAAAAATGCAACATCTTTTTACTATATGGTAGGGTATTTGAAGCTTCGAAAATATATTCTTTAATCTTTGAAATTTGTATAATGAGACATTTGATCAACACACGTATTATAGATATTTGTAATTTGTTGAATTTATCTACCTTTCTAAATGTTAAAAAGCCCTGATCCTAGGCACCTTTTATCAAAAATTCTGATGTACTTACTTTTCTCTCAATAATGTAATTTTTCAGCAAATATTAGATTTATATAAAGATATTAGGAAAAGAACTTGTTTTTTTTAAACTTTAATCTACTCTTCTTGCCGTTAGACCAGAATGTGAAGGAAATGTTTAAATAAATTTCAATTTAAAATTTATTACCTATTTACCTGGTATTGAAATTAAGATTTGTCGAATCTCTTGAAATTATCCCATACTCTTATATTTGTATCCCCCCTCCCCACCCCCCACCCTTTAACTAAACCCAACTAATGAAAAATGACATTTGTGTTAAGATGTGTATATCAGTTTGAATTTTTAAAAGGTATATTGTATTAACTAATGCAGCGCTTTCTTCATGCAGATGATTTGAAGTGAATAATATTTTTTTCCATAGAAGTTCATTCTCAAAATCTAACTTGAACCAACAAGCTTCACTGTATTATTTAAGTCTTCAAACTAACAAATAATTTGAGTTATGTGCTGGAGTTCATGAATGAAAAATAGAAAATTTTTAATATTGCTAAATTTTTCTAGCAAAGAGTAATTTCCCTTGGGCTACAATGTTTAAGAGTCAACACTTCAAATACATGTACCCTCAATATTAACCATAGTATTTGGCTTCTGAAGTGTAGAAAATGATGTTTTTCGAGTGAATAAACTCTTTTTCCTTAATGTCTCCTCTATATAAATTAATTCAGTGTTTAATTTATATAATTTAAAAACTCTTTTTCACAATTGTTATTGCTCCACATACATGTATCTTCTGATTTTGTTATTATAAAGAAAATAAAATAAAAATGTCTTGGTTGAAATTCAACATAGCAGTAAAAGGGAATAAATCAGACCCCAAAAATTATTTACTAGTACTTTTAAACATCATATTTCTTTATTTTCTGTAGGGAAAAAAACTTCCAGGAAATCTCAGCAATACAGATGAAGGGGAGGTCAGCGATGAAGATGAGGCAGCAGACGTTAGCAATGAGTCTGTCAAACCTCCCAGAAAGGACTCGGGTCACAAAATCAAACTAAGCCCAGAGTTCTCAGCTTGTGTTGGGTTTAAAGCTGTTGGATTCAAAGGAGTTGAAGAATCCATAAATTCAAGTAAGATAATAACGCAAGATACTCTATTTTTCTCTTCAGCATGCAAGTATTAAATTTTCATGTTGTACATTGAATTTTTGAAAACAAAGTTCAAGACCCATGCATATCTCTTCTGAAAGATTTTCTATTTACCGGTAATTTATACAATATTTGAAATTGTTCTTAAAAAGTCATGTGTAAAGCTGTTGAGGAATGGGGGTTTTTATCCAGTGGGCTTTGCTCATCAGTTTTGAACCAGAAATAGTTATTTTAAACCTCTCGTTTTGCAGTTGCAAGCTTAATACTGGGTAGTTATACATGTATCACTTCAGATGAGATTCAATTTGTTATTTTCATTGTGCTCATCAAAATGTATCTCAAACAGTGTGCAGGGTATAATAAGTGGATAGATACTAAATTTTGATCAAATTAAAATAATACATGCATCTTCTGTTTTTAGAGGGAATATTTGTGTCCCTTGGAGAAAACAAGGCCCTGAAGTTGATAGATAATGACAGAGTTGGGGTCATCAAGTTGAACCAGCACATGTTAGTGCGGACGTACCCAGCTGGCAGTAGGACAGACTCCAGTAACTACAATCCTGTACCCATGTGGAACGCAGGATGTCAAGTTGGTGAGTATCAACTTGTAATTAAATGTTTTTTTCTTTACATATTTCTCTTATAAAGATGACATAGTTTGTTTCCTTTGAAAAACACAATATCTTTTTTTCTGCCAGATCGGGTACTGTTTGCTACCCAAAATTTTGTGATGGTTGGTTTTCACGTAAATTATTTGTTTCTGAATGGACCTTTTAAATATTAAAAATGTATTGGAAAAAGAATATACAGTGTAATAAACAACTGTGTGCACTTTTTCTCCAAATTATGGTCAGAATTGAAAAATATATCAAAACATATCACAGAATAAATATTCATTTTGGTGTCGGACATTTGTAGACTAGCTGGTACTGGTACCTTTCTCAATGAATAGATAAGATAGATAATTTCATTTCCAATATTGGGCCCAGAGAGCGTACAAGTTTACAATTACAAGAGAGAAATTCCTAAATGAGAAATTACACATACAAAATATAATTTTGGCCGACTTGAATTTCAGTGGCCTTGAACTTCCAGACCAACTCTGAACCGATGCAGTTGTTGCAAGGCAAGTTCATGGATAATGGAGGATGTGGCTATCTGCTGAAGCCAGGATTTTTGTTGTCAGGTAAAGACTGATCAAAATCTTTCAGTTTATTTTCTTGGGATCTTATGATGTGAAGCCCACTTGCTTTTTTCCTAGAAATCTAATATAATTAACTTTCCTGTTCTTGTACTTGAAGACAACAGATCAGCATCTCCAAAGACATCCAGAAAGAGGCTGAGCATTACAGTACGTAGATTGCATGTATAGAGCACAGACGTAACGTAATTACAAACTGTGTCTGCATATGAACAAAAAAGGGAGTAATGTATTAAATGTTATTTTGTAGCCAGGTTTTATATTCTGTGTCTTTTATAGATTGTCAGCGGTTACCAGATTCCCAAGCCCAATAATTCTAAGAAGGGGGAGATTATTGACCCATTCATCAAAATAGAAGTACATGGAGTGAAGGAAGACACACAACAGTGCAAGACTAGTGTCAAAGAGAACAATGGTAAATAAAAGGGCTACTGGTCTGTAAAAATTTTATTTGCCGACCAACGGTAAAATCAGGAATCAGTACTCTCAGTATCTCCAGAACAATTTCATGAACATGCAGATCGACATTGAACTTGGTACAGGTATTCCATAAGGAGTAAATAACCAATGTTGATTTTGAAGTCAAATGATCAAAAGTCAAGGATCAAACATCTTTGGACATAGATAGCTCTACTGTCATTTTGAGGACTCTTATCACATCTTCTCAGAAATTATGATTTTTTTATGTTATTGAGTAGGAAAAATGTAAAATATTGTTATGATGCAAAGTACTGATGAATCAATTCAGTCCCGACTTGTTCATTTTATTCCTATGCAGGTTTCAACCCGCGCTGGGATGAACACGTTTCCTTTGTCATCAACCAGCCTGATCACGCCATCATCCGATTCGTGGTTTACGACAACGACAGATATGTTGATGACTTTATTGGATATTTTGCTCTCCCATTTCATTCAATCCAAGAGGGTAAGTAGTCATATCTCTACTTTTACTCTTCATTTTGGGTCATTTTTTATGCACTAACCTAACAATGTAAATAAATATTGATGATCTATCAAGTTTAGACTACAAGCCATTAATATTCGGGGAATTTTTTACTCCGAGAAGAGGCAATTTAAGTCTTGATTAGATTTATTTTATTTTTCATGAACTAAAGAATCTTCTTTATTTTATTTTTTTACCTTTGATTATGTAATAAGATTTTATGACGATTGAACTTTATGATACTCTGATCAGATTATGATACATGTGTACATTATATTGATGATTTCAAAACCCTAAGGAATTAGACATGTGAATTTTCTGTGTGCTTTAATTGTTGTAGGTTACCGCCATTTTTCCCTCCTGAATAAGCATGGAGATAAGATCCCACAGGCTCTCATATTGCTTAAAGTAGAGATCAAGGAGGCTTGATTCCTTTACTTCAGGTAATACAATGTATATGTAGAAAACTTAGTATATAATGACAATATTCACCAAAGTATCATACTGTTGTTTCATTTATATTTAAATTATGCGTGGACATTAATTTTTGTGGATTTAGAAATTAAATTATGAGTTTTGTTCAGTGAAAGAATTTAGTCTGAATATCTTTATTTCATTTTCATAGGCATACTGGTCATGGAATTAGAATTTATACCATCCACTGAAGATGCTATTTCCCCCCACCGAAACACAAAGAGTTTGTCATGATCAAGGACCATAACTGTGTTGCATTCATGCTCATCATATTCATAAGGGACCAAATTAAATTCAATGAATGGTGTACAATGCTTTAATTTTTTGTCATATTTACATGTACCGGTACGTTTAACCAGAGCAATAGAATTTATAATAGATATATTTGGTAATGGTTATTTGATCTCTACTTAATTATATTGTACTTAATTAAGGATCAGATTTTAATTATATAGTCATTAAGTAGACATTTATTTTGTGTATTCATTGCAATGTATTAATTATGAAACATACATGTATGTTTGAAAAATCTTGATTTTTTTTTCTTTTTATGATTTTCTATTATGACATTTTAATTGCAATGAAAATGATACCGTCTTTGAAAAATACATAGAATTGAACAAATGTAAATTCTTTTGATTACATGCATAGAATTGAACAAATGTAACATGGCTAGCTTTGAGGTTATTGTTAGATGCTTTGCTGAGTTACATGTCTTGTAATCATCCATGTCTTTCATATATTATTACCATTCTCTGTTTAAAGGGATTCAAGGATTCTGTTCTTTCTATTATAAATTTTAAATAAATATCATCTTTTTCAAAGAGAAAATCTTATGTGTATTTTTTTTTCAAGCTGGTCTAATTTAAAGGGGGAAGGGTTGATTTCTTTCTACTATAAATCTCTTTATAAAGATTATTTTGAGACTGTTTTACTTACTAGTTAGTATGGACCATGGTCTCTAAATAATTACATTTACTTTTAAACTGCATATTAAGTTGGCTTCAGTTGCTGTTCTTATAATCCATCATCGTTTATTCACTGCGAGCTCCCTTCTTACCCCCCCCCCCCCAACCCACCCCATACCCCTAAAAAAAACCACGCAAGACAATGTATCATAGAGAACAATATATGTTTTCAAATGTATGGTGGTAGTCTTCATTTTTTGATGATTATTTGGAAGAAACGTTTCCTCCATGACAAAAAATAATGTCGGAAGGAGCTAGCTTACCCCTCCTCAAATTAGAAAAAAAATTAAATCGTTGATTGAATTTTCTAATGTATGACTTAATGGCCATGGAGAGATTTGAAAATTATAGAAGCGGGAAGTAGGGATGAATTTTGATTGCGCAGACTGGCATTTAAAGTTACTATAGTACTCTGACACTATAATATTACTTACGGTTGTACAATGTCAACAAGTAGTAAAAATAAGTCACAACAAATCAAAGAAACGTATTGGTTGACGGGTTACATATACTGCACCCATTTATATAAAATTGGATAATATTCAAGTTATCTCCTCCTCTGCTGAATAGTTTCTGCGTATAGTATAAGGAAGAAAAGCAAACTGTAAAGCAGCATATACGGGAAAAATCCATTGGCAATCAGCATGATCGAAAAAGTATAGCCGCACCAGATCAGCGCCATTATTGAACGATTCGGGGAACGGAACATCTCTTGACACGTGAGTACAACGTCTCCTAAGAAATTCCGAAAACTTCCCCGGAGGCCTTGCATCCTCATTCGACCTCGACCTTCCCGGATACCGATATGAAAGTCAAGGTCATCCGTATCATCTGAAGATGTGTCGACTGTATAGTTGCTGTCCTCTGACGACAAATCAACACAGGACAATGACGACACGCTGGTTGCGACGTCAGAGAGGAAGGAAGAAATGTCAAGTCTAGTTGTCACGTGATTGTACTCAATGGCTGACACGGACGGATTTTCGTCTGACTTTTCCTTTTCCTCTTCTTTTTCTTCTTCGCCTTCTGAATTTTGACAACCGATTGATCGTACTTCCAACTGATGCATTTCTCGAACCTACAATGTTGTCATTGCATAAAGAGAAATAAACAACAGTACATATCATTTTAAATCAATAAATAATTGGAAAGTCATAACGTACTGTTAACTTGATTTTAAGACCCGAGCACCGAATTTACTTTTAATGGGAAGCAAACCATAAAGATCGACTATTAAGGAGGCTGGGTGGTCTACAAATCAGATCTGCTTTAAACTTTTAAATATATTTTTGCTTATTAACTATTAATCAGTAAAGACAAAATCCAAAATGTTGGTTTTAAAATTTGAACATTTACCGATATCTTTATACAGAGCTCTTCGTTTAAAGGAGGTAAATATAGCCTAGAAATGGCCACGACCATCCAGTCCTTACTTGATTTCTCTCCTTTTTCCAGTGGTTAACGTATTCTTGAATGGCGAAATTGACGCATGCGTGTCTTTGTAGAATATATCGAACGCGCATGGGTGACCTACATGTCGGGCAAGGGAACTTTAAATAGGAAAGCAGAACATGCTCATTGTTGTCCCGGGCTATTTTGCAGACTTTGTAGAGACATCTAAAAATAGAGTAGTCAAATTACTGCTGGGAGGGAGATATTGAATTTGATATGTAACTTAATGGCTACTTGCCGATCATGATCCAGATATTAAATCACTAGATATATAAGAAAAAAATATTCATGTGTATAAATTATATACATAATCGAAAACGTCATTTCATATTCATGTGACCTAAGTCAACCCTACATCATTATTAAATTTTGACAGTATTAAAATATACTATAACATGTACTTTTCTATAAATTATAGCAAATTTTAGTAATTTCTTGAGAAGCACTTTAACTAATGAGAATGAATGTGTTATGGAAGGACATTATAATTTATTTATTAAATATTGATTATAAAGTCAGTATTTGATTCACATTCAAAAGAGTACCTTGTTTCAATAACAACATTTTGATATTTATCTGAGCAGCAAAAGGGGGGTATAAAGATTCGCATCAGGCAATATTTCGTCCCTCAGGGGCTGACATTATCAATATTGCACTTAACCCAAGTCAATATCGATATAATATATAACACCCATTCCTTTGCACATATTGTTTCCACGGTTCATTGACGTCAAATAATGCGATATTCTTTTTCTCACTAGTCTTCCTTTTAACGTAACACTTAGATAATTTATCTTAGAATCTGGTTTTAAACTAACAAGCTTGAATTAATTATAATCTAGAAAACGTATAAAATGACAGAGTTATCTACTGTTAATACTGCTCTAAAACATAAACTTCACGCGTTGGAATATTTGTGTTATACACTGTTAACGAGGTACCTACCTCATGCAAAAACTATGGCCGCATTTAAGAGTATGCGGTTTGTTGAAGTAGCCCCAGCACACACCGCATTTTAGGGCCTTTATCACCTCTGTTGGGGACAGCTGTTTGGCTTCCGACATCTTTTGTATAGAATGCATACATGTCACTAAACCACGGCAACTATAACTTGGAAGTAGCGTGACGCTACCTGAGTTTACGTCTATGACGTCATATAACTGTACACCGACTGTTGGAAAAGACGTTGATATTGTTTGTCTTGCAAACATGGAAAGAACAGATGCTGCTAAGCATGGAGACGGAGAGGATTTGAAACAATTTTTCAGATTAATGAATAAGCTTCGATCTAATCAGACGGAATGCAGTGACTACTTCGCTAGAGAGAGGAGCTCCTTTGAAGAACTTAGGGAGCGAGTTCTCAAGTTGATCGAGGAGTCCCGCGAACTCCAAACAAGGACCGAAAATCTTAGATGTGGATTCAGGGAGATAGACGAAAAATTCAAATCTATCAAGAAGATGCTATATAAAGAATTTGGGCTGCAAGCGGAAAAGCGTCTGCAAAACTTGGAAGAAGTGGTGTACATGAACGGGCTAATAACTCATCTACAGGAGGTCGACAGGGGGCTGGCCTATCGGCCTGTTTATGTGTCGGATCCGGCGGAATATGACGATGAATGTCACAGGACTCCCGACGACTGAAAACAAAATTCGAAAAGAGTGGAACTAGCATAATTATGACAATAGTTGGTTTTGAATGTTCAAAAAATTATTGAAATATAAATTTATTCTATTTTGTTTGTTCGTTTCTGTGATTCAAAAGGACTAAATATTAAAGATCTTCTGACCTAAACATAATGTTGATTTTTTGTTCTAATAAATTCATGCATTAGAATAGAATCGAATGAAATTCATATATATACCATGTTATTAGACGGAAACAAATTAAATTTGTAACACAACAATACTGATAGTAAAAGAAACAATAATTTTTGTTTGAATTTACTTTGTGGATATAAATACATAATTTACAATAGAATAGAATGTATGATCATTAGTTGTGATATTTCAACACCACAGTGATGCCTTATGCGCAGACTCATTGTTCACAACATGTGTCCCATTCAATAATTTTTGAAAATGTATAACACAAGCTTTGTGCATGATAGTTTTCAATTAAAACTGTTCTCTTTCTTTTGAGAGACGAAATACGCGTTCCCGGCTTACAATTCCAACGCTAAATGAACATTTAACCATATAAGTATAAATCAATGCTTCATCAGAAATACATAATCGTAGTCCTGTCAAAAATTGCCCCAACAACTCAGGAATGCTACATGCACATAATTCGTTTGTGATAAAGATGCTTATTTGTTTCAATCAGAACACCCCGCCCTTCGATCGTAGAGTCCTTCTGCGCAGCCATGACCCTTTCAATATTATTTACAGATTTATTCTGCAAATCTTAAGGTCTCACACAAGGAATTAATTTCACTATATGTTATTATATAGCTTTAATTAAGTAAATTGATTAAATAGACTATCATTATATTATCAATGAAAGAGAAATTATTGTTTTATGCTTCGAGAAAAATTTGAGATAAGATAAAAACGCCTTAAAGATGCGCTTCTATGAGATATTATTGATAGTAAACATAGCCTTGAACGCCTCCCTCATTTGTTATTAATTTCTTTTTTTATCACTTGCTCCTACGATAGTTTATTTTATCAGATTCAATCGCCGGTAATATTTTTTGCATAATAACCAGAGTATCTCATGATCACTTTCTACGCTCCATTGTCTTCGATAATCCAAATACAGAACCACGAGACTAATTCTATTTAAACGGATCTATATATTCAAAGTCGGAAATAAATAAATAAAGACACGATATCGTTGTTAGGCAATTGATTTTTAATATGTCATAATAGAATGTATGATCATTAGTTGTGATATTTCAATTAATTGGTTTTTAACACCACAGTGATGCCTTATGCGCAGACTCATTGTTCACAACATGTGTCCCATTCAATAATTTTTGAAAATGTAATTTTTGAAAATGAATAGTTGAATGAAGTAAAGTTTTTCTAAAATTTTTATCGTAAAAATCGTCGTAAAACCTTCAATCATGTCCAGCATACTATTCTTGAAGCTTTTCTTAGCATCATTGCCGGGTTTTATCACGCAATTCACGGATTTAGTTTTGGTTGGAAATGCTTTGGAAGCAGCTGCATTTTTCAGTCCATTCATCGCAAAACATTTTGTTTATCTTTATGGATAAATAAGTGTATTCTAAGGAAAATGCAACAGTCCTTACAAAATATCATCAAATCAAACTCCCTACAGGGTGGACCGTGCATTTTTCACTCGAAGACTATCACTTATCGACAGAACCGCCGTTATCTTTGGTCAGTCTTGTACGCTGATCGGCGTTAATACAAGAAGTTGTTCCTTTCATCTAACGTTATGAACAGTCCTGAATATATATATATATATATATATATATATATATATATATATATATATATATATATATATATAGGGCAACAGCATCATATCAACACAACACAACATTTCTCAATTCAGTTATTTCAGACACCAGTGCGGACAAAAACTACAAACTTTAGGGTGTTCTATGGCTTACTGTTCCCATTAGACATCATATACTCACAAGGTCATTTACCCTTTCCAGTGTTGCCTTGCTCTATTTGCCAATGGTAATGCGGAAAATCAGCAACAACATCCAAGTACAACATGGTCGTAAATCAGCCTCAACATGAGAATGGAAAAAAATAGTCCTAGGGATCATAAAACTGACTGGGTAATCGGAATTTGCATAAATTTGATGAATTACATAGTTCTGGTGAATCAAATCTCCCCATGTTGACTTGTTAGTCTTCTCTTAGAAGACACATGAGATACATATTAGACTAATTTACCCCACCGCAGTGTTGCTCTGTTTTATTGACAATAAAATGTTGAGGGAATAATCTTGATGTAAGTCACAGTCTTGAACCTACCCGGTGGTAACTCAGCAGCCCTATACTGTTCATAAGAAAATAATAGTTTAGGACGCCCTTCACCTTGCCTGGTGAGTATTAAATATGTGACGAATAAAACCTTTAATCGTGATATCACATCGTGTGAAAAAAAGAAAAGTTGCCTTAAGAGAGCTCGATCGTCGTGGCCATTTTTAGACTGTATAATTTATCTCCTTAAAAGAAGAGCTCTCTATAAAAATAATGGAAAATATTCAAATTTAAAATGTCAGATTTAAGGAATTTTTCTTTACTAAACAATAGTTTATAGCTAAGCAAATCATATCTTAATTTTTTTAGGTAGATCTGATGGTTAATTTGTTAACCATCCAGCCTCCTCAATATTATATTGTAATAATGCTTTGTCATGTTTTGTAATTTTCGAGCAAAATGACTTTTTTATGCACTTGTGTATATTTTCTATGTAAAATTGAATAAACGAATAAACCTCCTATTTTGTTTACCGTGCAATCTTTTCTTTGATATTTGCCATTGTTTACTAATAACCGACAGCATTCGAATTCCCTTGCGTCCAATCTCGGAACTCTTCTGGCCCCGGAGCCATAAAATTTAGACAAGCTTTTGATCTCAGTCTCACTTTTCCACTATATATATATCCCTTTTGTGAAACTGAAACTGAGATCAAAAGTTAGCTTTTCTAAGTTTTATGGCCCCGGGGCCAGGTGTTATCGTAGTCGCTACATTAAATTCGAAGTCCGGACACTAGCAAGATTATTGTAGTGTAACCTGTTTGTGATTTTGTAGTTTTATTTCATGTTGATTATTTAGAACAAGCTCCCACATATTATCATTATTTATGTCATGTAGTAATTTCCCCAAATATTTCATGTTTTAGATAACCAGAGCATGTGCCTGTGTTAATAGCTATTTGTTTACGTTTTTACAGAGTTTATAGATTTGATGAAACACATACGATCGTAGAATAACACATAAATCTTGTAGATTACCTTGTTAAATTTTATTTAGGGCTCTACATTCAGTGTAAGAACGATTTCTTGGTTTATATTTACATTTCATCTTTCTGGCTTCCATCATCTTTTCGAGTGAACTTCGTCACTTCCGGTTATCGATCTTTTCCAATAAAATGTACTGACTGTTAAATTTAACTATCTAGCATGTTTATTTAACACTGTGTGATGTTTCAAGAATGAAACTTTATGTTAACTGTTGATAAATTGTTTATATTCAGTCTTACTCTAGGAACTATATTTGTTTATGCTATCGTCTGTAGTTACGATATTCATGCGCAGTTATATTATGTACGAATATTAATTGTACAAATGATTTTATGATATGTGATATTTATTAACATGTGTAATTAATGACATGTTCACTGCTTAACAACTTATTTGTATATGATTACTTTAATTATTTATCATTCGGTTTTGTACGGTAGCCTGTGTGGTAGAAGTAGTTCTGTGTGGGAACTTGTGTGGGAACTCAGCTTCCCGTACAGGCTTCTGATTGGTTCATCGCTTGTACGGCATATTTCAATTGGTTATTTCATGTCATGTGGCAGATAATAGGAGGTTATATAAGCAAGCGCGTACTACGTTACGACAGATTTCTGCTAGTTGTGCGGCGGCAACATTTTGAAAGTACAAAAAGGTGAGAAAACTCTATTATGTAATTTATAGCCTAGTTAGAAATCTCCTACCACACTGGACGACCTAAACTTGTGTTTCTGAATTGTCAGCCGTATTTATATATGAAATCATATTATAGAAGAACCTGTTGATATTTGTGTGCCATACAATGTTTACATCATTATGCCATATTGATGTGTGACAATAAATGAGTATGACTGATCATTCATCTTGACTATTATTGGACAAAGAGATAAAGTGTAATGGAGCCTGGCCAACTTGAATTTAAGAAGTAATTAATTTATTAATCCATCCTGACAAGATGAGTTATTGAGATAAACATTAGATGATCTGTGTACATGCTGAGGATTCAGAGATACTAGCCCCCCCCCCTGTCTGGGGAGGAAAATAAACTTTCAATCGTCCTAAAACGATCTATTTGAACGTGAAAATATAAACCTTTTCCGCGATGTGATGTTTTCATTGATTTATGTGATTATTGATAGATATCACGTTTGAAAATTAATGTCAAGAAGATATCAATTGTATGTAAAATAAAAAAAGTTTATAGTGCATGCAATTAATCATCAATATACATAAAAAATTACATGTAAGATGCAGACGAACATAAAAGTCTCCAAGAGTGTCTTTACATGTACATTTATTCATGAAATTGTTTTAAATTTTGCACTTTTTGTATTGATTCTTTTAACTTCCATTATAGATACAAATTATAGAAATCATTCATTAACAATGATTTACCGCAGCATTATATCATTACTTTGATTAATTTCCTTAAGCTTATAGGCTTCTTATTTGAAGGGCTTTGTAAAGTACATGTATTTACGTCGATACCAAAAAAAAAGGCTCCAAACGGGGTATTCTAGAAATCATAACTTAACAAAGAGATTAAATTAGATATGTTGTAAAGATAGGATAACGGTCCACGTCTATTATAGCCTATATTTTTCAAAGAAAAACTCAAAATTTGAAAATCTTGTTTCTTGTAATAGTGGCGGGTATATATTATAACGACAGGAACCCCTCCTTTTATCTGTACGTCCTACACCGTTTTATTGATCTCAAAACGCAGCAATTGTGTCTTGCTGTCTATTTACATATCAAGGTTACTCGATATTTAGATAAAAACGCCACGTATGCATTACAAATGCATTGTTTTATGAACATTGAATGCAGTGTGTTTTTCGGCAAATCTGTGAAATTTTGCGCATATGACTCTGAAAACCGGTCAAAGTATTTGACAATATGGATAATCGGGCTCAGCATTTTGTTGAATGTGAAAATTGTGAGAAACCTGGAAAATACTTTTGCAATCCTTGTCAATCAAAACT
This sequence comes from Magallana nippona, assembly GCA_033439105.1. Taxonomy (NCBI): domain Eukaryota; kingdom Metazoa; phylum Mollusca; class Bivalvia; order Ostreida; family Ostreidae; genus Magallana; species Magallana nippona. Next base: position 42,962,150 of record CM065926.1, read on the forward strand.
TTGCGACGAGTGTGTTTCTCCTCACCTTAAACTGAAAACAGCAAAAGGACACGAAATAGTGGAGTACCATAAACGAAAAAATGCGAATAATTCGTGTTGCTGTACAGAACATCCGGATTTTGACTGCCATGTTTTCTGCAAATCATGTAATCTTCCGATATGTTTCATTTGCACTTCAACAAAACATAAGCCACATGATATGGAAGAATTGTCAGAGGTTTTAAAAGACTTTGGCAGTCGAATTCAAAATGAAAGCAGGATATTGAATTCGAAAATAAAGCCAACGTATCGCAAGATTCTGGCGCAAATGAAATCCACTTTGTTCAGGGTACCATTGCGATACCAACAAGCCCACGAGGAAGTCGAAAATACTAGGAAAATATGGAAGTCAAATATTGATAGCATTGCCGATTCATACCACGATGAAATTTCAGAAATGCAGAAGAAGCAGAAATCCTCATTGGAGAACCAAATAGAAACATTTTCAAAGTGTCTCGATAATCTAGAATCCATCACTAAAGAAAAAGATTCGCTTCTTGGACTCAAAATGTTGGGGTTTAAAGATTACCGCAGAGAGACGGAGGAAATGCCATGTTTACATGAATTTATCTTTCCAACGCTTTTCACAGGTTTTGTAAATAACCTCCCCCAAAAGGAAGACTTCGGCAATGCCTCCAGACTCACTACCTGTGAGCTCCCAGCTTATGATCTACATATAAAAGAAAACTTCGATAAAAGAAAAGAAACAGATAGTTTGCCTTTGATATGGAGCACTAACACCGACTTTCCATCTGATGACAACAACAAGCGCCTCTTTGACATAGCGTATTTGAGTCATAATAGAATTTGGGTGGCGGGAAACAGCAATGCCATATTTCTGCTTGGACCAGAAAGTCAAACATTCGATGTACTGCAGACGCCTTCTACGGCCAAAAATTTGACCCTTTCCTCAGATGGAGTCTTGTATTACATCAATGGTATAAGTAACATGATCTATAAGATTACAGATGAGGGCATATCTGAACCTTTTATTAGTACTGACATTTGGAGGCCGAGAGATATCGCGTCATCTCTAAACGAAGGTATTTACGTCAGTTTGTTTAGGAGTGAAGACTCAAAAGTAGTCCATTACAAGAGTTCTGGGGAAATTCAACAAGAAATTCAGTTTGATAGCAGCAAAAATCCAATTTACGCGGATCCAAAGAGTATCGCAATAAACAAGAATGGGGACATCTGTGTCTTAGACTCGGAAAGACTAGTCACGGTGGTAAACTCCAAAGGAGAACGCCAGTTTTCCTACTATGGAGATGTGACAGGAAAGTACAAACATTTTCGACCAATGTCAATTACAACAGACAATGCGTGCAACATTCTCGTGTGTGATTTGAAGAATAATTCGGTCATTCACGTCTTGAACCAAGATGGTCAATTCATCCAATTTATTTCGGCTAAAACTGGTTTCCACAGACCAAGCGTGATCACCGTGACAGAGGACGGTACTCTAACCGTAGCGGAAAGTGTAACCGGAGTTGTTAAAGTCTTCAGATACGAATACTAGTAGTCAGACTGATTCTATATGACTTCCAAATCCTTCTCTAGTTCAGTCTAGAATACGTTACTCAGAGCAGCTTTTACCTGTGGTAACAATAGATTATTACAGTTGTAACAGTGCATTATGAATTTGACTTTTTTTGTTTCATTGACCATTTATCAATGTGTGGACCCTTTTTAAAACGACACGAGGCTCAATCTTGACACCACAAACTTGCAAATAGATTACAAAATCATTTGTCCTTTTCTTTTAGAATCTAATATTAAGATTCAATTACACACCAGAACTGCGTCAAATAGAAATGATCCTATTTTACTCGTCTTTGATGAACCTGCTTAACGTGTCTTTCAGTAGAAGTCATGTCATGTCAAACGCATCCATCAGAAGAGGTCACGTCTAAACCGTCTTCAACTTAAAATTGAGCCAGTTGTACTCAGTTTTGGACACTGTTAACTGTTAAAGTTGATCTCTTGCAGACCACTTGTTTTTCTTTTTGCCTCTCTTGTAAACATCCTTTGTGCGATCTTGAGAAAGGCATACACGAGAATGCAGTAAACATTGCTTTGCTTAAGCCGCAGTCACAACTGGCCTTACGTGTTTGGCGATCGTACGTGCACTACAGGTTTTGCAAGTCGTGGCTCCCGTGGCTGATCGTAGCGTTAAAAATCGACCATTATTCTGTAATTGTTGCTTTGGTGATTAGACTAGCTTTACTGGACGACACAAATATAAATGTTTTGAAAACATTGTTTATCTTTCGTATCTGATACCATGAAAGATTGAACATTTCTCTGGAATCTAGACGAAAGTGTTCGCAAAAATCTCATTTTAGCGAATTAATTATCAAATGATAATTTTCCTGGTTGATATTATATCTTTAAATGCTGTTACATTTTTGTTAAATATTTCTTGAACTTATCTCCGAAAAAGCTTTGACGAAACCTTCAAGTGAAAGCAAAATCCACATCAAATTACTTTGCTTTTACAAAAATGTGGACTAAATAGTAAGCGTTACAAGGGACACAGCTTCATAATAGGGGCTGCAACATCAGCAGCTGAGATTTAAATTCAAATTAGGACTCTTGGGAGATGGATTTCAAATGCCTTCCAAAAATATATTAGACCCCACTCATAAAGCACTTTAAAGACTGGTATTTCAATTTCAGACCAAAATACTTGCTTGGGCTTGTACTTTATTTTTCTATTACGTATTTTGTTACCTGCTTGGGCCGGTAGCAAAACATTGTTATCTTGTTTTTATTTATACGTCTAACATTTCATCCAATTATTCCAATTATTTCATCCAATTATTCCAGAATTTGTGAAATATGTGCCATCTGGTTTATAATGACATTGGAAAGTTTGAACCCTAATCTCGTTTTCTCCCTATTTGCATGGTACATGGTCAAGTTATATTTGATGTGGTTAGTTTATTGTTTATATGCTAGATGTATTGCCTTGTTGTACAAACAAGGATAATCCAGACATGATCTGTTTTGTACAGTTTTATGTATGCACTAAATTTGTTGTATACATGTAAGTTAAAACCATGTTAGACAGCGTTACCTGCTTGGGTTAGTGATGCTTTGCGATGCGTTACGATTTTGTTTTGGTATGTACATGTAGTTAGTTTTGAGTTGTAGAGGTCATTGTTGCTTGCTTGGGTCGGTAAATCACATTCAATCTGTATTACAAAAGTGACCTGCCGCGCCTAATACATAAACAATTTCTTTAACTCATTTTGTTGTTTAGAGTTAGTCTTCAGTCTTGTGTTTACATCATATACCTTTTAGTCAAGTATTGTTTTTGTTTAGGTGAGGTAGTAGTGTCTTGATGTGTTTACAGTGGCCTTGATGGGGGTAGTTGGGAGAATTTTCTAACCCTCCCAACTGGTGGCCTATTCCCCCATCTTCTGACATTAGTAAGTTTTTATTATAAATAATTTACTCTAGTGTTTAATGCATAGTTTACCTTGTATCATATTCTGCTTTACATATAATATATTGCAGTTTGTTTTAACATTTGCTTTTTTACAGTTTACAGTATTTTGATTATTGTTCTACTTGAATTATTGGTATATAATTTAATTCTGGTTGTAACGCGCTTTCTCATTGGCTAAAAATGTTATTTTATGTCGTATAAAGAATGTTGCCTACGTCATAGTAAGACTAACGTCAAGAACATTAATCCGCCTGACCTTACGTTTGAATTTTGTACAATTTGACGTCATTTTAAAAGACAAATGACCGTTTTTAACTACAATTAAGAGTAAAAAAAAAATTATAAGCAATGAATTCAATATTTATTAGTTTTATACGATATAAAATGGTTTGAAACAGTTTACGCTTTTTTATAAACCGCTTCGCCGTTTATAAAGCGTAAACTGCCCCAAACCATTTTATATCGTATAAAACAAATATTGAATTCATTCCTTAAGTAATATGTATGATGTACATACAAGTTTATATGTTTTTATTAGGATATAGTCATATTTTGATCAATAAAATTTTCAACGCATGCGTGAGTTTGTTTGATGTGTGGGTAGAGGAATGAGGAGGCATAAATGTTAATATTAAAAGAGTGACACTATCTACACTTAAATCATTTTCAAAAGAAAATTATCATACTCACGAAAATTACTAGTATCATACTTATCTGATAGTTTTATTATAAACTATGTGCCCAGTTTTTGCGCTAGGTCCTACAACACTTTCCTCTAGTAGGACGTGTTGGGGTGTGGTGTAGATGGTTTTATATAAAAAAAATATTGTTCTACGCGTAAATATCATTTGTCTTCTCCTTTCTCCGAAAATGTTTACGATTCTATTTTAGCACGCTTGCAAGTCGAAGTGATTGGGAAATATTTTGCCCTTTTTCTACAATCTACTACAATATCTTGTTCCTTCTTGTTCTGTTTTCTTTTTTGCCTTCCACTTTTTTGCCAAAAATGAACGTATTTTTTTGTTTGATTTTTGTTTTTAGAGGGGGATTACTAGAGCTTTAATTTGATTTTGATAAATGGTAAAACTGTCGATTATATATCTCTTAACCTTATGGGGATTTTTTCCATAATCATTTTTTTATATATTAAGTCTTGTTTTTGGATGATTCGAACGCACCACGAGCAATTGGTGTACGCATGACGTGTAGATTTGATCACGTACCAACCAAGTTCATATCACGGTGAACTTTTTAACATTGCTGTTTATTACTTATATTTACCTTTGAAAAAGGAAAACCGTTCAGAATCATTAAAATAACCGTGTTTTTACGTTTGATATAATGCAAGCGTTAAGCGCGTGCGATAATCATTGTGACTTCATGAAAAAGTTCATACAGAATTTTCCTATAGGTTCATATAAGGAAGCATATCTGCAAATGTTTAAGAAATAAGATATCATTTTTGTGTATATATCGGGATATAAATACGGGTTGGTCACGTGATCAAATCCTATAAAGCCCGAAGGGCTTTATGGAAAGATTTGATCACGCACCAACCCGTATTTATATCCTGATATACATCCAAAAATGATACCTTACTTCTTATATTTACATTTGTTACAAATTATGACGATAACATTGCTCCATATTTCCTTTTTTGTGATGACCTAGAAAACCGCTTCGATAAACATGACGTAACAAAAAATAGTTCAACAATGTTGCAAGTATTTGTCTAAATTTGGTAATCTTAATAAATAAATATGACACTACTTTTAACAAGACAACCTTTTTATTAAAATAAAGTGAAACAATAAAGAAAATTCATTTGTACGATTGAAAAAACGATTAAAGCTTGGCGGATTAGTGCCACTTCCGTCGAAGTCACAGAGCGGTTGGAAATTTGAAAACAAAGTGATTGAAAGCCGAGTTAGAGTCTACTGAGGCCTTTTCAGATGAAATTCTATCGCAGAATCAGATTCAAGAGTATGATGATTTTCCTCGGACAGTTTAGAGAAAAGCTATTCTAATTTCTTTTACGGAACAAAACGGACAGAGAAGCAGAAGGAGTTAAATTTGACCGTGAATGGACTATTATAGTAAACACGAAAGGTCTGTGATATTGTGTTTGCGATTTTGACCCCGAGACTTAGTCAGAAATGAATTATAACTGATTTAACTACATGTACTTTGACAAATTGCGATTGTAATGTTCAAGAACGCTTTGTTACAATGTCGATCCATAAACATTATCTAACGTGAATCTTAAGCTATGATCATTTATCCCCGCAATTAATGTTATATATAGCAAAAAAAATGAATGGATAAAACGTCGTATAACAAAATACGATAAGTTTTTTTTCTTTATGCACTATGATAAATCATGTTTTCATTACGATATTAATAGGCGTGTTTTAGCGCAAGTCGGTTAGTTTGAGTACGTAGAAAAAGTAGTGACCTACATGTAGATTACTCATGCGCTACTTTGACCTCTTGACCCAGACTGTTGTTATGGAGGAATAACCGCGGATTGCGCAAACAGTGTTTTGTAGGGGAAAACATTTGCAAGTGTAAATATAAATATCTATTTATGCATTTTGTTTCATACATCAAATGCAATATATTGTGAGCACCATACTGCGCGTCCTTTTGGATGACATTGTCATTCACATATAGGCAATATAGACTACAGTTAATTAACGTAAGAAATAAACAACAAGTTAAAAAGTTAACCGGGATATGAAATTGGTTGGTCACGTGATCCAATCCTGTGAAACACGAAGGGCTTCTCAGAAAATTTGATCACGTACCAACCAAGTTCATATCCCGTTGAACTTTTAAACACTGATGTTTATAACTTATATTTTACGTCCGAGAAAGGGCAAATCATTCAGAATTATTTACATAACCGTGTTTTAGGTTTGCAATATTGCAACCGTCAAACGATAAGCGCGTGCAGTAATCATTGTGACGTCATGAAAAAGTTCACACAGAATTAAACGTTTTCGATATTCTATAGATTCATATATTATAAGGAAGCATATTTGCAAATGTAAATATTAAAATGTGGCGGCTCATGGATAATGTGGTTATCCTTTGCCCCCGAATTACATCCCCAATGTACATGTGTAATCGAATATTTTTTTTTAGATTATTAATTTTAAAACGAGTTCAAAAAATAAAATAACAATAGATAACTTAAAACGTATCATAAGATAGAAAAAGTTTCATAAAAAGATTTTTCTTTCAGATGATGGATTTTATTTTCCAATATTAAGGAAAATAGTCAATTAAGTTGGAATATCGAAGGTTGTAATGTCAGATCCTATTTTCGCCAGCCATCATACAAAGATCATTAATTAGTAAATCACATGGCTTCTCGTCGAACAAAATAATTTAAAAATGAGCAGCTTTTGGTAGATTGCCACTCTTAAACAGAAGTCCGATGAACCCCAACCTAGAGGAACGTAAAAAGAGCCACGTTTCTCCTGAACACGTTTGAATGAAATTCTTAATTTTTGTCATAATTGTTACTCACTATGACGTCGCATTCCAACTGAAGATAGTATTCAGAGAAATCTGACAATAGAGCATAAGGAAAGAAAAGTATAGATTTTGCTTGCTTCGCCACGAAAATCTTTCCAAACGGTCAACAAACCTGTAAGCAAGTCCCGGTAACCGGAAGTTGGGATATGCAATATGAGGAGGATGGATAATTTGCATAAAGCCTGCGTCAGCATGCTCTTTGAACTTAGTGTAGATTTCCCGGGCTAGCTGCATCACCCAGCTATGGTTGCTGTCTTTTATGAAGACCACAAGGATCACTCGTTGGCGGTCTATTGCATTTGTTTTTGATATTAATGATTACAAGGTGACATCTAAGTATGTTACATTTTGTGTTTTGACGAAGGTAATTCCTATTGTCAAGAAACACGAAATACTTGGAAGAAAATAACAATTACTTCACGACTTCAAAAGTACGCAATGGTCCTTGTAATTAAAACTCTTTGACACTATAATTATTTTTTTAATGTAGATTTGACTGCTTCTTGCATCAAATATTAAACATAACCATCCAATTATGACAAGACCTATATATACATCCCCTGGTTTAAGCGATTCATCTGTGTGTGAATATTATAGCTTGAACTTACAGAGTTACTTTGATTGCACATTAAACATTTTTAGGTTAACTACACGAACATAAACATTTCTAGCTACATTGAAATCATTGAATGCACGAACTTGCGGCAAAAATTTAAATAGGTGTAGCGAAATCTATAATACATGTACAATGTATGTTGAAAAATAGGGTTTAAAAAATATGACGTACTGATAAATTATTGGGATAATTAACATACTTAAATAATAAAAATAATCTAGGATTGATTCAAAAAGAGATTCGTGTATAAAAATAAAATAAATATACATATATTTGTAGTTTCATAATGCTCGTTACATGAAGGTCACGGCCATTTAGAAACCAGGCGGTATACACCCGCATGAATTAATCGTAGAACCACTGCAGGAATATCCCCCTTTTGCCTTTCTAATTTGTCCGTAAAACAGAACTACAAAATTCTGCAACTTATAAGCAAAAGAAATGGGGAAAACTCATAGGAATAGCACATGTACTTTTGCTAAAAAGTTGAAATCAGTGCTACTGTAAAGACCATTTAAAGAAAGAATCATAATTGTTTCGCGGCGTTTACGGAATACTGACCTTCATCTTTTAAATTGAAGCTTACCCCTGGAATTGTGAGTATAATGTGTGATGTGTGATGTGTAGTTTGATATATATTCTTTATCCAACAAGTTTAAAAATGGCGCATATACATTCACGAGGCTTGTCGAGCAAATATAACGCAATTTCAATCCTCGTCTCGTTAACGAAGTTTCTGGTCTGTTACATTTGCCAGTTTAATGCATCCGTTGATATAAAGAATAAAAATATTTTAAAATTCAAAGCATATTTATTTTATCGTTGAGGTTTATGTTTCACAAGACTTTGTTACGATATTCTACATAATGATAAAAAGATTACATACACGTGAACTAATCTTTTTCACCGGGAGAGTTTTTTACATCGGTAGCTTTCCCATGTGAACTTATAATCAAATCTATGTAGGAATCAAAATTCGGTGGCCACGCAAAGTCACGGATTTTCTTCATACTTTACAGTTTGATAGAACCGTTGCTATGATAGCAAGCTGAAAAATAAGGAGAATTCTAATATTTTGAGTAGACTAATACAAGTACAATCAACGCGTTAGCTGCTTATGCAATTTTTTTTCTGCAATGATTGCTACCTTCATAACCCGCATGAATCATCAAAGAAAACATTTTACTGTTTCTATTTACATCTTTCTTTTAAAAAAAATAATAAATTGATTGTAAAGAGTAAGTTAAGTTCACTAAATATCTGTTAATGTACATCATTACGTTAGCCAAAAAGAAACAGCCAAATCGTCTCTTATGGGAGTTTGAGTCTGGCATCATCATGATTATTTCGAATCGTGCAGTCCGTGAATTTTCTTAGGTCGCTGTACATAGGTTTCGACCAATCGATATACGGGCGGTGTAGATTTCAGTTTTGTCAGTTTCCTGTCAGTTTCAGTTGCTGTAGGTTTCGACCAATCGATAAACGGGGTGTGTAGATTTCAGTCAGGCTGTTACTATAGAGCTATATTTACATCCACGAAGTATGATTCCCTATATTTCTTATGGACTATATTTCTTATGGAAATATAGTGTACATTCATAGCTCTATAGAAACTGGCAGGACTGAAATTTACACACCATTGGTCGAAAACTACAACGACCTAAGAAAAATCACTGCACGAAAAAATCATGCTGATGCCAGACTTAAATTCCCATAGAAGACGATATGACTGTTTCTTTTATCTAACGTACTGATGCACATTAACAATAATTATTTAATTTTTCTTACTTTTTACGATCAATTTATTAATTTTATAAAAGAGAAATTTAATAATATATACAATTGGATGCTTTCTTTGATGATTCATGCGGGTTATGAAGGTAGCGATCATTGCAGAAAAATTTACATAACCCGCTAACGTGGGTTTTGTATTTTTTCTACAATGTCGTCACCTTCATATCCCGAATGAATCAACAAAGAAAGCATTTTATTGTTTAAATGAATTAACTATAAGTTTCCGTATTAAGAAATAGAGGGAATCATACCCGGTAGATGTAAATATATATTGAGTATATACAAATGTATATGTAAAACAATGAAAAAGCAATATCACCATTTTCTAAAATGGAAGATTAGAAAGAATAAACATATAGAAATACAGCATTGAAATAGAATTTTATTCCCATGATAAACTTATACATCTGTAACATTACAAATTATTTTAACTTTGTCTTAAATTTTGTTAAATGTAAATATTGACAACATCCGTACCGTGCTTTGGGATCCTCATATACATATTGATACAACTGGTGCCTTCCCTTAATGTAGGATTCTCGTTTCCTCTTTTTTTTTTTTAGTGTAAGTTATAAACAAAAATTGTCACTTAAAGAGTTAGAGGTTAAGGTACATGTAGTACAAACCAAATAAGCCAAAATTTTCCTATAATTCAATCTTTCTGATGAGTACACTTCCACATGAAATAAAAATCAGACATTTTCTTATATATCGTCTCAATGTATAATTAATATAAGTGCACCTTATACTATGTTTTTTACGTCACCCATGTCAATCAAAAGTTAAAATTTTTAGCGAATTTGAAGTTAAACAAAATGCATGTATTACTGATTGGTTAATTAATACATCGTCATATATTACAACACAAACTTATTTGGGAATTTCAAGAATTTTACTAATAACGTAAACATTCCTTTCTATGTTATGAAACAAAATTATAATCATAATAACGAAAAGTCGTTTGCGGTTAAGTAAAATGCATAAACTCTGTGAACATTTTATTCATAATACATATTCCTCAATTTATTTATTGTCTTTTGTAAGACAAAAATACATTTGTCAAATATTGATACATGCACCAGATTAAGTTTTGAAAGACCATGATTTGGGTAGTTAACTCAAAAGTTGAAACTGTGGTAGTTTCAACAGGCACTGATGGGTTACGTTTTTGTCTGAATAAAAATGTCCCTTAGAATAATCCACGTTTCCTGGTCTTCATTAATGTCCACAGAGACGCACTTTATATTGTGAAGATAGTTCGTCACATTGTAATGAAATTCGCCATTCTTGAACTGTCCAATGTTTTTCCTCTCTGCACACTTTTCGACACTCTCTTTAACTACATTTGACACACTCACCGACGTCGATGACGTCAATTTGTCGTCTGGGTGGTTAATGTGTCCGCTATATATTGAAATGGATGAAATGTTGACAGGGTTTTGAAATATGACTCTGAAAAATGAACCCTCTTTAGGGTCTACAGTCCAAAAATAATTACGAGCACTGGTGAAATAAGCTGCTTCAGGTTGATAATTCTTGTAATGGTCCATATTGGTATGAATTTCAGCATTAGGGTTTGGGGAATCGGGCGTCCATCCTATTGCTTTCCGCTTCCTATAACCTGGGAAATCCCGATCCTGTATTTTCTGAATTTTATTTTCCAAAGACGATACAAGGCCAAGATGTTGAAATAAGGAAGGTCTCGAGCGATAATCTTTTGCCTGTCCTTTGATCCGTTTCAGATCATTTATTAACAAATCGCCTGGGCTTTCGTCAAAAAGAACCAGTAAAAATTCTGCTACTTTTGGTAAATCTGAGCTTTTGAACAAAACGCCTATAAATCCTAATCCAGAAAAACGAAGAAAAAGCCACTGCTTTTTTAAATTATAAGCAATAAAATTCTTGATTTTGCCGAGATAACCTGAGGTTGTAATGACGTCGTCTTCAAGCTGAATATAGTATTTAGATATATTTCTAGTGTACGTCATAAGATATGAGTAATCCAGATTCTGTTTGCTTCTCCAAGCTACTCTTTTCATGCTGTCGTTGAACTTTCTCTCCAGGTACTTGAAATTCGGATAAGCAATGTGAGGTGGATGAACAATCTGCATAAACCCCGAATCCACGTAATTTTTATATTTGTGATAGATTTCAGTGGCTCGTTCTACTACCCATGTGTGGTTGCTGTCCGTGAAGAAAATAACAATCACAACCTGTTCCTGCTCTTGAAGAGGCGTGTGCACCACTAAAGAGTCCAGTGTGGTCTCTATGTAGGAAACATCCTTTCTTCTGACCGAAGGGATGCCTATTGTTAGAAAACCTGATAGGCAAAGAAATATCAATCAGTGAAATTAAAATAAACTTTTCTGAGAGAAACCGCCATTTCATTTCATAACCCTCGATAAGATACTGTTCTCTCCGCCTGAATAGCGAATGCGAATAGCCGTTAAAAGCTCCCTATTGAAAAATAAATTCTTCGATTTGTCTCGTGAGTAACACTTTACCTTTAAACTGATACGGATCACCGCTTGTCGTGATTACCTCGTGTTTGGTTGATTTTCTCGGTTTAATACAGCCTCTTAGTCATATGAGGAGTTTTCCGGGTGTTTTGAACATCCCAGACAGCTCTCTGTCCATAGGTTTACAATAAAACCTAGCAAAAATACTCTCTTGAGCCCAGTGGGCTTGTTGTGTAATACCTGATACCGTAATACCTGCAAAGTGCTTTTTGATATTCAAGTCGACCTTGTAGAGTGAGCTTTAAACTGCTTCAGCCATTATAGTTTTCAACCATCTTGAAATAGAGCTAGTTGTTACTGGGTGATGTGGTTTAACAAAACTCAATAATAACCAAGATCTGTCTATGTTGTCAGAAACATCTCGATAACTACCTGTACTTGTTTTTATCCAAGTAGGATATATATTTGCATACAAGTCAAGTTTCCAAAAATCAGTATTAAAGAGGTACTTGGGCTTTGAAAGAACACTTTCATATCTTATCTCAGGTTATTCTTGAAATTAGGATTCCATTGCACACACTACATGTGCTTATGAAATCTTCAACTAATATGCAAAATTATCATGTATCATAATTCAAACGAGTTATAATCTCTATGAGTTTAATGGTTCGGGCGTATATTTTCAAGGAATTTAAAATACGTTTAAGTTTATGATTTTTCTGATACATTTAGTCTCACCTGGTTTTCTTCTAAATTTTCCAAAAAGTAATGCTTCTTTGTGATTGATTTTAAAGAACATGTCCTCTAGCAACTTCCGGTCTAATTCGTGTGCATGTGCATCAGAGATCATTGAAATATTGTTCTGAAAATATTACAAGCAAAACGTATTGTCGCGTTGGCTTTGGTATGAAACACGTAACAATGACAATGACAATGAAGTTTATACTCAATAAACTGTGTTTACAGTGTAGAGAAAATATATACAAAATACATTGTGAGGAAGGATAAGTACATTAACCATGATTGCTAGAGCCAGATATCACCAACTTAATGACCTTTTGGTCGTAAATATATTTAAAATAATGGCTAGAGCCAGATATCATAAACCTAATGACCTTTAGGTCGTGAAGTAATGACAACAATCCATTCATTTCACCCATATGCATTGAAAGCCAATATGAACGATTCGATAAAATCAATTAGTAAAAGATAAAACAACTAGACGGGAGACTTTTAAATCCACTCTTCAGTGATCAATATGTTTCAAATATTTTCCTTCCCACTAGTGAATGTTTTGTTTGATGTTAATCATAGAATTAGAATTTCAAAACGAATATTCTTTCATGTAACAATACATGCATTATATCAATTTCAAACATAACCTGGAGTCTACAGGTGCAGTGTATATAAACGACTAGTGGAGGAAGACCTGAATAACTAATCTAATGCATGTGTACGCTTAATTGTTGATCAACGTCAATTGTTCGATCTGTCATTTTTACACAGACATCGAATACTTCACATTCAAATTCTTTTTCAGTGTGTCAATCCCGTTGTAACTATTTTTAGACAGGAATCGCAATCACGTGACACTAAAATCAATGTCCAAAATCAACTCGGTTTGTTTACATGTGCATTTTCCGGATGAGTTTTAATGACTTGTTAACTGATAGACGATAAATTATGATGCGTAAAACCTTCCGTATGATGAAATTTAGTATATTTTTTCTGATTTGCGTTGTCATAATCAAAAAGTAAAACATCTATAACATACATTGTTCTGTGCAATAGATGGTCCAGAAACAGAATATATCGGCATTTATATACATGTTTGTAACCTAGATGTCGAGTAAATTGACCTATATATTGACCTCTGTCGTCATCACATCCTCAACAAACATAATTAGGCCTATATGTTGGCACAGTTATTGCCACTGATGCAAGTTTTGATTTCTGAGTTATCGTATTATTATTGATTGCACAGCGAAACACGAATTTCAAAAAGTTACTGCTTATTAAAACGTTTGAAAACGGATTAATAAATCATAATTACGTAATTTTTGATTTGTAGTTATTTCTGTTTCGCTTCCACTAACTTTGATTTCGTTTGAGTATTGACGTATACCGGTACCTATAATCTTTATTAAATTCATACCAATGTAATAACTTCAAGCTCCGAGGAACAACTTCTATAGAATCTGATGTCCGTTTTAAGTTCATAAATAATCTGATGTCTTTTTAAAGTCATGACATTAATGATTTATCATATTCTTGGAATTTGAAAAGGGGAGTTCCATTAATGTGATACGCATGATTGATACTGTAAACATGTCCTGTACCCTTACGATGACATGTACTCTTTCATGGCCAACAGGATGTTATTGATTTCGAAAAACTAATTTCCCACATCCTCGGTTTTCACAATAATTCTCACAGAACCATAACAGCTATATTTTACCTCATGTGGCCAAATAAGTTTAAAACCTTTCTTAATGAAGATAAAAAATATGTGTATAAAATAGATAGTCGTAGATTTTTTTTCTTCATAAAGAAGTCTAAAACTTATTAATTGAAAATTTAAAGCGCCTGCTTGAGTCTGAACTTACTTCGTCAGCACCCAGATGAGTGATATTACTGCCAACAGGGACAAATGCTCGACGGCTGACATCTCTGTGTGTTAAATTTTCCAAATCGTCTGTAAATATGAAAAAGACAACAAAATAATAATACATGTATTAAGATGAAGGCGTCGGAATTGTGTTTAAAATTCGAATAATCGGTAATTTTAGTATTTTTAAGGGAAATGTTTTTGGGCATATTTTATCAAACCACACATTTAATTTTTAAAAATACAGCATATCCACATGGACGTACATGTGGTTTGCTTTTTCAAAGCAATTGTACTTCATATAATAAGCTAACCAAGGATAAGCTATGGATCGAAGGATTGCGGAGAGGTCGTGGCGCCATAATTACCTTTTTTTTTTTTTTTTTTTTAAATTACATTTACAACTCTCAAATGATATTAATAAACAAAAAGAAATAAACACAAGAAGATATTTGAATAAGTGTCTTACGAATATTAATATACTTTTAAAACACTGATTATTTGTTTCCCTTGTTGAAATAAATATAGTTTTAACTAGTGCGGTATTATCAAATTAACAGGCTAAACGATTGAACACAATCAATATCTATAGGATGAAATCGATCAAATGATAATGAATTCTGAACAAAATCAATATTCGAGAACCAAAGACGAAAGCACAGAGGATTTTTTTCTCATTGTATGCCTTTGGAAAACTGGAACGAGTTTTGAAGCGTTTACATTTGAAGTTTCATAAAACGGCTTCCGATTTCCTACCCACGTTTTCTAATTTTTTCACATAGACATGTAACGCTAGCGCTACAATCTGAGTATTAGTTCAAGAACAATATGCACACGTATTTGATTTCCCGAGAAGTTCTGTGATGAAGAGATCGTTCCTTTATGATTACAACTTTTAAATATTGATTTGCAACGAGCGCAAAACCATCAATAATTGCACAAAAATTTTGTTTTCTGCATTGATTTGACATAAGACAAAATACAATAGCCTTCTGTTAAAAGTTCTAGATTTTCAAGTTTGGCAGATATGGGTCTCTATAATACCTTAAATTTTTTATTACTCTGACCCCATCTTCCCCCTTTTTTAAAAAAAAGTCAGTGGAATGTGAATTTAGATCTAAAATGCAAATGATGCAATAAAGTCGGGCTTATTAAATATCAACTTATATGAGATTTAAATCAAATGATCCGAGTAAGAATTGATAAGTTCTTTAAATTTCTTTTCAAATATATTTGTTGATACTGAATCTGAAATTTATTTCAGAAGCTAGTACATCTACATGTAGTAACCCCAGTACACAATGTAATTCGAAAGTCAGTCGGCGGAGATTGTTTTTTTTTTGTTCATTGACCATTGAACTTCTCGGAAAAACAAAACAGGTTAACTGTAAGCCTATGACAATATGATTAGTTTACATAGCCGCCATACCTTCGCTGTTATTAAGACCTTGTGTCAATATTTACCTCGGTAATGGTGTGCATTGAAATTCAATTAGGAATGCTTTTAAACAATGGCTTAGGGAAAAGTTACCTTTCAAGGCAAGAGAATAACATTGACAAAACTCGCTCACTAAAGCAATTACACTTATAAATAAAACTACAGTATTGTAAACGAAGATCTATGAAAAAACAAAAAAAAAAAGACAATGCTTTCAATCAATTTTATCTTTTTCCCCCTTAGCCTTTGTCACAACATAACGTTTAAAGGAAGTTACTGAAAACCTCTAGACAAAAAATATTTATCTCTTACCTTTATACTGCAGTTTGTGGTTGCTGATGTTTGGGGTAAACACTTGAAGGATGAAAATGAGAGTATAGACGGCAAATATCATACAAAGCAAATTGAAAACACTCCTAAGCGAGAACCGCATCTCTCTGAAAATAGATATATTGGTTCATATGTCACATCCGATAGTAACATCGATTTTTCAAGTCAATATGTATATTTAAAAAAATACGTCACATATTTGCAAGGTTTCTTTTTCTTAGGCGTAGAACTTGTTTGTCTAGTAAAATTATGTAGAAAATATCCCGTTTTGGGGAACGAAACACAAATATTACTGTAAGTGTTCGAAATACTGGTACATTAAAATACTCTCAACAAACATTGTCTTAGTGCAGCTAGATTCCTTAGTGTTTGAAGGAGATATATTGCAGATCGGCCTGCTTCAAAACCTATATACAATAAACTTTACGAGCAAAATCTGAATAATTCATTGCCGCAAACTTTCATCAAGTCCAAACAAACGGGATATAACAAGGCATTTTTTATAATTTACCATCCTTTTGTATTCTTTGTTTAAAAAAATTGTGACGTCATCTTTTGTTAAACCGATTCCAGTAAATCTCTTATTGTTCTGCAACCATCCAATAAGTTACCTGGAGATCTCCAATAAGTTTCTACTTATTAGACGGATATAGATGACATACTGGACTGCTGCAGATAATTGGGGTGAACACAAACTCAGAGAAACACAATAGGAGAGAAAAAACACAACTTCTGGTTCCTCCAATCTCACGGGAAAATAATCAGATTTAACGTGCAAACTGCACAGAATATCCACAACAATTGAAATTTACGGATAATAAAAAAAACGAAGAGAAAATTCAGCCAAAATCAAAATAACCTACTGGCCAAATTTTAAAAACATAAATTCACTCAGTTGGAACTGCTCGATTAACGTCGTACTTTTGTATGAAATTGGATCCGAAAATAATTTTAAATAAAATCGGATATAAATATATCCACGTATTAACATTTTAATCCTACAGAATCACATCATCCTCTACCGTTGTTTGTACAAAAATGAGCAATGTGCGGGGATTTCAAATATGCTCACCTTTGCGCATGCTTTTTCATGATGCAGTGTGGACGAAAAGGACCAATTCCAAAAAAATGTTTATCTAAACATGCTCCATCGTCTTGACAAGTGTTCCTTTATACAATATTTAGTTTATTTACATACCCAAACGCAAAATGATCTGTTTTGGCCTAATGCTTATTGTCAACTTATTTCATAGTGCCAGGTAAATGAAATGAATTAGAACGATCGTAAAAACAGTTCACAAGCAATGAAGAGACAAACTGTTTTAAGTAAGTTATATGCCTCAAGCTGCCCATTCTGTCAGATATTGTACTGTCCGCCGCAGACTGTACAATATCTGATAGAATGGATAGTTTAAGGCTTATTATCATTACATATACAATAAAATATGTTCAAATCATAATTTTTCAAGATTACGTGTATTTTCATTAGAAATCAATTTTTTGGCCTTGAAATTGATATGACATCATCAAAAGCGCGATTTTTTTTTGTGTAAAAACGGTACAAGAAATGTCAACTTGGGTAGTTTTCGAAAAAGATTGTATAAAACAACGTATATAGATTAAATGACAGTCGACGCAAAGTTTGTGTAAAGGAGAGAGTATTTTCAAGTTGGTTTAAACTTTTTTTGTACCGTTTTCATACAAATAAAGGCAAGCGTACTACATGTGTATAGACCTTAGTATTTTTAAAATACTTTGATTTTGTTCATGTCAAGACATGTATCTGGTACAATCGACTTACCTTAATCCCTTTTTAAACAATTTTCTGTTGTAAACACATTTCATTTAATTTGTTGCTAATTAAACGATTAATGGCCGCCCATCTTGTTCACACAACCTGAATGAAGCCCGTGCGTTAGGTATGACAGTTTTAAAAACAGGTACATGCACGACAACCGTTAAAATGTACTTCTACCAATAATCCAATTTTTATACGACACAACCTCTATTAACCTTTGTATTGACAATTAAAAATCCTTTACTTAAATATGTCGATTTGCATTATTGATTTCTAGTTTGTAAAAATATTTTGATAGAAAATCTGATTTACATCAAAAGAAAATGGACCAATTAGTCCAAATTAAAGGCAAGAGAAAGTAATGACTTTAAAAAGTAAATACATGTTACTTTTATCGTTAAAAGACATTTAGATAGAAATAATTATGCATACTTATACTTACATTAAACACCTGGGAAAACTTTACAACAGATAGTGAAAAATCGATTGGTCCACGGTTCACCGAAGTTCCCTCTGCCTGACCCGACTCTAGGGTGCCCGAGGAGGGTGGGGGGGGGGGGGGGGAGGAGATAGGGGTTAGGAAGAAGTAGAAGTCGGGTAAATCCCTTCGTATCTGTTCACGATGACTTTTGATTTGTCTGGAACGAAATAAAAGTTTTTTGTTTAAACGACGAGATGTCAATTAATTTCTGCGAAAAAGACAGGTGAATAGGGATTTAACGATTAAACGATTTCCTGTATATTCCTGCTCAGCCGAGAAGAGGTTCTCACTACAGCAAACAATTTAATTTCGAAATTTAATTAATAATTTAGACACCTCTGCCGTATGAGACATCTTCATATTTCACGAGGTGCACGATGAAAACAAATAGAGCTAGCAGATGAAATCGAACATGCAGGCCTCTTTCTCGCCCATATAGTGTATTATATATGATACTTACAATCAATCACACTGTATTCACAAATGTATTCCCGCTTTTTTTTTCAACCCTCGGCTTGCAGGAAGTCATAATATCCGTCTCTGAAAGAATATCGTCCGTTTCGGATACATGGTCAACCTCAGACTCCGGGTCGCAGACAATTTTATTGTATGGGTTATACGTGTACCCTCTAGCAGTTCCTTGTCTATTGATCGAAAAATCAATCGAGTACTGGGTACCTAGTCCTAGAACAAATTCAGTGGGATATAAACTCTTGCGTATATTATACACGTACATGTATATTAATAACTTAATTTGGGTATAGTTAAATTTTCTCGTCGTAAAAAAAAAATGTTTTATAGTTGTTCGAGTGATTTATGAACGCTATGAGGTAGTTTCTTGTGTTTGTCTTTTATTTAGTTATTTTGTTTAAGAGCATTTTCTTTCCAGCGCATTATCTTATACAGAAAAAACCCCCCAGCTTCAGCCTTGCTTTTATAACAAAGAAATATGAATTTTCAATAAAAATCCCTTACCTGAAACCCGTTAATGAAAATCAGTAAAACAGCTTAGTAAAGAAAATTTGTGAAACGCAAAACCTTAGAATATTTAGATGCTTTGTGCAAATATATCTCATCACCAAAGTAACACTTAATAATCTCGAATCTTTCCTGGGCGTAGTAGAAAGTTATTGAAATTTTATGACCCCGGGTGTCACAATATGATTTTTATTTGGATAAAATATGGAAAAAGAAAAGAAAAAGAAATCACAGAAAGCGAGGCTTGTCCTATGGACGCGTATTAAGGCCACATTTATTATTCTTCATTTTTTTTTTGTTTTTCAAACTTTAATCTGTGAATTTTACACTTTAATCTGTATGAATATCCGAATGTACATGAATTGTTTAGTACAAACTTGATACTCTTAATATGCATAACATATCTATTAGTTTAGGAGATCTAATGCTAAGCACATTAAAATGTAAATTTTACAGATTAACGTGTAAATTATACTTATAACTATGTAAATTTTACACATTAAAGAGTAAAATATACACATTAAAAAGTGTAAAAAATAAAGAATAAAAAAGTGGCAATATGGCACTAATACGCTTCCGTACAACAATACAAAAAGGATACAATTTTGCTACCTATTTATATAAGCAATTGTGTAAAAACATACGAAAAAAAAATAATGTAAATTTTCACATAGTTTGGTACATGCATTTTTTATGTTCCATTCAAATCTGGAGACTGACGGGAATTCTCTTTACAAACGTACAGCGATAGACATATATTCTCTTGGGATTTTTCTATCTATCTATCTATCTATCTATCTATCTATCTATCTATCTATCTATCTATCTATCTATCTATCTATCTATCTATCTATCCATCCATCCATCCATCCACCCACCCACCCACCCACCCACCCATCCATCCATCCATCCATCCATCCATCCATCCATCTATCTATCTATCTATCTATCTATCTATCTATCTATCTATCTATCTATCTATCATTTATGGTCTCTTGACACAGTTCTTCTGCTTAAGTAGGAACTATAATTGCATTATCTTGATTATTAAGTAATGTAGTTTCTTTATGGGATTCATACTACACCAGCTAACATCGTACACACTATTAAATCACCGGCAACCAACTACAGACTACCCATTATATACTACATGTAATATACATGTATAAAATTAATCCAGTTTACAATTGTACTAATGCCACGACATACATACAAGTATGATATCAAAATATTTTCAAAACAGAATTTGCTTTGTATCGATCTACGATGAGTGCAATAGCACCTGGCATGAGTCTTTTACTAATGAATAATTTTTGATTGTCAATTGACTAATTGATAATTATTAATATAAGATACTTCTATCAGCATTTGTGCTCACCTAACATTTCTCACAGTTGTTTTGTAAACTCTTCACATTAAATATGAATTGAGATGATTTCCATAGTATGAGCATTTAGTGGCAATATGACAAAAAAATGTTTTTTGGGTAATTTTGGACGAACTCTAGCTATATAACAAAAACTTGCCACTGATGGGTTTTGATACAGTGTTTACCCCCCTCCCCGGCCCCCAACGTTAAAAAGGAGAAAAGAAACACACCATCATTCGAAATCAATTCTTAGTTTCATCCTGTGAACCCGCCAAGTTGTGTCAATGATGATAACATTCCCAATGTTACCCAATTCATAATTAAGTTGTTATTTTCAAAAGAGATTTAGGGAAAAAACCAACATTGGTAGTAGTTACCGAAGGCACTAACGAAAAATCGAATCTTTTGCGTATCATTGTCTTAATTTAATCTGGGAAACTGTGTACAAAGTGCTTCCCACATTAATGAAGCAACAATAAGTGATCTGGTAATTAGTTCATGATGAGATAATCAGTAAATATGCATCAATCGTGTTAACGGTGCAAGAGAATAAACGGTACAACGAATAGAAGCGTCATTTGTCAATTAAACACACGGATCACCAAACTCGACGTATACGCGAGCTAAATTTAAGCGTAAATTTTATCTTATTGAGATATCTGCATGTGAACAGCACGTTGCAATATTCGCTACACAATCTGATCACACTGACCCAGTCAATTATAGAAGTTTTATATAATATTTTTGGTGTGGAATTTTCAAGAGAACTTTCCATATCAAGCATTGCTTTAAAGAGTTAAGGATTTAATGCACAATAAAAGGTTTAAGCTTACTTGATGATACGTACAGCTAGAAATGTATCGTAAAAGATGTCTTACTAGGTGGTTTACACAATTGCAAAAGGGGTAAGAAAATACACGAAAGCCAGAATAATTTTTTCATGGAACGAGTAGCCCCAGAGGATGAAGTTCCCTGTGAATTAGTAAACTCAGTTAAGTTGGTCTTTTGAAAAAAAACCAGGAAGCTAGAGCAGTTGGATATAAATTATGTATAAATTCTCCAGAGAGTCCCGGTATTGGATTTTTTTTTACCAGTAACAAAGTAATATTTGAGGAAATATTGCACACATTGCTACCCATGATTGATTCGTATATTAAATTTATCGATTTTTATGCTTTGTTTTTGTATTGAAACCCCGAGAACGAGTTTTCAGTATATGAATAATTTAAGTTATCGTGATATGAAATGGGCTAATGAGTGTCTATATCTGATTGCTAATGTTCATAGATGGAGAAGCAATAATGCATACAAGTAAAGTTTTCATTTTTATATAAATATACCAGAAGCATTGTATACATGTATAATATACATGTAGAAACAAAAGGAAAAGACTTTCCGATCACTATGTTGTCATCTATAGTTTAAAGCTGCTTGGTCCGATATTTTGGTTCTTACAGTATCAAATATTTTCCATACAAACCAATTATCTTAGAAAGTTATAGACTTTCGCCTATTTACACCAGCAGAATCGACCTCCTTTCAAAGTTAGAAATATATATTCAAAGTAAATAAAAATAATTTCTTTATGGGAACACAAAAAAAAAACCCTAAACCCAAATGCTTCATGGACATGTTTAGGAAAGGGAACCGTTTGGTTTCGTGTCCCGATTGATTGGGTTTATTCAACCCGCACATTTTGCTTCGATTGTAAACAAAACAAACTTCAGAAAGATTATTGAAAATGTACATAGGACTATCTTTGATCTGCAAAAACATTTTTGAAATCTTATTTCCTTTACTTATAACGAATGTTAAAGTCGTAATACAATCATATCGCATCGACGTCGGGGGCCAATCTTAATAAGAGGCGAAATGACGCGGTACACTTGTATGTATAGTTTGTTTTGTAAAGAAATTTTTTATATCATGTTCTCATTGAAATATGGTTTAATAGACCGGGGAAACTACTGCAATGTCTATTTTTATACACAAACTCAGCAAAACTATCGTTTAAAAGAGTACACAAAATTTGATATAAAATAGGACCAAGCAGCTTAAAAATGAATGAATAGGGAGTATCGAACTTTATTGCTTTAGATAGAGGTATTGAGTTGTAATCTGAGTAGCTGTCTGTTGCTTGGGTCTCAGTTGGATTTAAATTGTGCTCCTCTGGATGTTAAAATAAGCCCTATTTTTGTTTTTGTTTAATATAATAGGAAAAACCTTTAACGTCTATGACGTTACTTCTTCTTTCGACCAAACAATTTTCTTTTGGGTTGTTTGATGTCCAAAACAGTTTTCAACACACCAAATGTATTACATTTAAACACAGATGTAAGAATAAGTTTTGACACATTATTTGCATCATCGTGCATTAATATTTTCAGTTTACTTCTGTGTTTCCCCCGAGTTGAATCTGTACTGCTACCACTTCGATTCTTTTTGCTTCGTGGCGTCCCACCACGTCATCTTTTTAGTGAATTTAATGAGAACTAGCTGTCTTTAGAAACTGATTACTGTTCAACGAAACAATATATCCCGTCATTTCCGGTGCATAGAATATCATTACAATAGTCAATTTAATGTTCCAATATTATTTGGTTTTAGGCCCAACTTATACAAACGTAACTTTCGTTATTATATGGTTTATTGATTACAAAAAATAAAATTTGGCAATGCGCCGTGACCTCATTTTTGCATTTTTAAATTTTAAATAATTCTTAAATATACTGGAATACATTTAATTTGTTGAGTTCAAATTTATTAAAATCATTGCTAAATTTTGTGTACCAAATTTGGTGATAATATGACGTTAAATAATAACTATGTCAACATTAAAGTCTTCGTATTTGTCGATTGGTCTTTCGTATATGTGCTTAAATGTAAACGTTCCTTTCTAACGGGTGCTTAAGAGGGCAGGATGGTGGTGGCCATTTTTCGACTATTTTAATCTCCTAAGAAGAAGAGCTCTGTATGAAGATATAGCAAATATTCAAATTTTAAATCTAAGATATTTGGATTTTTACTTTACTTATTCATAGTTTATAACTCAACAAATCATATCTGAAAATGTAAGGAAGATCTGATGGTTAATCTGTTTACTACCAAGCCTCCTTACCTCCTTCGGGATTTTTTTTTGTTCAACAGTTCCAAACGATCTGCCACAAACTATAGATCGTGCATCATTCAGCGTAATTCAAACATGTGGTGTAATCTCAGATTGAATTAAATGTTTTGCATGACAACCCCCTAGGACATCATTTTCATATTGTACCATTCAGAGTAATTAAAAATTGTCGTTATACTGATAGACTAATTGCACTGGATTTAACGTCTTCCCGTTTTGATCACGGAACAGATAATTTCTCCATGAATAGTTAATTTTACGGAAATATCTAAATTTGGCTTAAATTCTTTCCGATTCTTCGTGCTAGATAGCAAATTAATTATAAACGTTCGTCAAAGTCCATCTTTCTTTACTTCTATTATTAAAATTGAACAGTAGACCAAAGCAATAATGTATGCACTTACCAAACACAGGAATGGCACTGGTCTAACGTGAACAGTGACGGATTCTACTGGATGATTCTGTATATCACCGATGTACCTTAAAAAGAATCAATACCAGCTATTTCAAATAGATACTTCTGTATGATCATGTGCCTATAGTATAAATTGAAAGCCTCGTTAATAAAACGCCGTTTCCCCTGATGTTCATTACTTCCTAGTTTTCGATTATTTTATATCCGGACATTAAGTGTGATGACTATCAGTGATGTGTTTTTATCCCGAACCTTTAACAGACAACATTTATTCACATTTCAAAATTAGAAGATTCTTTAGACTAAATATGTTGTAGCTAACATAACAATTGACGATTTTAGTTTTTATACAAAATATATGGCCCCTGTGTGTTGGTGTCATGAATTTCACAATTTATGTTCCCCTTCCCCTATAGATGCTACACGTCAAAGGACTATGTGCGGGATAAAGTGTTTTTATGCCCCAAAATTCAAAGTTATGAATAGAGCTTTAGAAACTTCCTAAGAGATGGGTTAACATATATTTAGTTCAGGTTTATAAAGATAAATTGTCTAATCGAAGTCATAATGGAAATATAATATCTTATTAATGAGCTTATTTCACAAAAAGTACGTATTTTAGCCAAAAATGGGGCATTTCCTATCAGTTTTTTGAAAAGGAAACATCGAGCGCATGCTTGCCCCTCTCTATACCCCCTACTCTTGAATATGAAGAAAAACTGATAAATTATTCCTGTTTTTGAGAAAATGCGGGAAATGGCCAATTTACGTGACGTCATAGAAGCACGAGGAATAATCGATGTTGTAAAAAATTATGTCAAGATAACCCTAGTAGTTTCCAAGAAAAAGCTGAAAATGTTCAAATGTTAAATGACTTAATTGACTTGCAAGCAGGAAAAAATATGATCAAAATGATAGCCGCTCTCAATGTAAATCGAACATCTTCACCCTTATACTACATGTATACAAAGGCCTGCAACTCGCCTCCATTGTATGCTCCAGATTTCGGCCGGGAGTGATGAAAGTTTCAAACTACTGTTTGTCACACACTATATTTTTATTTTCATCAAACATTCCTTCATGAACAGTTATGCATGCACAGATCCAAAATTATTTCCATTGGGGGTTCGAAGGATAATTTAGTTTTCAAGAGGGGTTGTAGGCCTATTTTCGGGGATTTAACTATGTGGGTTTAATAGATTTTTGCAGGGGGGGTGCGTCTGGAACCTCTGCCCCCTCTAGATGTGCGCATGTAATGGTGTCTAGAAATAATTCTATTCATTATGCTATCATTACGGCCGAGATAAAAAAAAACACCAAAATGGAAGTTGCAAGGCTTATTGTTTTTATAGTATAGGGATGGAATCTTTCTTATACACTAAATTAGATGGAAAGTACACCTGATTTAAATGACGTATATTACCAATATACAAGCGATGTAAACAAATGTAAACAAATCAAAACATCATGGCAGGTGACACATTGGAAAAGCTCAGCTCTTATTTGTAACCACATCCCTTTGAATTTTCAATCTACTGGAGCTTCCACAAATTTCTGATTTGAAACGCATAAACAAAATCTGCAATGACCTTTGTTATACCTGGTATATCGATGAAATTTTGATTTGAGATTTGAGAGACAATTATAAGAAAAGTAGTCTAAAGAGCAATTCGTACATTCAGGTTGACATGATACATGTAGGTTCAGAGTAAAAAGTCCTACCAAAATATATGAACAAAAGTAAGTTGTGTCTAACCGAAATCAGTAAATTCGGACTTCGTCGTGTCCGGACTTAAATGTCTTAACTATAATTTATACAACTCTCGTAAGGAAGACATCGAGTATACACATGTAGCTATAGTCTGTCCAAAGTTATTTTTGCCGCACATTTTCTTAAATTATTCTATGGTTATAAATACCTCTGGATTCAAACGACGTTCATCAAATAGTATGAAAAAATCCCAAGATTTACCCTTTGAAACGCCCCCTCTAACTTGTCAGGTTTCAATACACAACCCAAATTAGAAAGTCTACGGGGATTTTGCATTGTAAACAAAATCAAGTACCCCGGATGATAACGTTAAAAAATTGTGTGAGGTGTCGCGAGTATTTCCGAATGGAGAAAAGATGTAAAAATTTCCATTTTGAATCTCCGTAGGGTTTTTGCTTTTGTTCATGTGAAATTCCCCAGGGACAAACAGACGATGTATCAATGAAGAAATATTGGATTTTTTCCCTTTTATCGATTTAAATTGTACTTCTTTGACAGGTATGTTTTTTTTAAATAAAAAAGCATCAAAAAGTAACTTGGAACAGACTATAGGACCGCACAGTAGAGTTAATTGGAAGGGGGGGGGACTAGTGATTAGTTATAATAAACTATCTTACGATATTTTTGATATGTAATTTCTCGGCCTTATTAACATGAATTCATTCAGTTCAGTTCAGTTTGAGACATTGATTGTTAACATTCTTATGCTCTTTTGCTAATAATATATACTATAGTCTGTCCCTAGATATTTATGCCGCGCATTTGGACGATTAAAATACACATACCTGTGAAAAAAGTGTAATTAAAATTGATAGAAGGGATAATTCGGATAACTCCCAAGATATCTTCATTGACACTTGATAATTTTCAATCGGAAATATTTACAGTAACGAAAACAGATTTCTAGTGTGATCCCTGTGGTATTTATAAATATTGAATAATTTAAGAAAATGTGCGGCATAAGTATCTTGGGACAGACTTTAGTATCGTTTCACCGAAATTGTTCAATTATAGACTTGCGTATAAATTATGCAATTTAAACTTCTAATAATAAGTAAGAGTGCTTTACACTTATTTTTTCGAAACGTGTTGAATTACACAACCTTCTATCATCCAATACGCAAGTTATTTAAATCCCTTTTTAGATTTCACATTATCAGCTTATCAAACACATAAGAGATTTAAAAAAAATATGTCTGGCTCAAAAATTAATATTGTCTGACGAATTAAGAGAAACTCAGGCGCTCTACGCAAGTGAAAAGCAATAAAAAAAAAAGACGGATGTTTTCTGACATAGAAGTTCTGTGACAAAACGGGTACAACTGTAACATCCGTAAGGAGGCTGGGGGTCAACAAATTAACCATCAAATCTACATTAAGGTTTTAGATATGATATTTTGAGCTTAAAACTATTATAAAGTAAAGCAAAATTCCATACAATTTAGCGTTAAAATTTGAACATTTTCCTATATCTTTATACAGAGCTCTTCTTCTCGACGAGTTAAAAATGTCCACAAATGACCACGACCATTGAGTCCTCTTATTATTCAGTGCTAATGTCGAACCAGATAACTACTAATTTTGTTGGTTGGTCTTATCAAGTCGGCTACTGATTTATTATATGTACTTATAAGTGTAGGTGTCTGCGTGTGCGATTTAAAAGGAAAGGGGTACGGTTATATAGAATTCAGGAATATCTTTTCAAAAAATGTAAAAATATAAACACCAGGGTTAGTTTTTAAAATATAATATTTTAATTTATATTACCTTTCCTTATTAATTGATACTATAAACCTATAAAACATCTTGCTTCGCTTCTTTTGCACAAGTTCCCTTCCTTCCTACCTACCACGAATTTGAATAACTTTAACCAACTTCAAATCTTTTAAGAGCTTTTACTGTAAATTCATGATAATGCCATTGAATAAAGGAAAATAAAACTTTCAAATGTTCGAAGGCATAAATCATTCACACGAGAACAAGAGAGATGGCCGCAACAAACAAGCCAATTGCAAAACTTTATTAAACATTGTATTGCCACACTTCCCATGCAAAATGTTGATTGCATTGGGTTGGAGGTTTGTTGGCGATGGACAGACTACTTCCGTAGCACAGACTACAGACAGACTGTGCTACGGAAGGCAAACCTTTGCTGTAAAATTGAACTTCACGTTCATCGATACACAGTTATTGATTGATTCATTAACGAATTCATATATAACTCCACGGCCCAACAATAAGCCGTTATTAATCTATTTTACCCTCCCCTCCGATCTTTGAAAATGAAAGAAAGAGAAAGAAATGAATTTCCGGGTTCAAGAACTAGTAGTCTGCGTATACATAAGTGTTTTATAGACAGTTTATTCGCTAAATATCCGAGAAAACTTGAATATGTACTGTGAAAATCCAGATATTAAACGACTTTAAAACGATTGTCTAAACAATCCTAAACTCATTCAGGTAATTATGGAGTTAAACAACTTACCTTTACAGCCGAAAATGTCCAATGAAGACTTTATCGAAGACGGAAATATGATCCAGTTAAAGTTTAAAAATATTGTTGGGTATCAGAAGAAGGAAGCGTGATTATGCAAGAGCAATGATGCGTAATATTGAAACCCATCGCTTTCAACAATGCAGCTACTAGTAACTTCATATTTCTTCCTTTTACCCTTTGTTCAGATGATATGCAAAACTGACAATGAATACAGTTTAAGGGTTATTATAACCGGCATAAATCGATATCATTAAGTAATGCTTAATTTTCTTATACATACTTTTGAGAATGAATTTTTGGTTATTTGTTTATATTTGCATAATGATAGTTTAAGTGTATGTGGGTAGGCCCCTAGGTAACGGACCTCAACACATCCAGTTAAATGCTACTGTAACATATATTCGGTTGTGGAGGTTGGTGATTTAAACTTCATTGTTCATATATATCTGTAACTATTGTCATATCCATGCTTCGGAATTCAGTGTGTAATTGCACACACCTGATCTTGAATAAAACATGCAAACAGTACGGGCACCGAACGGTATCATTTCTCTAAATGTCGGTTGTCTTCATCGCTTACTGTACAATAAGAATAAAGAAAAGAATTAAAATTCTTATGAAATAGGTGGCTACATGTATAGACGTGTAATTCAAACAGAATAAGGAAACATCTACAACGAGCGAATGAAAAACACAAAATGAATGGAATAACACTACATGCATTTCATTAAGGTGCATTAAAATACTAACAGTACAAGGTTTGAAGGAATTTGAAAATAAATAATCGCTGAAAAAGAGAAGGAGAGCATGTGTTTGATCGAACTATAAGGTGCTATGTAAATGTATGTAATTTCCCCCACAAGATCACTATAGCTCCAAACACTTGAACCAGACCTGATCGAATGGTCATGAATATCGCCAATCCGGTAGAGACATTGTTACTTATCAAAGATATGTTCTTAGTTTGCAAGCTATTAGAAGCTATGGAATTGAGAAATAAGAGGACAAAAGAATTAATGCATTTTCAATAAAGGCGAGAGCCCAGGGGAAAATAAAATTCACAGTTAAGGTGAAGCCTCCGACATTCTTTCCCATTAACATGAACTAACTAGCAGTTTGTTGTATAAATATTAATTTACGAGAGCAGTGAAAATGTTCTTGATGTTTCGTGATGCATAGTAGACAATTAGAGCTCGTTTCAAAATACCGTCGATTTTCCCACTTGGTGAGAGTCAATGTTTACGTCAGCAGCTCGCTAGACTCAGTCGGCCGGTCGCTTCGCCAGCATCAAAGACATGCCGCCGGCACAACAACGCATGCTGTTGAAACAGTGCAACTGGATTAAAAATAGAGTACTGCAGGTCGAAAAACAAATATTTTACTTATGTATACTAACATTTGAAAGTATTCTTATGTTCGGAATGACTTTATTCAAATATATGGAGAGAGAGAGAGAGAGAGAGAACAGCTGCCTAAGCGAATTACATCTTGACAATGTCAATGTTTTGTGATTACGGAACTCCACGCAGTTTGTGTGGAGTTCCATAATTACAAAAAAAATGACACGAAGAAGTCCGAAATATATGACATTTTCCTGGCTTTTTTAACGATTTTGATATTTTACATGCCCGGAACTCAATAGTACAGCTTAGAATATAATTTTACTGCACATTTTGATAATCACACTGATAAATAATAGTGTTGTTGACCTATTTTCTCGCGAGATTTAAAAAATGCACAAAATCAAAACAAATCTCAGCAGTCCGATAGAATGTTTTCAACAGCCTGTTTATGGGATGTAAGGACCCGTAAAAGCGATATTAGTGAGCAGTAAAATCATTGTTTTGTTAATGGTTGTGAGTGAAACATTTGATTCAACTCGTAAATATTTAAAATCGAGCCGAGAATGCCCCCTCCAGTTGGATGGGGGCGAATTTCCAGTTTTCGTAATGGCGCCGGTTCTGATGTTTTCCTGCATGGCATGTAGATATCAAAATCGTTAATATTTCGGTCTGGCATGTAAAATAACAAAATCGTTACAAAAGCCAGGAAAACGTAAGATATTTCGGACTACACATGAAGATGAGCGAAACAGGTTTTCATCAGATTTAAAAAGAGGTTCCTCGGGTTTTCTTTTTAATTTTTAGCACACTGAATAATTTATGTCGTTATAGTTGCGCCGATTATGCTAATTAAAGTGCACTTATTTAGTATCGACATGTTTCTGGGTTGACCCATGTCAGTGTGCAAGCTGTAATATCTACGCTGATGAAAAATTTTAACTGACTCTTGTCCAATCAGATTGTATATAGCACAGGGGCATCTTGTCCGCTCTGCTCTCTATGTACATACTTATGGAATAAGGAATTATTCCTTGAGTATTATGAAATGATAATTTCGGTCGGGGCGTGATCAAATCCAATAAAGCCCGAAGGGCTTTATGATAGATTTGATCACGCCCCACCGAAATTATCACCTCATAATATTCAAAGAATGATTCCTTATTACTTATTTTTAAATAATTTTCAGCAGTTGTATGATTAAATATTAATATATTAATTATGCAAACCCGCTTGCGCCCCCAACAATACGTCATTTGAAGTTGTTGGGCTGTATAGTACAAAACCTATTCGTAGAGTTATCACAGACAAAGACACTGGAAAATGTAAATATATATAAATAATACACATAATGTATTATTTATATGTATGTCATTGAGAGCAGAGCGGATGGGATGCCCCTGTATTTGTAGTCGGCGAAGTAAAGAGACTTGAGAGAGAGAGAGAGAGAGAGAGAGAGAGAGAGAGAGAGAGAGAGAGAGAGAGAGAGAGAGAGAGCTGAGGAAGTATATGTATCGATACGATTCAAACATGTAAATACAGTCTTCAAGAAAACAATATATATACAGAATTTGTCAGTAAACGCATGTATATATGCATGCATGTACGTATGTGTATAAATACTAAACAATTTAACGTGCAGAATAATTGCACAGATGGCGGCACTTCTTTGATGCTGGCAAGGCGACCCGGCCAGCTATAATGAGGTCGTACTGCGTCGGTGTTTCGGCGGCATGTCTTTGATGCCGGCGAAGCGACGGGCGTCTGGCTTTAGCGAGCTGCTGACGAAAACAAGACTGTCACCAAGTGGGAAAATCGACGGTATTATGAAACGAGCTCTAAAAAAGGTATTTATGCATTTTCTCTCTATGGCAAATAGAGCATCATCCCAACGCTAGATGCCCTGAATCTTGGGCCGTGTTTGGAGGGACTGCAGCTGTTTCACCAAAAACGTTACTGCTGTAATTTTTTACGTCGTAAATTGCGCCGAATTATTTTTCTAAAAAAATAAAAAAAACAACCAAGGCACACAACTGAGATTTGATATATTAATCAACAATAGCACTACAAAGTGACAGAAACAGTTTAGTGCATTTGCGATATATAATTTTAAAGTTATGAACTCAGAACCGTAATTTGTTTCAGATTATGAACCTCTTGTGTACAGACATAAAACGTCAGAAAAGTCATAACACTCAATATGTGCCATGGGATTGCCAGTGAGCCTTCAGCAACAAATGCAAATGTTATGTATGCTTAAAAAGCTAATAAATCTACAGTGATTCTGAAACATGCGACATTTTCCTACGCCAGTGTTCCGCTAAAAATATAGTCCTTGTTAGAATATAAACTTTGATTACTATTTCTATGCCAAGTTGTATAAATTAATATAAAGAAAGAAGGAAAAATATGACCTTTTAATTTCCTTTCATCATTATTTAATGAACATTAAACAAATGTACTTTTGATATTTTGACAAGTCGAAAGCCAGAAAAGACTCCTTCCTTCATCCTATAATTATTATATATTCTATAAAATTAAAATTTGTCCATGACAAATTAACAACTTTGTGCAACTCGATCAACATTCGATTGTACTGTAACCCGATCGACACTAGGGTTTTGTTGTAAATAAGGACGTCGTTCCTGTATCCTGATTATCTACAATGAAAACAACGGTCTCTTTCTTGTTCTCTAAATCCTTGACCTTCGTCACTTAGTGCAAATAAAAAAAAAAAACCCTGTTCATTAAAACTGTTTGTGTCTACGGACACAAACACATCAACAGTTGTGTTAATTATCCAATCATTTTAATGAAAATACAGTCGCCATCCCACAAACGACATCAACAGAGCACCAACTGGCGATTTTAGTGATATGTCCTTCTGACGTATTTTAATTTTAGCAATGAAAATATGCATTATGACTACTTAAGTCAATCAATCAATCAATATAAATCAACCACATCAGCAATCGAATTGTTCGATCAATCAATCAATCAATCCATTTTCAATCAATTCGCAAGTTCAATGAAATGACAAGGCAGTAGTCAAAATAACCTAATCGTGACAGTCAATATTCAAAATAACGCAATCATGATAAAACTGATTCTAGTGTCATTAAATTAAATTATTTAGTCCTATAAACAAGATGTGGGTTTGGGTGAAAGTTCGTGTGATGGTCCAGCATCATGGAAGAATTTGATGAAAAAGGATGCCGAACCCGATATAAATTGCGAAAAACAAATCCAATTGTTTGGATAAAGCTAACCTGATTTTCGTTAGGATTGAAACATGGTCATCAAATGTGTGGTGTTTGTTTAAGGAATGAAATAATGCATTATGACAATTAAATTGAGTACATTTTATAAAGAATTTAAAGAAGCATATTAAACATTTATTCAGGAAATGTTTTATGTAACATGTAAAAGGTTTGAACATATGAAATAGGTTTACATACATTATTTTTGCAGGAACAAATGAAATGAAGTTTTTAAGTGAATGATACTTGACAAGTAAGTGCAAATATGAATAAAATAAAACATGATTCATATATGTTGTTCTGAGCTGTCTGGACTGATCAATTACGTTTTTCCAGGGTCTTTTCCAGCAGGTAATTGTAAAACTTTAGCATATCCTGCATGATTTTGATAATTCTCTCCTCTCGTTCTAGAAGGAACACTTTCAGGTCCCCTGTCTTACTGACCGTCATCCTTTTCATCTTCTTATGTGGAGGTCTGAATTTTCCTCTTCCGTGTCATTTTCGGTATCTTTTGACCGCAGTGAACGCAAACTACACTCAAATTTAAATGTTAGATAATTCCTGCATTTCTCTCTCGAACAGGAAGGATTTTGATGCTTTGTTGTTCGTTTTATTTGACTCAGATAGAAACTTGCGGTACGGTCGTTTTAAAGTGTAAAACCTATCCCATGCTTTGTCACCCGAAATTGTTGTAGTGGTCTTATTCGCTGAGGTCGGTTCAGTGGCGATCTTCTTCCAATTTTTTTTTCTTATTGCTAGTTGTGCTCATGAGATCTTTATTTTCGTTGTGCCCTGACAAAATCGTCTTCATTTTCAAGACTTCCCACTCTGGCCATCCTTTCGTTTCTCTTTCGTTCGTGCCGTCATTGTCATCATCATGTTAATGTTAGTAAATCGTACTTGCACTGCGATTTGAAGATACATCGTCTGCATGATTCGATAAGAGCTGACCTCCTTTACGTGTACTTGAGCGTTCATTTCGTCCCTTTCCAAATTCTTCCGCTGCAACCTTACCATTTTGCTGTCTGGCTTCACCTGCCCATTATTAGGAATGTATTATATTCATACATAATTCATACAGCACGTGTCTCTTAACATTAAAATTAAAAAACAAAACAAACATACATCCTTAAAAATGTGATGAAAATATAATTACTTTCTATTATAACATTGTATCACAAAAAAGCTGTTTCTCGCCGTCAATAATGCTGGGAAAAGGAAAGAAATCCTCCAAAGCCCGTGCTTATCAATTTGCCCCGTCATGTTGAACTTGCTCAATGACGTCCCACACCAATCATACCAACACTCTAGATTGTTAGTAAAATTTGTGAGGTAAAGAAATTCAATTACATGTATCTCAATTCTTACGACAACTTCTGTTTATTCAAACAGGAGATTAAAAAAAACCTATGTAAATAAGAGTAGCTAACACCTGAACCTAACAAAAGTCACCCGAAAGAATAATCAAATAAAGTCCGTGGAAAATATTTCGTAAAAATAGCGTTTGATTTTAGAAGAAAAATAAAACAAAATATAAAATATTATTAAAATCTTTGAGATGATAGCAGGAGCCAACCATTGCGAGGACAACACATAGAACCCCGTGATTCTTTACTATTTTGATATTTGATGCCACCTTTAAATGTAGAGTTTACATGGAACTTCATCTGACACTTAACACACAAAAAACGTTGGTGTGGAGTGAAAATGGAATTTTACAATGGCACAGTTCACTTTAGAGAATTTTACTTTTAGGTGTAATGTGTCAGTGAGTTTTAGTGAAAATTTTATACACGTTTACACACAATACTTAGTCTAGTATTATCGGTATTGGCCATCGTAAATAAAAGAAGCTGTGCAAAATTACAAAGTTTAGTAAAATGTTTTTGGAAATGTAAACGAGTGAATGTCCGCTATGAAAAATATCCCTGGTGAAAGGGTAACAACTCAGAAATTCTCTTAGAAAACTGCATAGAAAATCAATTGTTATAAATGTACTCGTATATTTAATTTAACATTCTCTGATAATTATGAATAAAAAATATTAATGTGTATCATGCGTTGAATATTCAAATCTACAGTTAATCAAAATTAGACAATATATTAACGTCGATAATATCGAACTCTTAATATGATTAATTTTCAGTTCCAATCAATATTCACACACATGAACTAAATCATTCCGAATCATCAGTAATCATCATGTGTGAATGTTTACGATAATACAATACTCGAGAAATGATTTTCGTTGTACGCTTTCCCTTAATATACAATAAAGTACTCGAGAGGAGAGGGTTAACTAAGTAGTGTTGAAGTAGACCTTCCAAGTGAGTGTTTGCTACGCGGAAGGTTTATTTTACAATCATTATACTCTTATTTGTATCATCTGAGTCATGTGCTTCTCCATTATTATAAGTATATGGAGAGTGAATAAGTAAATTATTTTAATTCCTTCCTTGTAACATTTATCTCGGAAAAAAATAACACGTGTACATTATACATGTAATTAAATTTCTTACGAATATTATTTGTAAATTTTAAAAGCATATCGCGAGTGATCGTATAAATGATGTTTAAGATTATTAATTTTAATAGATAAGATAGACGAACAAAAAGGGAGAAAAAAAGTAACACATGTTAGCGCATTGGTGTCAAATGAACCTAGGCCCTTTAAGTGCCTCAACTGTTCTTTTCAATGAATGAAAAATTATCTGGTCATTTATAACCTTTAATATGCTGGAAATGGACACACTGCATTAGTTAATTCCGATATATAATAAAACTTAATGATACAGAAATTTGTAAATGTTGTACATGTATAATAAAAGCTCCAGATGGTTAAGTGACCATTAATTTAATTTCAATCATCATACTATATAGATGCCCATGGCCGTATTTGTTTTCTCTTAACATCTGGACATCGGAGAGGACTACCATGAATACGTTACTATTTACTCTTTTTGCAGTGTGTTTCATTAGGGAAGGTAAAGCTTTATCTCTTTCTCTCTCAAATTAGAACAGTGGTAAGT
The DNA here is from genome assembly GCA_033439105.1 of Magallana nippona. Classification (NCBI taxonomy): domain Eukaryota; kingdom Metazoa; phylum Mollusca; class Bivalvia; order Ostreida; family Ostreidae; genus Magallana; species Magallana nippona. The sequence continues at coordinate 42,998,496 of CM065926.1, forward strand.
TTTAGTTTGATCTATTTTTATATCTATCTTGTGTTCTTTGAATGGCAATTTCCCTCTGTACTGAGGGAATGGTTTCCCGTATAGCATTCGACTCACTCACTCTTTATCTCTCTCCCTCTTTCCTTCAAATTAGAAGACTTTTACCTTATATTTCCGTAGCGCTGTGTGATTGTCAGTTTCCCGCTGAACTGGATGGGGAATGGTTCTCCGTGGAGAATTCGGTCCCTCTCCGGTTAGGTATCAGCGGGAGTTTCTGGAACCAAATCGCCGGACCAAAGGACTCTCAAGCCAGCTATATGACATGTAAAGACATCTTTATTCATCCACGCAGCCTAGGGCAAGACGACACACAGGGAAACAACATGACAATATTGATGGAGTACCATAAGTAAGATAATTTAATTTACTTAGGAAACACTTAAGTTTTAAACGTATAAAACGCTTTCGGACGATCACTGCATTGTTTTACATTAGAACAATAGGCAGATACCATGCATTGGCCACCGAATCGGATAAAGCTAACGGAAGTCCACCGAACGATAAACTTTAAAGTTTACACGCTTTCTTGCAGTTTGCTCATTTTTTGAATATGTTCAATGTCCGAAATCAGGGTCAGGGTGGTGACTACCTTACTACATGTAAGTTCAGTAAGTTAAGTTGCCAACTTAAAAAGAATGGTTGCTATGAATAAAATATATTAACCCCCCCCCCCCCCCAAAAAAAATAGATTGAAAAAACTCCGAGACCAATGAATTTGAACTGCAAAACACAACATGTCTAGTCCTTCGATGCTGTTGGTGTATTAGTATATGTTATGTTAATGTAGTAGCACTGAGTACTCAAAACTCCGGCATCATAAGTGAAAAAGCTTGAATCTTTAGATAGAACAATAATTATATTTTTTCAAATATTATGAACAATAAAGTCGCGTTTTAAACTTAATACATGTACATGTAATCTTATTGAATTGAACGCTTATTACAGGTGTGCGTCACGTCAGACGACCCCTAACTCCGTCATCTTGACGTTTCATGAAAAGTTATCAACATTAATGTACATTTTCAGTCTTTTTTCCCGAAATAATTTAAATCTGGTAGTAACGCGCTTTCTGATCGGCTGAAATTTTTTTTATATCGTATAAAGAATGTTGCCTACGTCATAGTACGACTAACGTCAAAAACGTATTAATCCGCCTGACGTTACGTTTGAATTTTGGACAATATGAAGTCATTTAAAGGTCAAATGACCGTTTTTATCTACAATTAAGAGCGAAAAAAATTAAATTATAAGTAATGAATTCAATATTGATTTGTTTCATACGATATCAAATGGTTTGAAACAGTTTACGCTTTTTTTTATAAAGCGTAAACTGCCCCAAACCATTTTATATCGTATAAAACAAATCAATATTGAATTCATTCCTTAAATAAGAAAAATCACAGCTTTAACGTGGTACTGTCGAAGGGCATCAAGACGTAGTACTTTTGGCAGAGCAATTTTGGTAATGAAGCGATCCTCTTCTTGCTGTCTCTTGCATCTTCTTTAGAATAGATGTGTTAGGATGCCATTTGCAATGGAATAGTGCCTAGATTCTGGTACAATGGCATTATGCTTTGCTTTGTGCACTGGAAGGATCTGATTTTTAAGGTAATTGATGATATCTTTGAAGTCGCCACATTCTCGTTGTAACTGTGAGAGATGCTTTGTGTCCTCTACCACTGCCTGTAACTGATCTTCTTGGAGGACTATGACTTCAGTATCATCTAGGTTATAAAATAGGCTGATCTGAATACTTTGCGAGTCGTTAGTATCTTCTACTTGCAAGATACTTACACCAGGATTATTGTTGTCAGAATCCTTTGTTCCGGAATCATCTTGGTAAGGCAATCGACTGAATGCGTCGGCCACATAATGATTCTAACCTGATCTATGAATGATATCAAAATCATATTCCTTAACTTCAACGCCCATGTTTGGCAGATTTTAACCATACCAAGGCCCTATGATCTGTATATACAGTGAATTTAGCACCAACAAGATATGGTCTGTAAGCCTGAACTCCAAGTTCTTTCTCTGAAGTGTTGTATTTCTATTCCTGAGCTGACAATGCATTTCCATTATATGTAATGACCTGCTCTTCACCTTCTTGTGATACCTGGCTCAGATAATATCCGATGGCAGTGTCTGATACATCACAAGTGAGATTTTTCGAGGTTAAGAAAGAATTGGAGCAGATGACGACATTTTATAGGGAATCAAAAGCTTGTTGACAGTCCTTGGTCCAAATAAAGATAGAGTTCTTTTTGATAAGTGCATTTAAAGTTGCAGCAATTTTGGCATAATCATGTATAAATTTCCTATAGTAGTTAGCCATACCGAGGAAATTTCTAACTTGATTTTGTTTCTTTGGAACAGGGAATTGGCTAACTACTGTATTTTTCTCAGAATCTACTTCCACTCCGCGACGAGAAATGGCATGACCAAGAAATTTCAATTGTTTCACAGCAAAATGACATTTCGATGGTTGTAACGTTAAGACAGCATCTCGAAGTTTGTTAAAGACTTGTGTTAGATCTTGCAAGTGAGAATCAAAGTCCTTTGAGAAAATCAAAACGTCATCAATGTAAACCAACACAGATTTGAAATTCATTTTTCGTAGCACACCAGACATGAGTGTTTGAAAGGAAATAGGTGAATTCATCAAAACGAATGGCATCCTTATCCATTCATACACACCATCTTGTGTGATAAAAGCTGCTTTATGTTTGCCAGAATGCAGACCGAAAATCTAAGTTGGTGAAAAACTTGGCTTTTGTGTCCCCAATTGCATCAAACACTGATTCAAGGTGAGGAAGAGGAAAGGATATTGGGAACTGTGATCTTGTTCAAGGCTCTGTAATCACAAGCAAATCTCAACTGTCCATTTTTCGTCTTTAACATCACAACAGGAGAATGTCACTCAGAGTTCGAAGGTTCAATTATTTCATTTTGTAGCATTTCATCTACTTGTTTCTTGATTTCTTTCGACATCTGAGGGGGTGTCCTATAAAATTGCTTCCTCTAAATTTGATCCAGGCAAAGTTTCAATTTTGTGTTTGTACAAGTGAGTTTTGCCCAGATCGGATAAATCCGTAGAAAAAAAACATCTCTATGATCACATAAATCAAATTGCAGATTTGATTTGCGATGAGATCTACCAGAATTCTTTGAAGCAACTTTTTGTGAAACTATAGCACTGTTATAGTCCAGGAAGAAAACAGTTGCACTACCATTAGAACCTATAATATCTGCAACAGAAGCTAATTTCTTCTGATTGTTTCTCAACCTCACATCGCTGTATGTAGGATTAAGAACCATTAGATATGCTCTTCTGTTTTGCACCTTCACTAAGCATTTAGCAGCTGTGATGTGAACAATTTTCATAAGATATGGAAGTGGTTCTAATAGCACTTGATGATTCCTACATCTTGATATGAGAACAGGAATTGTCATTTTTGATCGTTCTGGGATGACAATGGATTTTGTAGTTCTTGCTAAACCTGAGTTTGTAACGATTTGACACACATGTTCATTGTTAATTGTTCATCTGTAAGAGTCATAATCTTTGTGAGCATGGTCAGCAGTAAGGAAGTCTAAACCCAAAATACACGAATGCTGACAAGTTAATAGTTAATATGTAGCATTCCTAGCACTTTTAAATAATTACCAGTGACACCCAATCTGATTAAAATCAGATCTTTGATCCGTTCGACAATTTCGATGTCGCTACACAAAGATCATCTTTGTGTAGCGACATCGAAATTGTCGGAGCGGATCAAAGATCTGATTTTAATCAGATTGAGTGACACCTTTAATTTTCTGATGCTATGGCGTTATCAATTTAGCACTATGATAGCTAGTTTTGTTTTAGAAATTCGAACTCATCACGCTAATACTTGCACCTGTATCTAGCAAAGCCCTAACATTCTGACCACCAACATTCATTAGCACTTTATTTTCTTTCAGAGTTGTTGCTAAACAAATCTCTTTACCACTATGCCCATCCTGAGACGGCTGTCTAAGGACAGGCGCGAATCCCTATGATAACTTTTAAAATTTAGTAGTATTTTCTAGTAATCTCGAGTGACATACATGAGTTAGATTACCACTATTGCCACAAAAAGTACATCTAGAATTAAAACCAGGATAGTGAGTCTTTTCAAAGCAGGGCCTACCACCACGTCGCAGGCAGGGACCTCTACGTCTGGGCCATTGATTGTTGCCGGATTGCTGATAGTGGGGGCGAGGACTGTACACAGCATTGACTTCCTCATCCTGCCTGTGTTGATTAGCATTAACTGGCATAATAATGTTCATCATAGCTGCTACTAGTGAGAAATCCATGTGTTTTTTTTTTTGAGAGTCTGCTCTGGGAATGGGGTTGGGTGTAGATCGCTTTACTTCCATTGCATCCTCTGCCAGGATAGCTTGCTCCCTTATCTGGTCTAACGTTGTTGGTGTACAACAAGTTCTCGGAGTCTGATTCATCCATGGTGGAATCAGTGGCCAATTTTCGCACTCAGTATAAATATTCTTCCACGCCTACTCCTGGTTGTTGTTGTACCCTCAGGAAAGGTCTTTGTTGATGGGAGAGGATGGCTAGAACCGATCTAAAAAGGCCTGTTTAAAGACTTCCAGGGATGTTTTCTTTACGGGATCCAAGAATGTGAACCATTGTAAGGAAATCCCAGTAACGTAGAAATGTAGCATCTGGATTGCTCTCACTGCAGGGATGTTGATAAAGGAAGTGAAAGCCATGAATGACATCCACCACTCTGTTGCTGATCCTCTACCATCAAACTTTGGGAGTTGTGGCACTGGTATTTTGGGAAATATCAGTTCCTCTTGGTGTGGTGGGATGGCTGGAAGGGGTTGAGGAGGAGCAGGATATCTGCCATTTTCATCCTCAACATTCACTATTTGAATGCGTTCTGGTTGTTCGTTGTCTCCAGAGTTCTTGCAGTAGCTTCCGCCCTTTTTAACTGCTCCTCGAGTTGCAGGATATAGTGATTCCTTTCCTGCAACTGTTGGTTTTTAGCTTAAAGTTGTCTCTCCTTGGACTGAATGTTGTAGTTTAATTCTGCAACAGCCTCTTCAAGCTTTTCCTAGATTACACGATTGTTGACTGACGTGTTGGATGGAGTGCATGAAACTGGCATGACTCAGATGGTATAAACGAGCTTAGTAGGGCAATACTCGCTTTTGTGAGAGGTGTTGAGACGAACCGTAGAATCTTCCACCAGGGATCTTCCCTTCTATTTGACCAATGGCGCTTCTTATCCAATGATAAGGAGAAGTCCTGAAAAAGATGAAAAATGAAGATTATTGATGTTTTACGTCCGTGCGGTTTTATTCAATAAGTAAGGAAAAGTGACCGACACGAGGACGCTCACCCTGTTTGGCAAAAATGTGATTTTGTAATAAAAAAAACCTGACCAATGAAATTCTCTCTTAAAATTATTCGTTTGTTTAGGGGTGTAAAAGTCACAACCGCACATGTTCAGACGAAGCGCGCGTGATGATGGATATCTGATTACATAACAATTTGACAACATATTAGAGGTGATAGAAACTCGGACTATTAATACTTAATCCGCACACAAAAGCTACCTGGCTTTGAGCAATCTAATAAAATCCTTGTTCATTAACTTTTTCACCTATAAAATTTACATAACGGATCAATTACTTACATGAGCAATAGATGACAAAACATAAAAGACATATATTTTAGCAACCCTGGATGAAGGTAAATAGTAGATGTAAATTTACGTTACATTAACTTCGAAAAGTTAATTGAGTCATGCCATCAGATTGAAAGAAGAATTTCATAGCTTTACTTATATGTTAGGAACTTTTTCTATTAATCAAGAAATTCATATATTTCATATATTTAACCTCTGTCACAAAATATCGATTAAAAATAATTCTAGTTGATTTGACAACAAAGTTTTTTCTCACGAAACAGTTATTCGATTCTCCAATAATGGTTATATCTTATATCCACGTATACATTTATTTCATAATCAAAATACATGTAAGATTTGATACTATCGACATGTATCTAAAACAGCTATTTTTGAAATGAAAGTCTGATCTGTTTTTCTTTAAGCATGAAACATATGAATGAAATTGATGGGACCGTGAATGTGTGTGTTGATATTCTTTGGAGATCGATCAACGTTGTCCAATACAAGAAAGGTTACATAACTACTGTGGAATCATCATTGTTCGTGGGGGATCAATGTTCGTGGCTTTCGTGGGTAACCATTGCCCACGAATTTACATCCCCACGAACCTATCAACAGTCATTTGTTTAATATTTATTAAAATTTTCCCGATTACACTACCAACGAAATTACGTCCCCACGAACCAGGAAAAATTTGGCTACCCACGAACTTTGACCCCCACGATTAAAAATGATTCCACAGTACTTGTACATGTATTAGTAAAATTAAAGTTGATCATTCTGAAAATATCACAAGAGAAGAAAGTTACATATACTTGATCAAGTTAATATCGTCCGTTTAGTCTGCTGTTGAATAATCATCTTGACCATGAACCTAAACTGCGAACTCTGTATAATTTTGCGCATGTTATTACTTTAGAACACGTAGTGACATATGAGGGCCAATATGTAAGCTTGTTTAAAATCTGTCCCTCCGTAAGAAACGCTTACAAAGGGGAGTTCAACCTACCTACAACTCCGCAAACGACCACCATGTATCGTGAGTAATCTAAAGAAACTTGATACCTGTACATGTATGATTATATTTGATACTTAAGTTATGATTTTTAAAATATTGATGATAAATTGTCAAATATGACACAATTAACCATCAAGTTTAAATGCATGTATATTTAAAACAATTTGTACGTGTATAAAAGGAATATTTTATTTGGGGCCACGGCTCAATTAATCATTTCATTGAATTCCTACATTTTTGATTTACTTAATAAGAAAGACATCTTTAACATAAAGCAACATAACTTAAAGCTGACATAATTTCATAAATACGCATTATTTCCCTTTTATCTCTGACTACCGCCATATTAGTTGTCGATTTCTATTGTGACGCTCATCGCTACACAACGGTCAACCCCCTATTAAGGCCTAAAGCACTATTCATGCTTCACCGCATTCAGGTATTTCATTCACCCAAACACGTTACATTGGACGAAAAGATTTGTAGAAACGCGTTTTGAACAAAAATAATATTATGACACCCACGCACTGGTAAGGAATATCCAATAAAAGACGAAACAAAACAGACTGAAATCAGAGCACTCGTATTTCAAAAATCACCGATCATTGTAGAACGTTGACCTGTGTCGCATTGTAATATCATCGCACATGCGCAAACCACACACTGTCGCAGCTAGTGCAGTGACAGCATGGACTTCAGAAAAAATCAGTGTTTTTGTTGAAACTGATAAAAGCGATGTTACGTTGTTTATACATTCTTGGATTTACTATCACTTATCAACTGTGTTGGAGGTAGGCGACCGAAGTCTACAATAAGATGCAGACGTAATCCACTCTGTATGAACGACACACGTGTTCGATGTGCATGCAAAAGTATGGCAGCACAGCACTGTCTATGCAAAATAATGCAGATACATTGAAAACTTTATCTAAGAATAAGCCATCTTTATTTTTTTTTATTATGCCCCCGCAATAAAATGGCCGGGGAATATAGTATTACCCCATTCCTTCCTTCCATCTTTCCGTCCTTCAGTCATTCCGTCATCATTCACTTTCCGATCATTATCTCAACAACCGTTACACACATTCAACTCAAATTTGATATATGTGTCTTGTGAATATACAGGTTGAGTTCGAATTTGGTTCCGGTCCGATGATTTTTGACAGAGTTATGCCTCTTGAACTAAAAAAAAATGAGTAATTTTCAGGGATTTATAACTTATACTGCAATCAAAAAAATGTTATACTAAATTTGACATTTGAAATTTTGGTCGCCTGCAGGGGGCATTCGTGGCGTTACGACACATCTATTTGATTGTAGTTTCCTTTTTTCTTTTTTACAAACAAATTACAACATTGTGTAGTTCTATCATTTAGAAGTCCGTGCAACCTGAATGCCTCGATCGGAAAGCAACCGACCGTAACTTTCTCGGCCGGTTTATATACCCTAGTGGCAGTTGAGGAGCGATCGAAACTAATATAGCGACCAAATGCTTTTATGAAGTCATATCAGCTTTAAGGTACTAACAGAAAAAAACATTCATATAATAAACTGATTTCGATATCCTTTTTCACACAGGCTACAGGTATATTAATTAATTAAGTATAAATTTGATACTTTATCTTTAAGGCTGGATGAGTTTTCATATGAGATGTTCAGAAATATTTCAACCTGGTGTTTACCAGTTTGATTATAAAAAACTTGGGATGAACGAAGTCTGTAGCAATCCTAGAAGTCTGCTTACTGCCTGTCCAACTCGAAGAGAGGACAAACTAGTCATGTCGTATGCAGCATGTGACGGTGACAACACAGAAAGTAAACCAAAAGTGAAAGTGAAAATAAAATAAAAGAACATCTAAGTATACTCGAAGTTACTCCGACCTTTCTTATGTTGAACTCAATTGTTTATCAAAATATTATGACAATTTTTTCATCTCTTAAGGCTTGAATGAAATATGTATTTGTAAGTGCGTTCTATGGCAAGTTGATAATAATCAACAATTTAGTGGATTTCTAAGGTTTTTATTTTTTGTCTAAGAAACCTTAAATCTACGCCAAGGAAGGTTAAAGACTAGTTTTAAAGCCCTATATTTTAGATATTGTCAAAATCTGAAGCCATTTATCAAACTCGGTGCCACAGAAAAGTTTTCCCGAACAGCCTTACAAATATCATTCAATCAATACAAGAAAAACCCCAAAACAATCAACTTATAAAGACTTTAGTACGTTATTGGACAGAGAAAAACGATAATAGGCCCTGTATTGGCTACAGTTAAATTAATTTTATGATTATAATTACATTATACTGAAAAGATATACAGCTTAAAGTTAATAAAGAACTGAACTGAATAATTATAGAGTAATTTATTATAACGATAGTATTCTTAATTAGTGAAAGTAGAAATTGTATTGAACAGAAGAGAATTATCAACAAACATCTATTAGAAGGAATTTAATTTCAATCCAATTATAATATCCCATGCTACAAGAGGTACAAGTTCATTTCATGTATGTATTTACAAACAGTCTGTAATTATGAGCAAAACTAGATTATAATATGTTTGTGGAAAACAGACAATCTTATAAATTTTGATTATGAATATATATAACGTGTTTGAGAAATACAGAATTGGTTTTTGTCAACAAATTAAGGAACATTTAGGAAATGTGGTGGTCAACAAATTACCCATCAGATCTGCCTTAAACTTTTAGAATATGATACTTGTGGCTCTAAACTAATAATTAGTAAAGAAAAATCTAAATAGCGTAGCTTTAAAACACATTCCTATATCTTTATATGAAGCCCTTCGTCTAAAAGTGGAAAATATAGCCTAAAAAGGCCACAACCATCAAGCCCCCATAAGGCATTGATCGAACATGATACATGTATATTCTTGTTGAAAATCGTTCCGATTGCAGATGTGAAATATTGTACTGTAACTATCTTCTTTCAGCTTTGACCTTTGAGTGCCTTGGATCTTGGAAAGCTACCACGAATGGACAGGAATACACATATGCAGCTCTCCAGTCCTTAGATATTAATGACGTCGAGGATAGCTACAAATGTATGGTAAGGTTGTACATGGGAAGAGCTACAAATGTATGTTAAGGTTGTATATGGGGAGAGCTACATACTATACATATGTATGGTAAGGTTGTTTATGGGGAGAGCTTCATATGTATGGTAAGGTTGTATATGGAGAGGGCTAAATATGTATCGTAAGGTCATATATGGAGAGAGCTACAAAGGTATGGTAAGGTTGTATATGGGGAGGGCTAAATATGTATCGTAAGGTCGTATATGGAGAGAGCTACAAATGTATGGTAAGGATGATTTGTGGAGAGCTACAGATCTATGTTAAGGTTGTATATGGGGAGAACTACAGATCTATGTTAAGGTTGTATACGGGGATAGCTACAAATGTATGGTTAAAGGTTATAAATGGGGAGAGCTACATATGTATGGTAAGGTTGTATATGGGGAGAGCTACAGATGTATGGTAAGATTATATATGGGGAGAGCTACATATGTATGGTAAGGTTGAAAATGGGGAGAGCTACATATGTATTGTAAGGTTGTATATGGGGAGAGCTACATATGTATGGTAAGGTTGTATATATTGTACATAATCATTTTGCAGAAAGAAATCAAAATGAAAATAATATAAAAAAGAACGATTTTGATAACTAAGAAAAAACTGCTTTCTTATACTTTGAATTATAATCTCAATACGTTTTCTGAATACTAAACAGACTGAGTATATGACCTTACATGTAAAATCACATCACGATATAACACACAGTTATTATTAAACTTAACAAATACGACATCATCTTTTGTTTAATAGTAATCCAACTCTAAGAATAAAATAAATTAAAAATACATGTAAATCATTTAAAAGGGTAAAATTGATATCAAAGGAAACAAAGAATAGCTAAATAAACTCTGAAGTATAATCTTGATACATAATTTATTGGCATTTTACAGATTTTTTTTTAATGATACCTTGTACGGCTACATAACGTACACTCAGTATTAAACACAAATACTATTAAAAATATCAACACCCCTACGGACATCATTTCCGTTCATCTAGTATTCTTTATGTACATTGAACTCAAAGATCAGATTGCAATAAATTACGAATAAAATATGGATATGGATTGATTGGTTGTTTAAATAGAATAATTGGTGGTATTTACTAGATGACAAATAAAAACGCAGCGTTTCCAGACGGCAAGGAACGCTGGGTGATGTCAACGGACTGTAACCAGTTGTACAGCAATTTATTGGCTTCAGAAAAACTTACAGTTTCAAAAGGTACAATGTTACATACTAAAGAATTTTTTTAAAAAAAAGTATTACTTTGTGTACAACACAAAAAATTGAAATTACATTGTATGTAATTTGTTTTGTCATATAGTTTTACATGGAAAAAATACGTTTGCAATATGTTTGAACAAATACACAAATACAAATTATATAATTGTATTTAAGAAGCATGAATTTTATTTTAAAAAATTCAGTTTATCGTTAAACATTAACCAAGATTTGTTAAACTAATAGACAGTGAATCACACCGATTCAAATGATATTCATTTTTAGAAAGGGCGAATTTATTTCACACGATTGTTTGGTCTCAAGAAACATGAACTTTTCGTCTCGAGAATTTAATTGTCTCTTCGCATGCGATAAAATTTGTGAAAGAGAATGAAACCAAACGCCTGCTATAAACTGACATACTTTTTCACTATTATTAAATACTGTCTCAATTTTGTTTTCAGCTTCCCCTGAGATGAAATGTGAAAAATAAACCGTCATGTTTAGAGCGTTGTGTTGAAAGGACATAAACTCTATATTGATTTTTCATACGTACACTCTCTTGTCTGTTAAAGGAAGAATTCCCTTTAATTAGGGTTTGTCTTACAAAAGAAAGATAACCCAAATTGAATCCAACATCAAGAGGCCCCAGAGCCTTAACGGTCCCATGACTATTATGCAACCACCCTCGACCCACCCAAATTACACTAATATAGGAAAAATATGCTGCTCAAAAACAAGATTTATAGGAATATAAGCGATCACGGTCTGGTATTCTGAACCATTCAAAATAGATGATTCCCTTAAACGGCTTGAAAAGAGAGGATTATGACCCCCTTCAATAGGGTAGGCATGAGTATATATACAAAAGGCAGGTTAAACCTTTTGATTCTTTAATAATTACATGTAGCCGTAAAAGAAAAATCTTTCTAGAAATAAGTTCAATATATATGACAGTAGGAAGAAAACAATAACACACCCGTTAAAGAGAAAAATTTTCAAAAAATAAATGCATTTTCTATATGATACATATATGCAGTCAAGCATCCCCCCCCCAAATAATTAATAAAGCCAAATATTCACAATGGTAATGAAGTCCTCTTAGCAAACCATGTACTTTTTGTATACTAAATGTTTATAGAGACTAGTAACTTAATAATTCTCACAAAATATTCAAGTTAAACAGCTACAAAAGATGTTGAGAAGTTGTGATGAATATGTTGCAACACATTTTGTAAGAGGCGTCCTTGGTCTTTAAATATCCGTGCTCTTAATATTTTTTTCCAAATGTCCAAGTGTTGAACTTCAAGATTAGTATTAAATCAGTTTTCATTATTTTTCACCAAGTTTTAAGGTCCTTGGGTAGTGATTACGATTACAACCAATGTACTATGAGTTACTACGACTTTAAATAGTTATCTTCACGATTTGAGCTCAAAATCAAATATTATACTTCATATTTTAATGTTTAAAATGCTTTAAAAGATAATAACTAACCGTAATCCTAAATTTGAATTCAATTCAACAGGTTTATCACAAAATACAGAACACAATTTCTTATAAATTTAATTCAGGCTCGCGCCATGTTTTTGTTTTCAAGTAGGTCGCTAATTGAAAATACCATATTAGTTAAAACAAAATAGGGTATAACAAATACTAGAAACCGTTTTGTTATTTTCATAATTAACTTGTAAATAGGGGGCTTAGTTTAGTTTATTTATTCCTTAAGCCAAATGGCTCATCAGATACAAAAAATACATAATATATATATACAGTGTAAGACATAATATGTAGCTATATACGTATTAAATGCATCAAAGTATTGACTATTTATCTATTACATTACAAACAAATTTCTGAGTGTTTCTGCTTTCTGAAGATATTTTCCTAAATTACTTAATTCAGTGGTATTTTCAGGTGACAATAATTTAATAATTTATACATACTTGGTTTATACCAATAGTATTTTTTGATGTACAGTTTTCTATATTTATGATACATCGAACATTTAAAAATAAAGTGATACTCATCTTCAACATCCAGATGACAAAGAAAACATAATCTTTGCTCTTTAGGTAACTGAGTAAATCTTCCCTTCTCTATCATTAATGAATGCGCACTCAATCTGTATCTTATAATTAATTGAATATACTTGACTGAAATTGATTTTAATAAATAAGACTGTAGACACAACTTGTTTGTTAAATATCTGTACAAAACACATTTTGATGATGCTGAAAAAAATGCATTACAATCTTGTTGAAAACAGTCTTGTAGTCTTTGTTTAAAAATATCTAAGAACAATCTTTTGTTTGTAACATTTTGACAATACCAAACTTCACCAAATCCCAATGAAAATAACAAATTCTTTACATTAAGTAGCCTGTTGTATTTCACATATGGGTATTTTTCACCCCTTTCAAACATATCTTGATAAATACTTTTCATTATACAATTCTCATATTCTAATAATTTACACCAATATTAAACAATGCGAATTTTTCTTTAAAAATACACAGTGGTAAGCATCCTAATTCATTATACATCATCATGATGAAGTATTTTTTCTTACTTTTAACATAATTTTAAGATATTCTAAAGTATTTTTTCAATAGCATCACCCTTGTGAAATCCCCATACTTCACTTGCATAGCTCAATACACTACCTTCATATGTATCAAATAATGATAAACGAGTAACTGTAACGTGGTTGAGCCAGGCGATCTCCAAATAACACTCAAAATAGTTTCAATTAATGAATTTATTTACAAGAAAATAAATCAATAGAAAATATTTACAAATAATTCTCACTCACTTTCACCCTCACTCACACACTCACTCTCGTTAAAAAAAAACATAATTGCTTACATCTTAACCCCAAAAATTAAATTCCCTTCTTGACAATTACTAGCTATATATATAGAGAGAGACAGCTAAATGATCTTACTATTAATGTTCAGTTTTCAAACACACTTATACAGTAACGTTTATATTATCTATGTTGCCAAACATTCACAAGAAAACTTCTTGTCCACTAGTCCTATCACTATAGGTTCCACTTAGCTCAACCATCGACATCTAGATACGGACGCCTGCGCTGATGGTTCAATAATGACATTCACAAGTCCACCCTCATCACTATTTCTGGGGCTGAAGTCCTAGAACTGATTGTGGTGTGGCGTGTTAGTGAAACAAAGTCCTATCGGATCCAATCGTGTGCTACCTCATGCTCATCGACCACTGTCACAACGCTACAAAGTGAACACTAATAAATAAACTGTATCAATACGCACCGTATATAAATCTATGTAGGCAACAACCATAGGCAACATTATTATATTAATATAGTAAATGATATCTTATAGCTGTCTATATTGATTAAAATACATATGCATGGTAACATGTAAACAAAGTATAAACCAATATGGCTTCCACTTCCGGAAACTCACTTCCGCCCAATCCATTTAATTCACTTTACCAAAAAAAATCTCTACAGTAGAAAAATACGTTTAAAAGGAGAAGAAAAATACAAAAGGCGTTCAAAGTTATCGATAGAAATAAGAATAGGGTATTTAAACTATCTCTCCACTGTCACACCTGAGTGAACAACACAGGTAAGTTTTGTGAATGCTAGCCAAGCTATATTTAGAAATACGTTAAACTACAAAGTTTTACTTTACATGCAAAAATAACAAGAATATATATCGAATACACTGTACATTACCCACCACGGTCTGTTTTCCGTGCCCGTGTTATGAAGTAAGCCAATAAGCCAATATTCATGAAGTGTATCAAGTATGTTTTGTAAGCCTTCTGGAGATTCAGATAATAAAACCATGTCATCAGCATACATCATAAAAAACAGTGATATTTCTTGGACTATAATATCTTCACAATTTGACATAATGTATGAATTCTCAAAATCATTCAAATATAAAGAAAAAAGTAGAGGAGACAATGCCTCACCCTGAAGGACTCCTTGCTCTACATTGAAAAATTCACTAAAATCATTTTTATATTTTACACAACTCTTGACATTCTTGTACAAAGAAAGTATACTCTGAAACATTTTTCCCCTGACACCAAGTTTTATAAGCTTTTTAAAGAGAAAACTTCTATTAGCACTATACAATCTATATATTAAACAAAACATGATAGGAGTCGTGTTTACAAAACAAATAGTAATGAGCGCTGTATCTCGCTTGTAACTCGGACATGTACAGTTCACAGTCGAATTGTGGTTACTTTTTATAAATACCTAAATAAAGATTAGTATTTAAAGCAATAAAAGTTCCACTCAAATCGTGATCATGCCCATTGAACATAATAAATTCTGACAAATTATGTTGTCAAAGTCAAATCGATGTTCAAGGAATTCCGTATGTGTGTCCTGCTAAGGTTTACATTGTTTATTGCAGTGAAAGAGGAGCCTGGCATTGTTAGGAATATCATAGCAAGCACGCTTAATCCATTATAACAAAATCTTTAGTTTCCAACAGTCCACAAGGGAATTGTTTTTGATGATGCCACACACTAGCTTGTTTGTGTTTTTGTTCATCCTGCTCAATGACATATCTCTTTGGTTTAACAGACTTGTCAACATACAAACCATCTTGCGACTTCATCTATGCCACCAACCTTTATACATGGCTTCTTCGTCTTACGTGGTTCCTCCTCGTATCAATCAGATAATGGGAGTCCCTACTAGTCCCAATAGTATAATCACTCATCGAATAGAGAAACAGCGTTTTAAAAAATAAGACACGCAAAAGTTGTCAATTAATATTTATCTCATTATCCTCCATTCTTGGAATATTTTTCCTTCTTAATTGCCAGCAATATCTGAGGCAGATGCATTGGATATGAAATCTGGCTTTTGAGATGTGCCCATTGATTGAATAACTGACTGATTAACTAAATCATTTGACTTCCGGATTTCAAAATGGTTACAAATGAAAGGAATAACGCTGTCATAGCCTGTGTTTAATGAAGTTGATAGGGGTATTGACTCTCGTGATATTACATTGTATTTGCAACATTGAGTTTGCCCTCACTATTTTCATTGGATCGTGGATGTGTTCAACTTGTAAATATCAATTTCGGATGGCGTTAATTTGAGATAACATACTGTAAAATATTATGAGGTTAATTTAGCAATTACTTCAAGAAATTTATCTGTATCAGGGGATTTCAGTGATCTACAAATCTGTAAAATGAAAAGATTTTGGTATTTGGAATGAGATGTTAAAAATACAGATTTTCTTGTAAATATTTTCATAATTTTTCTAATTCAACGTAAATTTAAAATATGTTTAACAGATAAACAATGTTTTGTGTAACATGATATGATAAGTAATATTTGATGATAAATTTAAGCGCACATGGTCCTTCTCCGTTGTAGAAAAATATTTAAGATTAATGGTTCTCTTCAGAATGGTGTTGAAACGTACTCATGCCTTGGATGTTACTTTGACACATATGCCTTGTTTATATCATCGTTGGAATGGAACGACGCACGTATTTACTATAGTTTTAATTTAATGCACGAAATATAGCGTCCACAGTTGCAAAAATATCGCCCTGCTGACACACCATAACACATCATGGTGTTTACTTACTTGACAAATTTAAATAGAACCCGCTGTTGCGCAGAAACGATACGTCGTTAGGAAGCAGCAAGTTGGCGCTTATTATTGCTTATAAGGTTTGTTACTAACTGACTACAGAAATATATCGGGTTGATCAATCTCATAGATGTCGAGGCGAAGCCGAGCCGTCTATGAGATTGATCAACCCTATATATTTCTGTAGTCGGTCAGTAACAAACCTAACAAGTGTTTTGTTTTCCCGAGAACTATCAACTGACACATTTATTCACAAAAAGCGATGATCCACGCAAACCCATGTACAAATTGCCTAATATCACATCTCGTTCAATTTAACTAGTTTAAACTCTTAAAAATGATTAATCTCACCTTTCAAATACTCTTTGAAAATCTTCGCTTCATCCATGTTTACCTACATTGTTTCGTTGCTGTTCAATTTTAAACGTTTTCTCCCTTTCCTCTGCAGAGATTTGAGCAAATCCTGACGCTGCCATTTTGTTCTGCCCCAGACACAACAATTTGCCGCCAATATTCAAAGCCTGAAAGGGCAACTACTCTAATTCTAAAGAATTTCAAAGGGCAACTACTCCAAAAATTTTAAGAACTTACGGCATGTGGTTTCTGTATTAAATAATATTATGAAATGGCGATATGAGCATGCGAAGCGTCGGCCAATGACGGCCATATTGCAGAACATAAATTCTCGCCGAACCGATATAGAAATATATGAGGCAGTCACGTTCTATGTTTAAACCAATGAAAGTGTGACATTTCAGTCCGAGGGAAAACAAATTGTGATTGTGAGTTGTGTCATCGTGCGAAGATGTAATACGTAGCTTTGCTGCAGCAGCATGCGGTGTGATGTTACGTCAGCGCGGCAATGTTTTGTATCACAGTGCGAAAATGTGGTGATTTTTTCGTAAGTCCTGTGAACATTTCCAAATGACACTATTTGGAACCGTACGTGCATGTAACTATCTATTTTTTGCGTTTTTTGCGTTTTATTGTATGTTGCACAAGGTCCATTTCCTCGTTTTAATTTTTCTTCTCTTTGTCACGTAGTGCTCTCTAGTCATTTTGCAACCAGATATTCTGTAGATATTCGATAGACGCTGCAGAATCTCATTCATGGGATTTCAAATGATTTCCCCGTGCTAATGTAGTAGCGATTGCAGAAGGATACCAATTATGTTAGTTTCAATGCCACTCACAGAATACACATAACATCAAGCTTATTATTCCCGTATTTTGGTCCTCCGCGTAAACCTTAAATTATATACAACCAGGCAATACTAATGTTATACGCATTTCATTGCATAGAGAGAATCTCATAAATGATTGACATTGGGTCTCCAAAGGATACAAGAACCTCTTTTATTATTTTAATATATATTAACCAATATTTTCTTCCTATATCATTCAAAATCCAATCATGTTAATGTGACCATGTTAACAAAATAAAATGACGATGTAACCATTTTCTATCAATTTGTCCGCGTAAGAAAACAGTAAGCATTGTTTGTATTTTTAAACACGCTTTTTTTATATTGGTGTTTAATTCATGAACAAAAAACTTTGATAGTCCATTCAAACAAGTATTACAAATAATGTTTGCATTGTTAAAAAGTGTTTGCATGATGCGTGCATTATTTCATGATTGATCGATACTTTAACTGCAATGACGGCACGGAGTTCCGAATAAATATCTTCTATCTCTGCAAAACTCGGCGAGTATTTTCCAAAAAAGATTTGGGAAGAAATGCCTGGTTGTTCCTTCGAAACAACGTACTGATCGATAAAAATTGTATTATTTCCTCAATTCCTTTGGATAATAAGATAAATTATGAGAGAGATGCTAAAATAAAGAGTAAAGTTTTAAGGCTTTCAGTGGTTTTGCATACGAACTATGAAGGCAGCGATCATTGCAGAAAAAATTTCTTAACCCGCTTACTCAGATTTATTATTTTTACTTGTTATTTTCGTAGCCGTATGAACCACCAACGAAGGTATTTAACTGTTTAATTAAAAAAAGATTATTTTGATTGACATCATTATTAGAATTTATTCATTATAACTATTTTTTCGCTTTTCATTACTTTAAATGTTCTACTTTATGACAAAAAGATCATGAAGTTATAACTTATAACAAGAGGCCCATGGGCCACATCGCTCACCTGACCAACAATAGCCATAATAAAATCAGCTTTATGAAGTAATATACAAAATATCTGGACAATGTAGTAGAACAGATCCTATATAAAAAGATTTTTCTCCAGAATTCTCATGTTAAATATTAAGCCCGTTTTGTAAAAGGATGATATCATAGTAATATAACATATTGAGCATTGCAGTTCTAAAGAAGATCTTACTAACAAATAAACCTACATCAAACTTTGAACCCCCTGTGGTGTCCAACAATCGTCCAGAGGCCACAGTCTGAACAATTAAGAAACAACATTATGTCTAGATGCTTATATACATGTATAAAGTTTTTGAAAATAATTAAAAAACATTTTCCTATTGGAAAATGATTTTGACAATCTCAAATCTACACTAAATATCCTGTATTAGCTAATTGGTTTTGGAGAAGAAATTTTTAAAATTATATTTTTCTATATTTTCTTTTAAAATTTGACACCCCACTGTGGCCTCATCCTCCCCAGGGAATCATAATTTGAACAAATTTTTCTCTACATATTCCGTACAAATTCGAACCCCAGTTGTGGCTCCACCCTATCCCGGGGGATCCAGATTAAAACAAGGGGCCCATGGGCCACACCTCTCACCTGAACAACAGTTTTGTTTATCATTTTAAAAAGGTAGTGACCTTTATTTTAACAATTTATATTCCCCTTACCGTAAGGATGCTTTTAAACAAATTTGGTTAAATGTGGTCTAGTGGTTTTAGAGAAGAAGTAAAATGTGAAAAATTTACAGACGGACGGACGGACGGACGACGGACAACATGTGATCAGAAAATTCACTTGAACCTTCAGTTCAGGTGAGCCAAAAAAACTTTGAATCTTATCCACCTGAGGATGGTTTACACAGTTACAGTTTTTCTGGCCAAATGCTTTTTGAGAGGATTTTTAAATTTTTCTCTATATATTCCTATGAAAATGTTTGACCCCACCATACCCCCGGGGTTCAAGATTTAAAGAAACTTGAACAAACACCACCTAAAGATGCTCTCATACAAGTTACAGCATTTCTGAACAAATGGTTTTTGAGAAGAAAATTTTTCAATTTTTCTCTATATATTACCATGTAATTCGATGTACATATTCCTATGTAAAAATTTGACCCCCCCCCCCCCCCCCCAATTGTTGCTCCACTCTACCTCCGGGGATCATGATTTGAACACTTGAATCTACACCACCTGAGAATTCTTCTAAAAAGTAACAGCTTTTCTGGCCAAAGAAGATTTTTAATTTTTCTCTATATATTCCTATGTAAGAATTCGACCCCACAATTGCCTGAGCATACGTTTTTTGATGTGTTGCAATGTACATCTTCACAAATTTAGATCAGTTAGTAATATTTTTTAAAAGAGGTTTAGCGCCTTTTCCTATTACTAAGTATTTCGCCTACACCCGTGTTTGAAACCGGCACCGAGAAATGAATATATAGAACTCCATGCGCGGATCTAGGGGGGATGTGTCAGACCCCCCCACCCCCCCCCCCCTTGGAAAAATTTTATGGATCCGCGCATGGAACTCTATGTATAAAGTCAGTTGATATTCTGAAACGTGTGTAACCAGATAGCCATGCTATGACCTTGAATTGTTAGTATGACAAATTAGTCATTATGATACTCATATTTACCTTGATACTTAGGTACTGCGCACTTAATTGTTGTAATGATGACTGATAGAATGAAATTTGTGACTCTTGTAGCACTGCACAGTGATCCTAAATGATGTTAAGTAATCAGGTACGGAGTGGAGGCACAGTAAAATCCAAATTAAAATATATAAACAAGTTATCAACAAATTGTCATTTGGCGATCCTGTGTCTGCATCGATAGCCTTGATACTGCAAGCTAGTCATTTAATGCATGTTCTATTTAACCTTTGTAACATTTAAGCCATGTATGAATGAATGTCTCTAGCTATGGCCCTTAATATTGTACGTAAGCGGTGCATCATACTCATGCAGGAGACTCAAAATCCGCATCCCAATACTCTATGATTGACAGTTCTGACAGTTTTGTTGCTGTATTTGGAAGCAAAACGTAACTCTGGAATGTAAATAATATATGTTCACTCATGTTAAGTACCGGTGGACAGAGCCGGTCAGAACTGTCCGTCAAGGGTATGAAAGTATATAAACCTCTGTAAAGTGAGAGAGAATGAGATTGAGATGAGATCAGGAAAACGAGATTAGATCAGAGATAGAAAGACAAGACTGTAAATTAAAATCTATACGATCACGTTGTCAAATAAAATTGTTAGTAAAAACTAACATTGGACTTTTGTCTGTCGATAATCTGAAGTGGACAAGAGGCTTACACGTGATAACAGCAAAATGCAAGAAATGTACGTTTAAAAACATGTACATATAGAGTATAGTGTTATCGAGGATATCTGTTCATATTGAGTGTGCTCATACTCAGAATTTAACAAGAAAATTGAAAAAAATGCAGATAAGATACATGTAATTTTAACTCTCTATTCTTATCATGATTTAAGTGAAAAGAAAAAAATGTTTACCAACAAAACCCGATAATATATAAAACAAAAATATTTTAATGATGTCGTGTAAGATATTTAAGACCCTTTTAACAGGGTAGTTGTGGAATTTGCGGGTTTTTTTGTATACATCTTAACAGAACATTGTAAAATATTGAAAATGTCTGATATTTGCAAAAGCCAAATCGTATACAAGTGCGCTATACCTCTTTTGATATTAAATCAGAACGTAATGTGAACATGAGTTGCATACAACACTTAAAAAATGGTAGTTTTCGAATTCAGAAATAGACAGAAATCCATCACAGTCACACAAAGCGGTTGGAATCATATTATATAAATTCAGGGAATTCCATTAGCATTTTGTACAATAGAAATTGATACAACCCCGGTCTTACAATTGCGAACCTTAGCCATAGCTTTAAGATCGTCTCTGAGCCAATATTTCTAAATCGGATATAATTGGAAACGATTCTCTTGTGTAAAAGTCTCTTATCAACAAAAAGACAGCTTGTAGAATGAAATGTCCAATTCTAAATATTTATGGATTTCTACAAAATCCCTATTGATTCCCAATTCGGTATACTGGGTGAAAAAAGAGGAAGTGGGTGTAGTATCAATGCTGATATGAGTATTTTCGTTTGGTAGTGATTATGATGTAGTGAGATGAAAGGGTTCTAAATACCGGTATTAAATTCACAACATCACTTAAAGTTCTGATGTTTCTCAAACTGAAACTTTTAAAAACTAAAGTGAGGATATTCGTCATACTTTTTCAGATTTTTAAAATGTAAAATCGAAAGTAATTTTGTTAGTTGGCTTCTGCATGATCCATTGTCGTTTTTTCCTCAGTTAAAGGAATCGGTTTACGAGCAAAGAGCTGCAATTTTTTGCTACATGTAATAATATCTCCTTGTAAATGAATATTACAGCTAAGGATGTTCAAAATTACTTCTAAGTTTAATGTCACGTGGAAGGAAAAAAATCAATAAACAAAAATTTTAAACAAATGGATATTTATTGAAAGTCACCTATTCAGTTACCATTATATCAACACTGCCAAATGATATACATTGCAGGATTCAGTCCAAGTCTATTTTGGCGTATTTCAAGCAAATACGTCTTTCTTAATCTGTGTTCATATCCTTTCTTGGAGCACATCATTGAGCAGAAAAGTGACTTGCAATCATATCAAGTGGTTTCTCCAATAGATATTCATCACCACACACGTAAAACCAAAAAAAAAATTGTGGAAATAGTTGCTCGACAAATGTGACTCACAAACTAAATTAAATAATGAATTAAATAGTGACATTATTTCTATGTTTTCACATTGTACCTTTACTTCTACGAACACAAGACAAGGTTCTTGGAATATTTCCCCCCACAAGTGTAGTTCACATATTCCTTTCTCTTTTCGGCCCAAGCCACATCATTTCCTGTATGTTTCTTTCTACTAATATAATTTATATGAATGTATTATATATAATTCATCAAGATGTTAAAATGTTAATATATTTCCAATGTAAGAAAAT
This sequence comes from Magallana nippona, assembly GCA_033439105.1. Classification (NCBI taxonomy): domain Eukaryota; kingdom Metazoa; phylum Mollusca; class Bivalvia; order Ostreida; family Ostreidae; genus Magallana; species Magallana nippona. The sequence goes on from CM065926.1 coordinate 43,021,393, forward strand.
ACAGTCATGGGCATTTAATGTTGACTTAATACATAGAGTAGGGCTCACGTGCAACAAACCTCGTCTTTGGGCGAAGGTGGTTCTAATTTGTGAAAAACAACGTCAAAGAGGATATCCAGACTCTTTGATTTTACAACCGACATAAAACAATCTCGAAATGAGATTTTATCGCCAACTTCGTCCATATAATTATAACTGTTTAGTTTAACCCATTTTTGAACGTTTCTTTTACTTTGATGGTGGCGTTCACTCTCATTTTCTTCGTATTACACAAAAAATACACACATGTACTTACATGTAAAATTCTATATCCCGCATGAGAGAAAAAGCATGTGGTCTCCACGATGCTTTTTCTCTCTTGCGGGATGTAAAATTAAGTCGCTAAATGAAAACAAAACCGGAACGACTACTTAAAATCCGGATTTTTCTTTTTTAGAAACCTACGCGAGCGGGTGTCGTTAAACATAAAATTAATTTTGAATAGATTACTAAATTTATTCAAAGCAGTTTTGCGTCTAGAAAATCATTCAAAAGAATACGATTTTTATATTTTTTTTTAGGTCAAGATAAGTATATTAGCTATATGGTATGAGCTATTGACATATTACGGTACCGTAGTTGAAAGAATATATAACAGGGAATGCAGCCACCATATATATTAAAGTGGTTAAAAAGGGTAAAAGCAAGAAAAAACAATCTTTTTTTTTTAAATAAAAAATAAGTGATTTCTCCGGTCATGTATAACTTAGTCCAGATACTGCAGAAAAAATACATAGATATTTCTACTTGTATGAACGAGCATAGCTTGTATGAACCATCAAGGAAGGCGTTTTACTTTATAGATATAGTAAAACATGTTTCTCTGTGAACGATAAAACCATTTATATGATATGGACGAAAATTCCAGAGAGGCTGCCGTCAGGCCGTGGAGTCCGTTGTTTTTAGTGTTGCTCCGATCGACCTCGAAATAGTCGGCGAGGTGTTTTAACATACATGTATGTCGTATGTCTTAAAAATGTACATGTAAACAAAGGTTTATTTTGCTTGTAGTGATTGGTCTACAAATGCGCTGAAAAATATTGTTCAATTTGATGAAATTCAGGAACTAGTTTTGTCAATGGTTTGTTTATATCCGATAGTCTATTAATGGTTTATCGAGGCTTTTAATAATATTCAATACATATATATATATATATATATATATATATATATATATATATATATATATATATATATATATATATATATATATATATATATATAATAATTTCAATATGATTAATGATAGAAATACTGGGTACTTTTGGACACCTCAGCAGAACAAGGCATTTTTAAAATTACTGACAAAGTGGTCCGCTTACGCCAAATTGCAATCTGATTAGAATTGTTAAACCGCTCCTCTAAAGCCCCTGTCACACTCTCACGATTTATACCACGATTGCCCACAAATTACTTAAAGTTAAACATCGCCATTATTCGCCAGGTCAGTCCTGCGATAATTTTACAGACGGTGCTTTTTTCGAATCTAGTACGACTCGCCTACGATGTTTGCTCGACAATGTACGATGTTTGTGCGATAAAAGAACGAGTTGAGGCGATTCATGTACGAAATCCGGCGATTAATTTAAGTAATGAACACTTTTAGATCTTCCTACGAGCAGGTAAGATGGAAGACAGTTTTTATATGATAGTCTTACAAATGAGTACAAAATTGTACGATTGATACACGATATCCGCACGAATAAATACGAGTGTGTACGATTCTATATCTGGTGTGTTAATTTATAAAGTGTTTAATGATTACATTTTTGAATTAATGACTTACCTGGAAATATTTTCAAATTTCACAACATAAGATGAATAATGTAATCAGAATAATATTCCTATAGATTATGAAAGATAAATGAAAACACGTACACGTAGATGTAAATATAGGAGTTCAGATTACCAACAACATACATATTGTGACAATGTTTGCAACTGTGAGTGAAATTGTTTTAATAATTTGCTGACAGACGTTTATTATTTAAATCATAAACGAACAAGAAGATCGTGATATTGTTTTAGTTCATGAATTGTTTAACTAATCACATAAATCGGCAACAGTAATTAATTATTTCCTGAATAAGATTATCAACGAAGAACAAAGTTCATTTATTAAGAATGAAAAAAATACAAATATATCTAAAATTTCGCAAGACAAAGTTCTGTAAGTAATTTACATAATTATTGAACGATGTACTTAGTAATCAAAAGAATACTATTGCGAAACACTAACTGACTCGTATTTTTGCTCTAAGTCGTAGTTCACTCGAGCTCGCAATGTTCTCGTATTTTACTCGCTCCTGATCGCCTTTTTTTCGTATTGTATTCGCATCAAATCGAACAATTCCCATTCACTCGAAGGTAGGACATTCAGGGTAGACTCGAGAAACAATCGCATGAACTCGTATAATAGTCGAGTAGGATATTTGTAGCATCGTAAGTATTGCGACGTTTTGCGCCCCCTACATTGTTTTTTCAAACCAATCTCTAATCTGAAATTCTTATTTGGGACAGTGATAAAAATTATTTAAATAGTTGACTTTAAAAAATTACAAAAGAGATACGACGCACTATACACCCACTCCCTGGTTTGAAATAAAAAAAAGTTTGTATTTTTTTCCGGTCAATTGCAACAAAATGAATTAAAGCCATGTACACGTATATACATATATCATTCATTTCAGTTTACCTGCTCGCTCCTCTAAATATCCAGGCATACAGTTGCTTAATATTGATTTCAATTGTAAAGAATAGGTTAAGAAAAGCAATAAAGAAAAAATTCAGACAGTTTACACAAAAATGAACAATAAAATATGGTTCAACATATAAAGAATTGTATCATATTAATGTTTTACGTGTTAAATCCGGCGGTTCCGCGGGACATCATGTAGTACTTAAAATCGTACTGTGGGCTTGATTGTTTTGAATATACTCTAAACAATCGCCGCGTTTGGCGATATGCTGCGATGAAGGAAGAGAGCCTACGACTATCTATACGATGAACCCCGAATAAGAGCGATAATTTAATTCGTACACCATCTTAGCTCAAAATCGTGACAGTGTGACAGGGGCTTAAGATAGCGTATTGTAAAGGATCAGAGGAGTGGTTTTACAAGTCTAATTTTAATTAGACTGGCCAAATTGTTGAAAATAAAACGTTAGCTAGATTTTCGTGTTTTGATGATAAGTTTTTTTTTTTAATTAATGAGGGTCAAATGCAGATAATCTAAATAAAAACAATCTCCAGTTCAAAGATCACACGGTTTCAAAAAGATATAAATTCTGCAGTTTGGAATAGAGTACAAGCAATTCTTAAAGTTTTTCAATAGCTGTGCATCTGTCCCCTGAAATCAAATCTTGAATGCGTGATAATACTTACCTCTATGAATAGACTTTTTAGTGTACATGACCGTTTTGTGAAATACCTCATGTCACTTTTAATGCATCCAGAATTTACAAACCGATCATGTTTGACGTACATGTAACATACTCGTGTCACATAATACTAATTTGATATTTTTTATATTTAATGAAATAAGTTTTTTAAAACAAATTACTCAGATAGTAAAATATATGCAAACTTTAAGAGATATGCGTGCACATAGACAATTATATACGAAATTGAAGTCAGCAGGCCGCTTGCTCGGGATTAATGTCATGCTGAAATGCTCACAGTCCTAAGCGCGTGCGTGATCTTGAAGTGACGGGGAAAATCAATATACATTTGTTCTAGACCGGACCATAGGTCTTCTCACTAATGAAATGAGTGTGTATTAATACTTTATTTACCAAGACCTTCAAAATGGTGAGTTTGTACATGTAAATGAGAGGAGGTTTTTCCATCAAAATTTTTTGATGAACAAACATTCGAAAGATCAAAACTGGTATTTGATGTCCAATTTGAAAGTCGAATGATAAAAACCAGTTCGAAATTATGTCATGGAAATATTATTTTGAAATACACTTAATATTCTTATCATTTTAGTATAATTCATATTTTCGGTATGTTCCAAAAAGGCTTTAGCACATCAATTTCTGTAGCTTGAACAGACGGCAGAGTTATCGACACTTTTCAATCTGTGCAGAAATTTCACCTTTTCATCATTAGATTGCTATCTTGATCATCTTGATAAATATGTTAACTATGTCTGTTACTGTAATTTAGTTCAAGCTTCGTTTGTTCACTTAGTTTAGACTCGATCTAATCGTTCCACGGCCTCAACTCAAGTATTCAGTACACCATGCGTGGATCTATAGGGGATCTGCCCCTCTTCCTTGCTTTGAAATTGAGACTTATTAAATCTACATGTAGCTGGAATAGTGTGGTAGAGTTACAAAAAAGCCATCAGTTAGCCTCCTTTCCCATCGGCAAACAAACAACTCTATCTGACACCCAATTTTCCCGCCCTTCAGACAGCAATAACTCCTGAATCTGTGATTGTACTTTCTTCCGATATTTTAACCTTTTTCACCTTAAACATGGTTTAGTGTAGGGTCGGTATACCTTTCATATTATCTGACATTGTATATTACTTTTTTGTCATCAAAGGATGTTTGTGTATGCCAATATGATTAATCAAATTTCTTTTAATCTAGTTCACACGGGCAAGAAGTGACAATTGTTTTTAATGTTTCATGTGGTCGATGACGTAAATTGAGATGAATCAATATCTCAATCACTGTAATAGGATTTCTCTCTCTCTCTCTCTCTCTCTCTCTCTCTCTCTCTCTCTCTCTCTCTCTCTCACACACACACACACACACACACACACACACACACACACACACACACACAAAACATGAATGAAATTGTCGCATATGCGTAGACTAATTTTTTTCTTTCTTCTACATCTTCATGTTGACAAAATATTTGAATATCAAGTACTTCTAAACTTTTCCAACTATTGTGGACTATTAAAAGGACTGTTAAATTTTGAAAATACTCCGACCACTTTAAAAATCCCATGAAACATTAGATTTATTCAACTAAATTTTTAAAAAGTAGAAGTCAAAACGTTGAACATTAAGATTTAATTTGTGATCGGTTTACAAATTCATAAAAAATGTTGTTTTTTTTCTTAAAGCAAACTTAAATCTCGATATTTTGTTAAAAATCTTTCAGTGGATTGTGAGGAGCTTTGCAGATAAAATTTTCCTCCGGCAATTACAAAACAGCATTTTAACCTAATCTTCGTACCTCAGGATTACATAGTTTGGCAGATTTTATATTAAAGCAAACTAAGTTGCAACAATAGCAATTTGTTCTCAGCATGTTGAGAACATGTTCTTGCATCAAATAAAAAAAAATTCAATACGACCATCGCATTTCTTTTCATTCGCTATCTAAATCATATTCCGGTAATAAATGTGTAGTACATGTACATGAACTTCGATCTGGGTTTTGTATATTGTCCAACTTCTGAGGCATGGCAAATTACGGTTAATAAGGTGGAACAAAATAACATATGATAATCTGATAATGACTAGCCTGAGACAAGGAGATTCGATTTTATCAACTGCCACAGCAATTTGCTTGTAAATTTACTCTGTTGAGTCCGGTCGGATCCGGTTTTCGTTAGATCACAATAAATGGTTTGAAACTTGAGAAATACTGTAGGACAGGTATAGCTCAAGGATTAAGTTAACTCAGGTACTCAAACATTTTGCTATGAAATTTTCAATTTGTTTAATTCAAACTTTGTTTTCGTTTAAGTTTAATAGATTTCAAATATTCTGGTGATAAAATATAAATTGTTGATTGTCAAGCCCTTTTAAAAAACGCATGATTAATTCAAACTTTGTTTGATGAATCGTTTTGATTTTGTGTCTTAGAATTCAAATATGCTGGTGATAAAAATTTAAATTATTGGTTGTCACACCCTTAAAACTTTTTTGATGTATGATTAAATATTAAACTTTGGATCGGAAAGTAGGAAAATATTTGGAACCGTAATGATTAATCAAACATATACTGTTACCAGATTCGGAAATATGTCTTTGAGTATTGTAAATTTTAATGAGTCGATCGGTGGGAAAAGGGGAAACAATTTTTTCATGTGGACTTACCTAAAATGTACTTTTATAGTTGACTTTACAAAACAGACTTCCTTCGTGTGAAATAAATTGTATTAGTGTTTCCATGTGAAGAAGTTTGTTTCGGCCTATCTATCCTGCAAAGCGTTTTAACAGCTACATATACTCATAGACTTGTATTCCACAACTATATTGAAATACATGTTGATTAAAAACTAAAAAAGAAATAAATGCAAAAGCAAAACGTATTTTTGTAATCTAAACAGCAAGATTGACACTGAACATATTTTAAAATATATATTTTTAAAGTAATATATAACCGACATTTAATAAAAACATTTTTTATACAATGACAGCGTAGAACGAAAAGAACATAACACTTATACCCACATATTTAAACACAATATTATGAAAAACATAAATGAAATTTACTCCAGTGTCTTTTCTGCGGATTTGACATCAGAAAATAAATAACAGGATTTATACTGTTTCCCACGCTAAGCATGAAGTGGACGATCAAGTCCGTTACGTCTGAGGTACTGGGCACAAATCCTTGAAACAACAGAATTATGACCTTGACTGCAATAGGAACCATTGTGATAATCTGGACAAATATGACGATTCCTGATATAAGCGTCATCCTTTTCGTGATTTGAGTGCACTCATGAGTCCGTGACTTCTTCAAGCGATGGATTTTCAGGACATGTAAAATAGCAATAGGAATCATCGTTGCTGCGATCAAATAAGAGATGTATACGATTTCTAGCACAAGGATATCAAATTCTTCAGTGATGAACAATCCACATATACCATAGAGAACTCCAAGAAAGAAACTCAAAGCCCACACAGCCACGGAGGCGTAAACAACCCGTTCTGATGTAATGGCGAAACGACTCCATAATGGGTGCACCAAAAGAGCATATCGAACGTAAGCGAATAAAACAACGTGTAGACACGAACTCTGGACAACGACCATCCCAACGCCGGCAGAAATCAACTCGAACTCGACCGGCGATGGTAAAACATCCGGCAAGAAGACATTCCATGTCAGAATGATAAATCGCACTACAATGGCGCACAGGTCAGCAATGGCCATGCATGCTATCAGAAGGTAGGTGGGGGTCTTCAAGTGTTTATCACTAAATATTGAAAAAATGGTCAGTATATTTCCAATGCACCCAGTCGCCAAAATTATAGAGGATATTAATTTCCAGGAAAACGGTACGACTGGAGAAGATCCAGGAGTTTTGGCCAGATCTTCCGTCAAATTCTGCGTTGCATTTAAAAGCTCTTCCAAAGTATTATTTCTCATTGTTCTCCATCGGCGAGAGTGTTTCTGAGAATTCAGATACGATCAAATGATATTAGTGCCCTGAAAAGAAATAAAAGTAAAGACTTTTTGGGGTTTCCATCAAGTCAAAGCGTTGTGCATGTCAAGTAAATTAATAGAACCTCTTAAATGGTTCCCATCAATTCGTAATTGGATTTTTCTCGCTGCGAGTATTTTGATGAAGATGTTCTATTGAGAAACAAGATCTACCACGTGACCAGACTTGTAATGACGTACATGATTTACTTTATCCAATGCTACAGATCAGATGACTTCCGAGTGGCTGAACACTTTTTCTGTGTATGTGATTTTATGATGAGACATAATTGATAGTCATCTTTTAGCAATTATCCGCCAATCGATTTGTATTGATTGAAGAATTTCCCCTCATAGGAAGTGGCATCAAAGCCTCTGGAGGGGACTTAACGAAAAATCCTCCACCGTACGTTGATGGACAATTAATTCATCGAAAGTTACTAATATTATCCGACATGAAATAATAGTATTAAGATCAGAGACAATTTTTTTAATGTCTAGCATTGTAATTGAGCTCATTTCAATTCATATGAAAACCTTTCCCTATGCATGGAAAATAATTCTTATGATCAACTCAAACAGATCGCGATCATGAATATTTATTATGTTGTTTTATAGGTGTTTAAATGGAGATTTCGTCTCGTGTTATGACGAAGACATGTCACATGTACATTCATTAATTTTTACAGAATGTACGAAAGTAAAACTACCAAACTTGAAAAATGTACAGTATGCATAATTGACATTTTAAAAAAAGAATGAAGTTAGAAGTAACAAGTTCTAATAATATTTTCATGCACACATGCTTAAAATCTGTTTTGGAAGTTCATGAAAAACATTTTATAATTAGTTACATTTTAATCTAATTTCGAATAATAGAAAGCAATTTGGTGTCGGTTTTATTGTTCAAAGTCTGTTCATTATTTGGTCGCATCAAATATTTATTTGCCAAAACCACGATTCTTTGAAAATGTTTCAAATATTTTATATACATAGTAATCAAAATGACAGTTTTCATGATGTCGCAGAGCAAGGAAATTAAGAAAAAAAAATATCTTACCATCAAGGAACTCTGAAAAACTTGACCGTTTTTTGGTAGAATCATGAATTCTCATTCCCCTGCCCCGTATTAAATTTCCTAAACGCTTTGCAAATCCGACTGCGTTTCACAGCAATTCAATTAACTCTTTTGCGGAATGCTATACTGTGAAAAATTCTTTAAAAACATCCGATAATAAATTTCTGGGAAGAGTCACTCCCATGGATATTAAAGTTCAGTTCCTTCTCTCCGGAATACACTGTACATCTGGTTGCTGGCAGCGTATAAATAATCTCAATCGATGTGTTCACGGTTTTCACAGGCGCGACACCTGTAGATCCGGGAAGACGGGTAATGGCCGGAAAACTTCTTGAGAGTCGTATGGAGTGCAGAAAGAATCTCTATAACAGTAACGGTTGGGATTTAAGAGACCTGATGCTGTCATGTGCAATCTTAGAAATGTTTGCTGGGAAGAAAATATATCTGGTTACGTTACGGTGGCGTACACTCTAGAGACAAGAATCAAACACGTTTTCTTTTAAATAACGTCATAAAAAGTTGTTTTAAAATGTCGGTCACAATAAAATGACGTAAATTGAAAAATTACATTTAAATGATTTTTTAAAACACTGTTTGTTTTTGTTTTTGTGTTGGAAACATAACACAATTTAAAAATGATATTCAAACACAGGTTGTTTCTGTTTTTGAAACAAAACACAATATGAATAATATATGGTCAGGTAATTAAGTAATTATGTATTTCACATATATATACCGAAAAACTATATAGTATTATTTTCTAAATATACAATATAATTTTATTTATTTACATTAGAGTATACTGAAATAAAAGTGAAGTTATTACTATACATGTATACTTACATGTAAAGTTGAATTTTGCTCTTCATGATATCATTTGAAAATGAAGATAACATGCAAAGCTCTGTTTCCTTCTAATTAAAAAGCTAAAGATTTGTTTTTTACAAAATTAAAACAACCATTTTCACAAAGACCAGAGAAAAAGTTAATAAGTCATTTATTGCTTCATTTAAAGGGTTTGAAACCGGAAGGTACCTGTCTAAGAAAAACTGGGGAAAAATCATAGTCAAAACAAATATAAATACGAATCTGACATTGTGATCTAGACCAGAAAAACAATCAACAGACTGAAGGCTTGGCCACAGATGGCGAGACCTTTGTGGGATGACAGAGAGCCTTAAGTTTACGAGGTCCTGTCCACTGTTCAGGATTAGGGGTTGAGTCTGACGATGATTATCATTCCACGATTTCCATTGTAAACATCCATCTCTGTCAGCGGTATACGGACTGCAGGACCATTCACTTAGAGGGGTTATGTAAAACGGATATAGCAGACGAGGCCAATCAAAGGACATTTCTAGAAAGAGCCACAACCAGAATGGTCTATTGTTGGGATAAATTCTAGTCTGTCTTCACTGTATTAATATCATGTACATGTATACATATTAAAAATGATTTTTTACAATACGTTAACCTACCCACAATTACCGGATAGTTAAGCAAGTGAGGCAAGAATATCACAGATGGAAAAAAATATTTTTAAAAGTAGAATTTAGGAGTTTCTTGGTAATATAATCTCAAATTTTTTTTATTGCAAATTAAAATGTGAACACAATAGGCCGTATTGTCTTTATTTTCATTATCGATAGATAATGAACCAATTATGAAATGGCAGGGGATACAAAACAATGCTGCCGTAGTCTACCAGTCCATTAGTAGCTGACGACACACTACCAAGACAGAAACAGCGTTTCCAAACAGTGCCAATGGCATCAATTAATGCTTCATTTTCTGCTGTCAATATCTTGTTGATAATTTGATAATGCTTTGGGGTCTATACTTGATGGACATCGACTTAAACTGGCATTAACCTGTGCTAAGCAGAGAGAACAAGGGAGAGTGACATCTGTATTTAATTACTCCTGTATGACATTTGACACTGGAATACATACTTTGACTTCTTGGCACTAAAAATCTTAGGTAAACATTTTTCTTTGGAGCACCAAACCGGGGGAATTCCTCTATTTATGGTTATAGTAACTGCTATCAAATAACAATTATAAAAAACTGTTTAATATATGAAATGATAGCCTTACCATCTCACCTGCAGCAGGATCGACAGTTGTTAGTTTCCTACATGATTGCTAATCACAATAAGGACCTAAAAGCATGACTGTGTTAATGTAGTAGTTTCTTTTTCATCGGATCCCGTGTACTGAATACCTCTGCAGATTTCCGATTTTCTAATTTTACTTCATTTAAAGTTATTTTTGAATTGCACGATTACACAAAAAAACCCACTTGTGAATACACCTTTGATACAAAAAAGGGTCACAACTGAGCCCCTGAGATATTAGATTATACAAAGTACTTTGAAAAGTACTCGAATGTATCCAGAACACTGTGCTGGATAATTATGCCAGTGCCAAGGTGGCATTTTTGCACCCGCTTAATTAAGATGCCGTTTCGTAAAAATACATATATACCAAATGACCATTGTCTAGAGAGTATAGTATTAACCCCATACGAATTATATTTCCTGTAGGAGAAAAGTATTTCCTGTAGGATTTTGATTCAGTTTTCCTAAAGGAAATTAATATTTCCTATTGGATTTTAAATTCTTCTGGGAATTTTGTTCAAATTCTATCGGAATTTAAATTTCTATAGGAAGTTCTTTTATTCCGGTAGGAAATTCAAAATATTCTATAGGAAAATTGTTTTACTTATGGGAAAAAATAGTTTCCTGTTGTAATTTATTTTTTAAAGGTAAATATCTCACCTGACAGGTGAGATACATTAATTAAAAAGGTGGTTGTAAACTCTTTAAGCAATGGTCTATCATACGTCATATTTAAATTTTTCGAACCATGCAGCTTAGACGGGTGCAAAATTGCCACATTGGCACTGGCATAATTATCCGGCATTGTTTTCCAGATGGAAAAATGTGTTCTACTTGACTTCTGGAGAATTCTGCCAAAATACTCACCGATGACCTGTCGACCCTTGGTCATCTAAATCATTTGGTTATTATACGTTTCTGTTGAAATGGAAATAACAAGCTTATCAATAGACTTTAAACACGCTTACCTCTGCCAATCACATGCTATCTTTACTGTCAATCATTTCACACGGTATTTCTATTATGATACACATATCCCCGACACTTGGCCACAGTTGCTGATAATAGTTTCTTGCCATTCATATACGTCTTTTCTGAAAACTGTGTTAACATGTATATCCGGTAATATTAGTTCGATGTTGTCTATTTATTGAAATTGTTTAAAAGCACTTCATATCTATAGAAGATGAACGCTGATCTATACTGGGCCATCTATGTATCTCTAACCAATATATATATATATATATATATATATATATATATATATATATATATATATATATATATATATATATATATATATATATATATATAGTTTTCATTCTCTCTATGCAGAGGCCTATTCTGCAAGTTATTTCCTAAGAATACTATTAAATAGACATGTGCCGTGTTAAAAAATCAAAGCTTAAATCATTCTTGCAAACAGCAGGTCCTGTATCTACACTGTATAAGGTCAAGATAATAGGGACAATTTACACAGGTATTTTAGGCCCTCAGGCCTTGATGGTCACCTGAGTACCAGAACTATTAGATGGACATGTCAGAGAGTCTCATGTTTGAATTCTAAGCTTCATTTTGAAGTCTAAATAAACTGTAATCTGAGACTCCACTGACTGAACCCTGCTTTTATTATTTGATGTTTGAAAAACATTCATTCCTGAAAATGTGGGGGGGGGGGGGGGGGGGGGGGGGGGTTGCGATTTCGGATTATCTATACGTTAGCTCCAGGGGCCAAAAGTTGTAATCTTTTGGTTGGTAATAAGAGACCTGCAGGCCATTAATAGTTAATCTTTTATATTATTCACGTTTCATTTATAATGCACACAAAATGGATACAGCTTATTTCTACAAGTATACATGTACAATGCACAGGATATTAGAGTAGATTTCCTAAAATTGAACACATATTAAATTCAATATTACCAAATGACAATTTACCATGTAGTTTTTAAGATGAAGTTTAAATTGTCAATGGATGATACACAGCAATTACCCTGAATAAAAATACACATTGAATATACGGCGATATTTATCCTCCTAAAAAGCCTCAACTTTTGTACCATGGCCTGGGCAGTGAATTTCACAATTTAACATCACGACATTATGAACATAATAAGAATGCATGACTTTATCTCCCACGACTATAATAGTACATAAGAAAATATTATTAAACCAATACATTTTCACTATTTGGCCATATTGGTCCCGCCCTAGGGCCTGAACCCCGTCCCAGGGACAATTAATTTTATAATTTAGGTAGAGGACTTCATGAACATCATAACCATACATTTAATTCATCTCAAATATACATGTATATGGGAGTATAGAAGATTTTATACATTATTAAACCAATACATTTTTACTATGTGTCCATTGACATTTTTTCTCATATTTGGGGGTGGTAAAGCCATGAATTTCATAATTTAGATTTCTCTTACTATTGAAATGCTTCACACCAAAAATGGATACAATTGGTTTTGTAGTTTTCAAGAAGTTTAGACCACCTGAGTGACTCAGATGGCCTAAAAATATTTAAGGTTCAATAAATCGATCTCTTCACATTCTGTCGGAGCTTATAGTTATTCTTTAGTAAACGCCATTGTGTACAATATGTTCCTTTTCTAATGATCTATCTCTGGAAGAAACAACCTACGATGATAAGGTTTATTGGCAAAAGGAATGAACACACTCCCCGTACATAAAGATAAGCACTCAGCAAAGAAACAATTAGTCAGCTTGTGATCTATCGTTGGAGGTTAAGTTGGAGGTGTAAAATTATTCTGAGAGCAGAGAAGAGAGAGAGAGAGAGAGAGAGAGAGAGAGAGAGAGAGAGAGAGAGAGAGAGAGAGAGAGAGAGAGAGAGAGATTTAATTATTGTATTAACATAAACCCATTCAAAACAGGTATACAAATACATCATTATTAGACTTCTGTCATATTCTCCTGTTAACCCAATATACCTGTAGATGTATATAATTGTATATATTTAATGGTACTGATAAGCTGTACAGCTTATAGTACATAAAGAACTGAACTTAATATGACACCTTTTTAAACTTTGATGTTGAAAAAAGTAATTGAAATGTAATTGAAAAGTAATTTGATATGTAACTGAAAAGCAATATTTAATCTGATTAATATCAGATCCTTTGATCCGCTCACGTAGATCGCTACTGTAGCGATCTACGTGAGCGGATCAAAGGATCTGATTTTAACCACTGTAGCGATCTACGTGAGCGGATCAAAGGATCTGATATTAATCAGATTGATTGAAAAGTAATTGAAAATCCGTGGTATTATTTGTAGTTAAATACATTCGATTACTGCAACTGAAAGCAGACTCAGTTACAAATTACTAAATGCATGATTATGATGTCCATGAAGCCCTCTACCTAAATTGTAAAATTCATGGCCCCTGGGTCAGTGTTCAGACCCTAAGGCGGGGGGTAACAGTCAAATGAGACTCGAATTAGGATTTAGACTTCAAAATAAAACACGTACTCCCTCACATGTCAATCAACGTACATGTACTATAGTACTCGGGTGACCGTCAAGGCCTGTAGGCCTCTTGTTTTATCTACCCTTCGAGAAATGTCAGTAAACTCTGTTGATCTGCGAGGTATCCAGTCAATTGGGTTAAAGTCACGGTCAGTGGTACCTACATTGACCTCTTTAATGTCAATACTAGTTGTACCTAAATAAAGGATCTATTGCGGATAACAAAAGAATTGACCTATAGGGGATATGGATTTCCCGGAAAAAAAAATCACTTTTGAAAATCAAAGATTTTTGTTAGTTTCTATCGTACATATTTCTAAATTTTTCGAATTTGCATTTTGAACCTATCATATTACTCTTGCAATTTTATTATTAATCTTCAAAGTTGACTAAAACAGCATTTTTTCCCAGTAAAATGGTATATTTTTGTATGGTTTTTGGTCTAGATATCCTTCAGGACCGGCCTGTCCCTAGAATAATCTTAGATATTTTGATAGGTTTTGTTAAAAGGAATAAATAAATAAATATGAAATATATAAAAATAATGAATAAAGATAGAATTTTTTAGGGGCACCCCGGCCCTGTGATCGTATTTTGCTAAAATCCGACAAAAATTCGGAAACTGATTTCTATTATAGTGGTCTTTATTTACATTGAAAAGTGTAAGATCTGGATTGCTCAATAGTTTAAACCGCTGGCTATGTCACACATGATGTCTTTGTGTCCTGGTTCGATTCTAGCTATGGGCATACTTTTCTTTTTAAAATTACCGGCATTTATAAACACCGTTTTATTTTCTATAATTCAGAATTTTGCATTTTGTATATTTAACTTCGGTCTTATTCCTTAGATGCATATTTGCTCTTTGAATTAAAAATATCGATGGAAAAAGTATGTACTTAACTACATGTAAAAGCAATCAACCGGAACTATACTTTAGTGTAAGCACGGTTTTTTTGAGGACAAGAATCATTTACTCTGTGTTACTCAAGACAAGTACCACACAGAAAAATCATGCCGAGTAAAAACTGATGCGTTTGACATTCATTCTGGGAAATGGTACCATTGTGGGAGAAGTATTGCAATGTAGATTTAGTATACTCTTCGGAAAGAACGTGTGCATTGGCGACTTGTCTGTCAAAAATGCAGGAGAAAAGTTTATAGAATAGAAAAAAAATGGGGTTGGGTTAGTTAGGGTTTTCCGTTCCCTTGCCATCACGGCATCTGGTACGTACCCCCATACAGCGGATGTAGCTCTCAATACTGAAAGGAGTTTGATTGAACGTAAGGTGAATGATGAAAGTGTTCAAACCTCACGTAAAAATCCCTCTGCATCTGCAACTATCGCTCTTCCCGTCACTTGTATGTCTGTTGGAAAAACTTAGGCGACGTGCATCATTTGTCGCAAAGAGTCAAAGGGTTTGCATAGCATTCCACCTTGCTTGTCAATCGTTGTGAAATATATAAGCTCAAATAAAACAATCTTGTAAAAACATTGCTTCTGATTAAAGCAAATGAATGTGTTCTTCTATTTAATAGGGATCTGTTTCATAAATTTTGAATTATAATTTTCAAAACTGAATGAGATATAAAGAAAATAAATACCCGATTTCAATGTCATTGTGGACACGGCATATGTGAGAATTAAATCATCGTAATTATGATCCAATACGGGAAAAAAGTTAAATAACACATTCCGTATTTTCTAAAGGATATTGTGTTAATGTTTTCAATAGAATAAAAGGAGATTGATGCATAAAACGACCTTTGAAATCGCGTCACGCGAGACTTTTCGATAGTTGCTAAATAAACGCATATAAAGTACATATATCGTTTTATAGAAAGTAAACTGAATATAAAATTGAAAGATAAAGTAAAAAAAAGCATC
Organism: Magallana nippona; assembly: GCA_033439105.1. Lineage (NCBI taxonomy): Eukaryota > Metazoa > Mollusca > Bivalvia > Ostreida > Ostreidae > Magallana > Magallana nippona. The sequence continues at coordinate 43,037,420 of CM065926.1, forward strand.
CCAAACTCATACAGCTAGGACAACGACTGTGAAACTTTTTTTTTTCAATCACTAAAGATTATGGGAACTAGAAGCTAAGAGTTTACTGTGTACATCATGGGCTAATATCAAGAAGTGGAACAGAAATCGATATGCTTTTTGTAAAGACAGAAACCAGTACTGGTCCGATAGGTCAATTATTTTGTTATTCGCAATAGATCCTTTACTACATTTACTATGCCATTTGGGTTCCATGTTTAATTTAGTTGCAGTATAGAAAGTCTTAATAGATCTACTAAATTTTATTATAAATGCTATTCACTCAAACTAAATTTTCTGCTTCATATAACTTCTACGATAAGTATTTACGGTGATGAAAATTAACCTACACATATAGATTTTTATACAATTGGTCTCAGATCTAACATACCGTGTAATTATCGAATTCTTCGGAACCGCTTCCGTGGCTACAAGATTTTCTCATAAAATATTACAGGAGTACAAACTCTGTGTAAATATAGCAGGGACGCCCACTGCATATAAATTCTGACTCCTCTACAGAATTTGAGGAAAAATATGAGTTAGAATATCAGAATCAATTCTTTACCTCGTGGTAGAACGGTTTCACAAATGGAAGATCGATTCCGATCTAATATCGAATCCGAACATAATACATTCAGATAATAACAATCTCAAGATTTGCACCTACGATTGAGAAAGATTGCATATAAAACATTCTATGAAACATACACTTTTATATACTAAGTAGTATTAAAAGATAAAAATATTAAAACATATATAGAAAAACAATTATGATTAGGATGTGTTTTTAACATCCACACTACAACTGACATTCACAGTGTAATGAATGATCAGGTCTTGGACTATTTACTTTGAGCTTCATGGGAATCTCTTCCATTCCGACACTTTATAAATGAGTGTGTCAAGAGACGAACTGCTTCACAGTTGACAGCAATCACATCACCGTTTTTTTTTTCTTAAACAAACTTATTAGATATGATTGATATTTCGCGATACGGACGTTAACAAAACCAACCGCATTATCAATGATTTTTTTTTTCTGCGACATTCTAGCAACGTAACGTAAAAATTGTTGTAAAATCACAGAACGAAGAAAAAAATAAAAATAAAACTGATGGCTCATTTTGAAATGAAAAATCTGTTAGATGTAAGTTTTATATATGATTAACACCACCAACTTTTTTCATATCTTGTTGGGATGAAAAAAAAATTGTTATACGTAAAGCTGGTATTATTAGGTTTTGAATGCTATTTTTTTGCTGATTATTCCGGAACAGATTTTAGGTCATTTATTTATTTAATCAAATTTTTTACGAGTTAATCTCGTTTTCATAAGTAGCATTCATTTTCGTAAAATCATCTTGGGTTTATCTCCATATCAAATTACTTTTTTCTATCATAGGCTTAGACCGAGATTAAATCTCGTAGTTTCTCGGTGTAAATAATTGAAAATCGTTAACGGTTCTTTGAAATCTATAATTGACATAAATTGACATTTGTTACGGTTGAGATATCTATGTCATGAAGTAAAAGATAAAGAAGAGAGTCTGATTTATTTATAAAAATGATAAATGATTCGTCGAACAGAACTACAACTATTGATTCTTCATTGTAAAGTTTTGTTTTATCTGGAAAGTATGAGATACTCAGCTTACTAGTTCATGAATTCTGGAGTATTTCATTATTTTTGAATATTTAATCTTGGTCTATCTATTTGGGCGATTCCTGGCTTCAAGTGATTTAGTTGTAATTTGATTTATATATAATGTAACATACATCTTTTTAAGTTTATTGTTATTTACAAACATATTTTGCTGCCAAAAAGTGCCATTTTTAAAACGTGAATGTTATGAATTCTTTATGATATATTTATATACTTATATAGTTACATTTTATTGGTATGAAAATGTTTATGAAAAAAGGAATACATGAACTCTGTAGTGATATTTAGTTTTTTAGCTCACCTTAACTGAGAATTTCTAATCAATCTTTGTCTGGCGTCCGCCTGTAAATTGTAAAACATCTTTGATTACACTGGGCCGAATTCAACTAAACAGGCACAAATCATTCTTATGAAAAGCTTATTCAGATGCAAGTTTGTTCAAATCATGATCCCCTTGCCTAGGATGGAGTCACAAAGGATAGTTGAACTTTTAACTAACTAACTAACTAAATAAATAACTAAATAAATAAATAAATAAATAAATAAATAAAGAGGAGAAAATAATCTTTTGAAACCTTATTCTCAGGAACCATTTGGTCATAAAAACTGACACTTGACTGTAAGAATCCTGGAATAGTGTAGATGTGTACATTCAAGTTTGTTAATTAAACTTACATAGGAATAAATAGAGAGAAAAAAACTTAAGTTTAAACATCTTCTTCTCAAAAAGAACACAACAAAAATGGGCTCGATGTTTAACATACAAATATGTCGAGAAAAAAAATCTTTTTAAACTAGATATAATCTACTAATAAAATATTGTAAGGATAAATCATATTAGTACCCTTTGATCAGAGTTACAGCTATGTTTGTTCAGGTGAGCAATGTGCCTCATGTGCTTCTCGTTAAATTTGATTAAGTATTATTCACAGGTAAGTCTCAAAATTGTATATCAATTTTTCACGGGCGACTCCCGTGTTGGTTCATTGCAGGCACCCACTATCTATGTTATGACGAAATCACGTGATCATAAAATAAAACATAATATAAAACACAATGCATGCAACACTAGTTTTGTCCCTCCTAGAATCTTTTGACGCTAAAACTGGACAGCACCTGCATGATTATATGCCATATCCATTTGTACAAATGTAACGTTAAAGATCTAAATCCGCACGATTCCCAACCATGCACTGACGTTAAAACATCGGCTATACAGAACTTATAATATAAGTTCTATATATAACTTTTATTCTTATCATACATATCTCGGATGTAAAGATAGCTACGTTACAGCTAAAATTCACATAATCTAATATTGTGAAATTAATTATTATAAACTAGAAAAAATGAACTTTTATTGAGTGTTAAGCTGCAGTGTATAGATCACGCTTGCTTTAAGATATCAACCACAAACCGGAAATAGTTTCAAGGACATTCGAATCACAACACTAGCCTGGTGATAGGAAAAGAGTATAAACTATTCCCATAGAACTCTACACAAACCTTATGCCCTCTCAATACTTTACTGTAATAAGTTCAGCCAAATTTTGAGTATCATTTGAAACTTCATTTCAAACCCTTTCAGAAAATGACAAAACTTATTGGGTACCATGGCGTTTATAGGTCAAATTTGCAGTTGTTTACAACTTGCAGCGATCGCAGTACATGTAAATGACATTCTACATAAAACAAGAGAAAAGCTGTCTATGTGACAGCAAATCGAGTTTTTGTTTGTGTGAACAGTATCCATAACTCGTTTGTCAACCCTGAATTGATACCTATCTAGAGAAATGGGGTACTATTAATGCAATAGTTTGCCAAGAATAACTTAGATCAACAGGTAGTATTTTTTCATAAATTATCAATAATCAAAATCCAAGTAATATGCACATCTTTAATATATGTACAATTGATCGGCAAAACAACAACTTCCTATCTTGTAAACTGTAGCAGGAGTTATCCGTACACTAGGGGAACTCTTTTGGCAGCCGCCCGCCCGCCATTTTCACCATTTCAATAACCTGATTTTTTCTTTGGAGAACCCGGTCAAAAATAAAAAGAACCCCTACAATTTTTCCTAGTGTTTTCATATTCTCTAAAAAATTCCCCCATTTCATCATTTCTTTAAAAAACTGATATTTTTACTTCAAAAATGAGAATTATTACATACCAAAATTCAGCCAATTGTGTATCGCATACCCATTACTATAACTTTTCTCTGATGTTAACATCCGAGGAAAGCTATATATAAATATTCTCTATTGTATACATCCGTGGATTTTGTAATCTCATTCCTATGATATAGAATTAGTATTTTCCTTCAGCTTTGCATCGTGTTGCATACATTGTTCTCCGAATGATAAATAATGATATGACCATTATTGGTAACTCAAATCCTACAAATAGGATCAAACATACGAACAAATAGCAAACTTGAGATACTTAACTAATAAGTTTCTGAATGTCACAAAAACAAATCGCCCGACATTTGACACTATTCAACAGTTTTTTGGGGGAAAACATGCCAGATTGTAATAATGATTAACATGATTATTGGTGGTCAATGACAGAATTTCAGACAATATTTATACAACAAATAGTCAATCCTGCAGGTTGTCAAATTAACGAAGAATAAAGCTGGAGAATGTTAGTCTTAAAAAGTCTGCAGAACACATTGCGAGCTTGCCCCGAGAAGTTCCCGCTTTATTGTGGCTTTAATGGATCAAGGAACACTACATTGGCAGTTGTATTCAATCTAAATTGATTCAGAATCAATTTCAAAACGGATCATCTTCCTTCAGAGGACACAAAACTTGACCCTCACATCAACTGGATGAAAATCTCCATATGGCATATCCCACAGGGTCATTTGAAAGACTGTTCTTTTTTTATTACAACTAACAATATCAAAAGATCTGAAACTATCAAAGAAAACGTGTTCAAATAGAAAAAAATATCTTAGTAAAAAATGTCAGATTTCGGATCAACCATAAGACGACTTCACATACTAGTAACTAAAGAATAAACAAGATGAAAAAATGATTTTTGCATTTAAAAAAAATGGTGAAACACATTATATAAGTTAATTAACAACAACAAACCAATTGGCAAGCACGTTTGTACTAAACTTCTACATTCCAAATCGTGTATTGCGAAAGGGGTCAAAATGGCGTGACATTTCATGTGTTTTTATTTACATGTATAATACATGTATATATACATGTAATGAGGGTTGATTATTTTCCGATGGAGAGTTGTTCCTAATGACTCAATAATAAAATCTTTGGTGCCTGTGTTACGATTTAAAGTTAATTTTGCTGCGTATTGTCTCAGATATATAGTACATTTTCAGGTAGTAAAAAAGATTTTTCTAATACGCAAGATGAATCGACAAAGGATGACTTTCCAAAAATCATATTCCGGCTTACGATGGAATCTTTTAAAAATTGTCATTTCAGGCATATAATTTTAAACTCCCTTTAAATCAATTTCGGTCTTTAAATTAAAAAGAAGTTAATATACGTAACGTATCTGTAATAAATGATATGAAATGTCGAGATAAATAAGAGAACGTCGGCTTTATTGCCGAAAATAAATTCTCACCATCCGGACATAGAAATATATTCGACAGTCATGTGACGTGTTTGAAACAATGTGTGACATTTCAATTCTAGGGGAAACAAAAGCTTGTATCATTTTATACATGTAATAATGACTACAAACCTTAATAATCTTGTTATAATTGTCAAAATAAAGCGAACTGTTTGTATAATCTGTCCCAAGATATTTATGAAGCACATTTTGACGATTTTAATTAAAAACAAATACATACCTGTGATAGAAGTGCGATTTAAATCGATGAAAGGGAAAATTTCCAAGAAATCCTCATTGACACATTATTGTTTTTCACTCGTTAAACTTCTCAGGAACGAAAACAAATTTCTTACGGAGATTTATTATGGGAAATGTTGACATCTTTTCTCCATTCGCAAGTCACTCGGAATACCTCGCACAATTTTTTAGCACTAACATCTGGGTACTTTCATTTCTTTTGCAATACAAAATCCCCGTTGACTTTTTATTATTAACCGTGTATTAAGACCTGAGGGGGCGTTTCAAAGAAGAAATCTAGGGATTTTTTAAATACTTTTTTAATCCCTGGGCTATTTATAAATATCAAATAATTTAAGAAATTGTGCTGCATAAATACCTTGGGACAGAGTATAGTTGGTTGTCGTAACCTAATCGATATGTGCGTAGTTTCATTTAACGTTAATAACAGGTTAACGTTCAAATTTTCGTGTTGGTTAAATGTTTTAAGCCCGATGAATTCTATAAGTGTTAATAGAAATGTAGAAGGCCTGATTGGAAGGCCCAATATAACGTAATTTAAAATTTGGAAAGGATTCATAAGTAACCAATCAAAATTGTTCTCCTATATGTGGGAAGAAAAGGAAAATGGAAACATTGCGCGTAAACACAGTCTTGGGGGAAACGAGGATGTCTTGACAACGCCTCCCAAAGGATCCATGATATAATGTACTGATTGAATGACGATTGTAGGTTTTGTTAAATGACATATCTGTTGTATATTATCACTCGGATTACGAAGGCGCGAGTTCCTATGTCAAAGAGACAGATTTTATGAACAAGCTTAGAATCACAACCGCCAAGTTTCAAAAGTTCAGTGACACTTGTTTTTAAATGCTGAATCACTGTGTTGGCGGTGTGGTAGTGGATCACGGCAGCAAATTATTTCCTCGAGACAATCCAAAAAAGCAAACATGCTGAGAAAAAAAATTAGTTGTACAGAAAAGTTGAATGTTCAATAATTTGATAACTAATTTGGGTATATTTTTTGTTCTTCATTTGAATTACCCAAGACTCTGTTTACACGCAATAAGATTTCATTTGGATATATTTTATTGTTCTTCAATAACTCCCCTTTTTAAATTATAAAATCTATAGACGAATTACATTATTACTTAAGTCTTAAGACCGTCGACGGAAATTTTTTCTTCATTTAACAGTTTTTAATTAAAGGGGCATGGTCATTATTTTGGTTTAGTATATATATGTAGTAGGGTGTGATTTTTAAATATTTGTTCACAGTAATTGCTCAATGCAATTACTACTTAGTGCAAGATCAGAACTATATATATATTTTTTTAAATTTTAAATATTATGATTAATAAAAGTCATTTGATTATCCTTTATGATATTCATTTTAGTACTTATAAACAAAAGTATTTTATAATTTATATGCACACAAGAACTCTGAAGAGGATATTAAAAAGATGCTTGAGTTTCTGATAGGCAAAATCTATGTTGTTTTTGGAAATAAGGTCTTCCAACAATCTGTTGGAAATCCCATGGGTTCCAGGACAATCAACAGTCTCGTTTGAAGTCATCTTTTCGTAAGTTTTATGGTCGATACAACGACCTTGTCAGCAAATACAATCTTCCACTGGGTCGCATGCTGACTGACGTTTTTCATACTAATTGTCAGACCATAAATAATGGCACCTGATCCTACCTCTCAGGTTTTTCAGAGGTCCGTGGTTGCTCTGCTTTGGACTAATGATTGAATACCGAATTGTCCATGAGTTTTTCTCCGTTTTTCCCGATGATGATATTTTTCCCAAATTACGACAATTTCCACTAAAATGACATTTTAACTGATATGACAATGGGCGCATCGCGGGTGCGACCGGTCGTCAGAGGATGCTTACTCCTAAATGGCACCTGACCCTACCTCCATTTCTTTTAGAGGTCCGTGTTTGCTCTGCTCCTGTTTTGTAATTTTCCTCTGGACTTTTGAATTTGAACACTGTTCGTTATCACCACATGTCATTTGTAATAAACTACAAGTGTGTTGTGTTATTTTTATGCTCTATTGATCTAATGCATTGTATTGTGTACCGAAGGTATCTTTTTAGCCTAAAGCATTTTTTACTTGTATAGTCATTTCCAGACATGTGAATTGGGTCAGGTGTTCATCGTAACCAATATATTTTTATATGGTTTCCCTCTTTTTCTACCCTTTGTCTTTGTTCATATCTAAGAAGTCTTCAGAAGAGAAAACATGTGAATTTAGATGACAGCCAGTTTTTATCATCAAAGTATCATTTGTAGTAGACCACAACCTATCTTATTGGTTTGAACTTTAACAGTTCCCTTGATTATTGTTGGTTGTCTGAATAAACATGAACCCTTAGCCAGAGTTATTAACTTATTTAAAACACCAGGCTAAATAATGGTGCCCGCTCTGGGTGGCCAAATGTAATAGAGGCAAATATTGCCTCTGCTGGAGTTTGAACCCGGGTCCTTTGGCATGCAAATCCAGCACTCTAACGATCAAGCTAAAGGGTTAACCCACTGGCCAGATCTAGTAGGAATGCCATATACCTGTCTCTACCACAGTAATTCTGACCTAGATAAAACACCACCCCTTTTCTTACAAATAACAAAAAAAAAAACATCGTAAAAGTTAAAATCAACAACGTAACAATAAGAACTGTAAAAATTCCACCCAAAGCACTGCTATGTGAAATACAACCTGTTGCCATTGAAGAAGAAATAACAAACCCTTATTTCGACGAGAATTCTGATATTATGAACTTAGTTAAATTCTCAACCACGAATTTGACCATCTACAAAAGCAAGTTTACAACATGATGGAACATAACAGAGACATTTTTCCACCAGCGATACAGATATTGGACACAACAACAAATCCAACCTAGATGACGATTCTCCTAATAAACAGCGACACCGCAGAATACTTCTATCGATGTTCCAGGAAATAAGAAACCATCTACAACTTTTAGCCGCTTGAATTATCAGGCGCTCGGAATTCCCATGGACAAATAATGTTGTACTATGCAGAAAGAAAAATGTAGAACTTCGCATGTGTGTAGATTACAGACAAACAAATTCAAGAGCCATATGCATCAAAGATGCTTAGGCTTTTATAAATTACCGTACCTTTTAGATAAACTTCCATAAACAAAGAACTGTATATATCGTAGGACCTTTAGGATCTTTTTAGTACAACCCTATGTTGTATGGATTAGCCAACGCTCCAGGTACATACCAAAGATTAATGGAAAACCGCTTAGGAGACCTCAATTTAAAAACTTTTACCTTGATGACCTAATTGTATTTTCGAAAACCTTTGAAAGACATGTTAAAAGACTGCAAAATATTTTCCATCGTATCAGTGAAAACAATTTAAAATGTTCACATACGAAATGTCAGTTTTTCATGGAAAAAGTGAAGTATGTTGGACATGTCGTTTCCAACAACGGAATAGAACCAGATCCGGAAAAGATTGAAAAAGTTGTAAATTGACCTAGACCTACCAAACCAAATGAAGTCAGACAGTTTCGCGGATTCGTAGGATATTATAGACGCTTCATTAAAGATTTCAAAAGATACCAAAGCCATTGAACGAAATGATGCCACCTACAACACAGAAAAGCAGAGAGAACTCCAAAACACCACACTCTTGCAATTGGAAATGGGAAGACAATCATGAAAAGACATTTCAACAACTCAAAGCCCAAATATCCTCACCATCAATACTAGGATACCCAGACTATAATTTACGATTCGAACTCCAAACAGACGCACCATTATTAGGATTAGGAGCATTCCTATACCAAGAACAAAACCATCAGAAACGTGTTATACTATACGCAAGGAGATGACTTAGTAAAACAGAAAAAAAACTATACCATACGCAAGGAGATGACTTAGTAAAACAGAAAAAAACTATCCCGTACAAAAATAAGAATTCCTCGCCTTTAAGTGGGGCATCTGTGACAAATTAAAAGAATACCTATATGGAAAAGAATTCACGGTTTACACAGATAACAATCAGTTAACTTATGTATTATCAAAAGCTCACTTACATGCTTGGTTAATTGCGAACTTAACATCATACAACTTTTACATCATTTATCGACCTGGAAAACTGAACGATGACGCCGATGGATTAAATCGTCTACTTAGACATACTTCCTATAACGAGACGAACAGCATTTTGAAAGTATCAATCAAATCTATTTGCAATTCCATTCATGTGATTCCATACGCAGAATGTTTAGCCCTATCCATTGATATCATTTTCAAAGACCTTTCAAATGCCAAAGTGAAACGTCATTTTGGAACAATCAAATGACCCTGTGTTAAACTTTTGGACTCTTTACATCAGAAGTAACAACAAATCTGCAAAACCTGAAATTCTAGAGAACAATTTGAAAGAACATTTAACTCTTTTCCGAAATTTCAACAAATTTAGAATAATCAACGAAATCCTTTACAGAGAAACTCAAATAGATAAACAGAAGAAACTAATTTCTCTTACCGAAGTCAAGTAGAAAAAACCGTACTAGAATTACTTCACGATGATATGGGTCATCCGGGAAGAAACAAGACAATATTCCTTTTACAAGACAGAAATATCTGGATGGGATGACAGCCGAAACTAAAAATATATCAAAATATGTGAGAGGTTTTACTTGGAAAATCAGACAAAGACAGAACACCTCTTATTCTGTACAAACTTTTCAACCATTGGAACTTGTTTGTTTAGACTTTTTAACGTTAGAAAAATCCAAAGGAGGATACGAAAATATCTTTGTAATTACAGACAACTTTACCCGTTTTGCACAAGCCAAACCAACTAAACACCAAACAGCCAAACTACAGCCAATGCATTATTCTAAACTTTTATGATACAGCGGTACATTGCAAAAATCCTAAACCATCCATACTGACCAGGGAGCTAATTTTGAAAGCCATTTAATATCTGAACTCTGTCAAATTACCGGAATGAACAAATCCAGATCCACACCGTACCATCCGATGGGGAACGGACTCTGTGAAAGATTTATTTGAACACTACTCAAGATGCTAGGAACTTTGCAAACAGACCAGAAAGCCCATTGGAAACAACATATAGGTCCACTAGTACATACTTACAGTTTAATGAGACAAACATCAACAGAACACAGTCCATATTCATAAATGTTTGGAAGAGAGCCAAGATTGCCAGTCAATTTAGTCTTTAAAACAAATCCGAATGCAGATAAACAGGCATTAACAGAATTTGTAGAAAACTTAAGACAGAAATTAGACCACTCTTACTAACTAGCAAAAGAGAATATCATATATAGAATCCAAATCAAAACAGGAACAGCTTCACAATAGAAAAGTCTGAGGAGCAATATTGAACAATGGAGATAAAGTCCTTGTAAAAATCGCCAGTTACATGTATGAAGAAAAACACAAAATAACACAGAATTGGGAAAGTTAACCATATATCATCCTTAACCAAAACAAAGATATCCCAGTCTACACTGACGTCAGGCAGGAACCTCAGCACGAACTTGGAGAAGACACAGAATCAGATGAAGAAGAGAACCGGCAGGCTGCAGCCGCTCCAGAGTAGAATCAGGAAGATATCCATTCATTAGGATATTGTGGAGAATCCTGAAAGAAGACAAAGATGAAGTACAACACATAGACTTCACTTCTGATATAGATGAAGAAGGCAAATTAAAGTACATGGCACCAACATCGATTCTGATGTGAACGAAGAAAACAAAAATCCAGATTCTGAAGGCAACGATTCGAAACAGATAAAGTCAAAGACACAGATATCGTCGAATACCCTAAAGCCGAACCACACGTTCAAGAAGACAATGAACTAGTACAAGAAAACCTCGGAATTCAAGGACTAAAACCACACCAAGTTGGCTTACGTCTGGTGAATTCGTCATACAACAGCATTCAGCGACTGTATCAGGACTAGAGTGGGGGAATAAAGCAGAATTCTTACTGAAAGTTTCAATGGATCCTTCTTTCACTGGACATGAAAAGAAGACGATAGTAGATGGACTTTTATCAGTTGTGATATGGACTGTACGTAAATCTTTACTGATATATCTGGATATATTACTATATGAACTTGTGTCGTGATATATGTACATGTATTTAACATTTTTTAATTTCATATAAGGTTATATTGTATATTTTGTTTTTATGCGCGAATTTTTGGAAAGACTGGATGATTGGGAAATCGTTCTCAAACAGGGGGATAGAATGTAGATGGGTGTGATTTTTAAATATTTCTTCACACGTATTGCACACTGCAATTACTACTTAGTAAAAGATCAGAATTAAATATATTTTTTTATTTTTAATATTTTAATTAACATGTCAGTTGATTATCCTTTATAATATTAATTTCAGTATTTATAATTAAAAGTTTTTTTTTAAATTAGTATTTTCATTACTTGTAATACACTACAAGTTTGTTGTGTTATTTTTATGCTCTATTGATCTAATGCATTGTATTGTGTACCAAAGGTCTCTGTTTAGCCTCAAGCATTTTTCACCTGTTTTGTCATTTCCATACATGTGATTTAAGTCAGGTGTTCATCGTAACCAATAGATTTTTATATGGTTTTCCTCTTTTTCTACCCTTTGTCTTTGTTCATATCTAAGAAGTCTTCAGAAGAAAAAAACATGTGAATGACAGCCAGTTTTTACATAAAAGTATCTATCATATGTAGTAGACGCTTTTGAACTCTACATGTAACAGTTCCCTTTATTGTTGTCTGAATAAACATGATGAAACCATAGCCAGAGATTAAAACACCAGGCTACTACATTTACTTTTTCGTTTTTAGGTCACTTGAGTAACTCAGATGACCTCTTGCAATTGGTCATCGTCCGTTCGAAGATCCATGTAAAAATATTCAAGGCATTCATATAAACCTTAATAAATAAGTGTCTCAAAATCAATTGTCTTCCTTTCCTATATATTATTTTTTATGCCCCCGCCATGAAATGGCCGGGGCATATAGTGCTACCCCGTTCCGTCATTCCGTCAACATTCACTTTCCGATCATTACCTCAATAACCGTTGCACACATTCAACTAAAATTTGATATATAGGTGTGTCATATATATACAGGTTGAGTTCGAATTTGGTTTCGGTCCGATGATTCTTGACAGAGTTATGCCTCTTGAACTTTAAAAAAAAATGAGAAATTCTCAGTTTCCGCTCTCTAACTTTTGAAGGGATGCATATATAAAGCTGATATTTCATATGTAGCTTATTTACATGAAAATACAGATCAAGTTCGAAATTAGTTCTGGCCCGATGGTTTTTGACATACGTGTAGTTATGCCTCTTGAACTTGGGAAAAATTGAAATTTTTATTTTCCGTTCTCTAACTTTTGAAGTGTACCATATGTAAAGTTAATATTTCATATAAGGTTAATTTAATAGAAAATACAGGTCATGTTTAAACTTGGTTCCAGTCCGGTTAATTTTTTTTACAGACCTATGCTTCTTGAACTAAAAGAAAATGAGTAATTTTAAGGGATTTATAACTTATTCTGCAATCGAACAAATGTTATACTAAATTTGGCATTTGAAATTTTGGTCGCCGGCGGGGGCATTCGTGGCGTTACGACACATCTAGTTTTAAATAGACCTCTGCTGGTCTTTTACTTGCTCGTAAACATTTGTTTCAAGAAATAACATAGGCATAGCCTGTTTTCCAATCCTTATTGAATCTATTCAATAAAAATATGTTTGAACTAAAAATTTGTATAAGCTAAGCTTTAATCGATTGCTGCAGTTTGCGCTCTTCCTCCATTGGCTGTGCAAATATCCCCTGTCAGGTGGCCATTGCTGTTTTCATTTTAAAAGTTACGTCATATTCAAGGTGGATAACTCCAAACATTTAAAGAGTATTTATTTGACGTTAAAAAGACGTTACGTCCGCCATGTTGCCGTCTAATTTTCACGCTGCCATCTAAAGATATTTAGACGGCGTTCACGCGTGTCTTGTACAACGACAGAGCGGCATTCTAAAGTATGTTCCAAGATATTTATGTAGCATATTTAAACGATTTTGAGTAAAAATACACATCCCTGTAAAAGAAGTACAATTGAAATCATATCCAAGATATCTTTATTCATTTGACATATTATCATTTTTTCACTCGGAAAAATTCACAGAAATAAAAACAGATTTCTTCCAGAGATTTATAATGGGAAATGTTTACTCCATTCTCCATTCGGAAATCAATCTGAATACAGTTTCTCAAAGTTATCATCCGGGTACCTTCATGTCTGTTGAAATGCAAAATTTACGTAGACTTTATTTTTAGTCGTGTAATGGAACCTGATAAGCTAGAGGAGCGTTCCAAAGGAGAACTCTCGGACATTTTTCATACTTTTGAATGAACATCGTTTGAACCCTGAGGTATTTATAAATATAAAGAAATATAGAAAAATGTAAATCGAAGATATTTTGGGACAGAGTAAAGCAAAACAATACAATTTTGTTGTTACACTGAAGATGTCACAATGAAATATAAGAAGACGGCCAAAAATCAGCTCATCACTTTCAATTTTGTTTAAATATTCTATTTTTTAATTTTTATATGTCTTTAATGCTAAATTCAGGTAGTTTTATTGCTTGACCAAAATTAAGATTCCAGAAGTCATGATATTTATTATTTTGCTGTGTACACAAGGGTCGTGACCTGTTTTGTTTACATAAGTTGTACATGTATAAAGGTATGTTACATTAAAATCATCGTATCAATCAGGCCATTCCTATACACGATCAAACACTAAATCTGTCAACAAAGACATTTGAAATTTCAAACAAATAGGCTTACGACGCGATGACAATTTTCACTCTGTAATTAATATCAGAAAATAATAAACGAATCAATACCCGCAGGAGTGCCAGTCAACAACATATGTGCACTTCCATTAACCTTAAAGCTTAGGACATGAAGGTTGGTACGTCATGTACATGCACAGACATAGAACATGTCTACGGAGGTTTTACAGTCGAACATTTGTTAGCGAGTTTAATAAGAGGTTAAAACACAAGCAATTGCTGAATTCATTTTTTGCATAATTGAATGATACAGCTATGCTGTATTTGAAAGTGCAACATTGTTTTGTTAACATTTGATTACATGGGACCTATTTAATTTTTAGTATTTCAATCTTTCTGTTAGCGTTAAGAACATTTCTTATTTTGTATTTAATGCACTATGCCTCTTTTTGTAAAGAATAGTCGATATTTAGAAATACATGTACCATATTGTGATTTATGAATTCACTATATGTAAGCAAAATAAAAAATAAATCTACGACAATATGTCACATTGTATGTTTTATTTCTACAACGACCAAGTAAATTCAAATTACAGTTTGACATATATGTACCAAGAAACATAATATATATTAACTTATCAATAGACTAATTATTGGTTTTTGGTTTTTTTTAAGGTTACCTGAATAGCTTACAGCCACTGGTTGTGTGTGTTGTTCGATAACAATTTTACATTTTTAACTTAGGTAAATTGTCACACGGCATTATCGAAATCAACATGTGTTCTATTTTAGAAAATTTACTTTAACTTCTTGTAATATTGTATGCTTGTGTGCATTATGAATGAAACTGAATATTATAAAAGATTGACCATTAAAGGCATGCAGGTTTCTTTTTACCAAAAATTTACAATTCTTGGCCCCAGGAGCTAGGGTATAGATAATTCAAAATTCCTTCGAATCTTGACACCCCCCCCCCACTCGAACCCTTTTGTAAATTGTTGTTTGCTTAAGACTCCACAATGAAGCTTAAAATGCAAACACCAGACTCCCTGACAGTTCCATATAAGGGCTAGGCTATGTTACTTGGTTAACCGTCAAGGCCTGTAGGTCTTTTGTTTGAAATTTTATTACCGGAATTTTTATTGTGTGTGTGGAGTCTAAGAAGTTGGTAGACTGTTTTATCATATATAAAATAATATATAATATTATAATATAAAATAACCATTTTATCCACACACAGTTTCTTGATTATTTCTTCTTCATAGAAACAAGAAGAGAAGGCAAAAAGTCTTCGATTTACTGTCTGGGTTTCAAAAACAATTAAGCAGAGTGTCCTAGACTCTGAGGAGACATTGGCTGCGCTCAATTGACTGTTCGGAACACCCCGCACATGTGCAAAGTCAAAGGAGTGCAAAAATACACTGTTCTCAGACTGTTCTCTCTGTCCACGTGCGAGAGGTAGTCAGTCAAAATTCAACATGGCGACGAATGGGCAAAACAGAACCACGTTCTTTGAATGTGATACATGTCACCGAGACCTGGAGGAGTTTGCAAACCATGCATGTGATGATCCTGGTAAATATAAACTAATTACATTGATTTTAAGTTCTTCTAACAATCTAAACATCATTATCTCTAAAATGTGCCTTGTTTATACGACAACTCGCAACAATTATAGGGGGCCTAGCATGTTTAGCGCAGATTTGTTGGTTTTTTGTTTTTGTATTTTTTTTGGTGAGCGATTATTGTGTACAATAGATTCAAGAACAGTCATTTAAATTTAGTAGCTGCAGAACTGTAGATCCAAGGGAAATTCGGGTTGAAAAACGGTATAGCTTTAAATTCAGCATAAAAAATGCAGTAAATTTATTTTGCCAGAAAAGCGTGCTTAATAACCCCCCCCCCCCCCCCGAAAAAAAAAAAATCGTAAAGGTTTTTCGACGCCGCCGCTGAAGTCCTGTTTGAGGTCATTAATACAAAAAATAAATATTTAATAAATATTTAAGTTGTGGTTGCCTTTTGATGCAATAGCATATTCTTGAACTTACAATTTTAATTTAATGCATAATATAAAAAATCTTATGCCTGTAAACATAAACATCATAATTGGCTTAGGAATTTGGATGTCATTAAAAATGCCTGAACCACCTGAAAGAAAATTATCAAAGAACTTGCTTTAAAAAATTCTATTGATACATATCCCCAATATAAGTGGTTTTTACTTGTATGTACAATGCATGTAATGTAATGCCTCTGCAAAAAATGTTTTATAAGTAATGTTTTGTTTCTTAGTACATGTATACTTTGAATAGGTAGTGGTGGATTTGATGTTCAGACGCTTCAGCTAGAGAATGAAAGCCTAGATCTGGAAGAAGATGGTAGGCCCATTGAGATTGCCCCACACTCCTCAGTCTTTTGGACTGGACTAGACCTGCAACACTTCTTTTAGTCAGCCAATTTAGTGAGAATGAGGAATTGGTTACAGTGGGAAGTTAAGAAAGAAAGCCTTATGGAACAAAATTGCAATTTTTAAGAGAAAAAGGAAACTGTAACTTTAGTGCAGTGCAGGTCAGGTGGAAGGGAGGTGGAAGACTTTGAATCGAGGTTTGAAGAATGTAAAAGATCACAACAAAAAAAGTGGGGCAGAAAGAAGAAATCACCTTTATGAAGAGGAATTAGAGTTCATGGCAGCCAAGCCTGATGTTCAACCAGAATGTGTGGTTGGAACAAGCACAGAGAACAAGTCGAGCACAGAAACCAAATCAAGCAAAGAAGAAAGTGATACAGGTAGGCCTGACACTCCTACAGCTTCTACTACAGTCATTTCATGCATATCTTTTACAATTTCATGCTATGCTATGGTATGAGATTTCAATGCAATGCTATGAGATGTCAATGCAATGCTATGAGATTTGTATGCTATGCTATGAGAAATTGAAATGAAGGGCCTAATGATATGGTATGCTATGCTATGCTATAGTATGCTATGAGATTTGAAGAAAAACGCCTCCATACACAGAAGAGTTCCACATATTTCGAAGTAAAATGATAAGAAGCCAAAGTTTACTACTAATCTGCAATGTGAACATTTATTCTTTAAGATGAAAACATTTAAAACCGAGTTAAAATCATGTTGTACATGTAATCTATGCTATGGTATGCTATGATATGAGATTCCAATGCTATGCTATGAGATTTCGATGCTATGCTATGCTATGGTGTATGTTGTAAAAGATATGCTTGAACTGACTGTAAGAGAAAATGTGTCTCCTGAAAAATTGAATCAGAGTTCAAAAGGACGCCGCACAAATGATGTTGTAGATAGCTTGGAACAAATCATGAAGAGTGAAAGTCAGCGTTTAGAAGAACAAGTGGAAAGGAGACACCGTGAAAAGATGGAAATGTTTGGAAATGTTTTGGAAATTCTAAAATCAAGCCAAACAAAATAGTTTAAACATGATAAGATTGGATTTCAATTCATGCAGTTTATACAAATATGTTTTATATTTCTCTTATAGACGAGTGCAAGATATGCATGGAGGATGGGAAAATTGCAGAAACTGTATTTGTTCCATGTGGACATCTGATAGCATGTGTGAACTGTGCATCAAATCTTAATGGTAATAAATATCCTATGTGTATGAAGCAAATCAGCCAATCCATAAAAGTTTTCAAATGTTGAACATTCTTGTTACCTTGTACTTCAGCAAACTATTATTGAAAGGGAAATATCTGGTAGATTATCCCTTAGATGTAAGGATGTCTATATTTTTTTATGAACAAGCAAAGTACCACACGATTGTATTTGTTTCTTGTTTTTTTTACTTTCTTGTACTTATCACAGATAGTGCCAATTTCTGTTTTATTCCATTGTTAATATAAACAATATGAGATTTTGTTTTATTTTTTATTGTTATTTTTATTTGAGATTAAATATACATACTTGTGTTCAATAAAACAGTTTCAACCAATGATTATGTCTTTTTAAATTGTGTAATAACAAATTAAGACACAATCTGAACCATATTATGTAGTTACATATTGATACATGTATACCAAATCTTAAGTCATGTCATGTAAAATGCATCACTTAAGGTAAATTTAGTGCAATATTATCACGTTTCCTTAGTCCTTCTGCCTGATTGTCTACTAAATTTCCTTGGAGCACATAAAGTCCTTGATGATTGTCTTCAAAAAATGTTTGTACATCTTCATTGTTCAGGATACATATATTATGAATAATGCAACATAAAAATAATGACCTCAACAGACGTTTTTAATTCTGAAGTTTCCAAATATCGCAATCTTCTGAAACGTCCTTTTAGACACCCAAATGCGCGTTCTATAGTTACTCTTGTGCCTGAATGACGATAATTGTAATTCCTTTGTTGAGGTGTCAGACGTCCTGCGTCACGGTAGGGAGTAAGAAGCCAACTTCTCAATGGATAAACCCCATCTCCAAGAAAATGCACATTGCCACAAACCATTTTCCCATATATCTGTATTTTTCAACACCCTGGCATCATGGCAGCTTCCATGCCATCCAGAAACACAATGAATAAATCTAGTAAGATCCTCTCTGCAAATTCCTTGCAAGATTATTGAGAACAAACCCTTTCTGTTGACATAAGTTTTGGGATGATTTTTAGGGGCTTTTATGACAATATGGGTACATCTATAGCACCCAATATATTTGGAAAATTTTGTTTTTGCTTTTTGCTCAAACTCCATTACGTCCTGGCGTTCAATAGCTGACGGGAGGGCGATAATTATCATCTTTAAGATTATTAACAACAATGTCTGTGATCCTTGTGCGACATCTAATAACAGAGGACTCGGTGACATTGAATCTATCTGATATGCTGTGAATGCTATCTTGGGTTGCTAAATACCATAGGGTAATTAACAAATGTTTATCTGTTGAAATAAATTTTCTTCCTCCAGTCCATCCAGGTTTTAACTGTTGAAAGTTGGCAATTTTCTACATAAAAATTCAAATGTTGCTCTAGAAACCCGAAAGAACCGCCGAAAATCATCCAGGTAGTAGAAAGGTACAGTTTCTTCCACATACATTTCTATTCTAGTTTTGTTTTCTATATGTAAACAATTTCATTATGAAAACATTAAATATCTATTATGAATATATAAAATCGCCGTTAACCCAGATATTATTTTTATGAATAAAATAAATTTCACATATATAAACATATTCCAATCGAATAACTTTTTCATGTAAAGTAATAAACATACGATTTTACTTCTGCTTTAATCAACGTTTACAAAACCTGGTACTTATACTTACGTGTATTTAATAATAAAAACAAAACAAAAACATTTACTAGTACGCTGTCAAAATCATCTCTTTTTTTTCATAGAATCTGGAACATAAACAACTATTTTTGACCCCCCGACCCCCCCCCCCCCCCCCCCCCCGAGCCATTCAAACTCATGATATTCAAAAATAGTAAACTTACAGAAAATATAGGACCGGACTTAAACATTCAGGATCCGGGCCTCATACTATGTTTAAATTCACGAAAACTCTTATATTTTTACATGTACTACCTGTGTTCATTGGTTTACTTACGTTGACAACAATGCCGCTGCGCAGAGTTGCATAAATCTTTGAAAATGTTGACGCATATTCCCCTCGTTTTCAAACAACTCGTCAAGAAATATTGGCATTAACGCCTGTAATTGCAGACTGGCCGCCATAGTCACTGTTCTATGTGCACCACGAGAATTTGTCTGGGACGTGTACGGAACAGGTCAATGGAGTGCGGCCAATGTCTCCTTGAGGTTGCTTCCACACAATTCTCAGCTTTTCAGGCAAATTTCTTTTGAGAAGAACATTTTTCTCTATATTTCATGAAAAAAATTAACACCACCCCTCCCATTGTGGCCCCACCCTAGGAACATGATTTGAACAAACGTCAATCTACACTACCTTAGGAAGCTTTCACACAAGTTTGAGCTTTTCTTGAGAAGAATATTTTTGAAGATACCAACAAATTTTCTATAATAACTCCCTTTGAAAGAACGCGTGGCCCTTCATTTTAACAAACTTGAATCCCCTTTACCTAAGAATGCTCTGGCGTTCGCTCAGGTGAGCTATTAATTTATATCATCTTACAATTATAAACACTGTGCCGGATGATTTTGCAAGTGCCAAGGTGGTATTTTTGCACCCGCTTAAGCCTCAGTCAAACTGTTCGTATGTGCTTTTACGGGTGGTGTACGAGCGGGTTTTACTGAAAATCTTGTGAGACACGCAAGTGCATCTTAAGATTTTGGAAGGACGCACGCTCTCCGTAACCACGCACGGTGTCTGTTGGACATGCACAACCACCACAGTTTCCTTGCGAGATCTGAAAACTTACGCTGCAGTTGCACTTCACTCAAGGAGCCCGTAAAATAACCGCTGGATTTGACTTGCACGAAAGGCGTAAGGACATACATCGACTGCAAGTCCCTTGTGCTCACAATCAACATATAAATTGAAGCACAGTAAACGTACTTCATATTTACATCATGCGTACACCAATTGCTTTTGTTTTCCCTCGGACTGATATGCCACACTTTCAGTTAACAAAAATGTAACAGCATTCAAAAGATATAACATTAACCAGGAAAAAATTAGCATTTGATAATTAATTCGGTGAAATTATATTTTTGAACAGAATTTTGTTCTAGATTTCAGAGAATTTTTCTATTCGTATGGTATCAGATACGAAAGATAAAGTTATGTTTTCAAACCATTTTATTTTTTCATTTGTTTCGCCCAGTTTAGATAGGAGAATTGAATTAATTACAATTGACAATAACTATGAAAATCTCACTATGATTTCTTATTTAACCTAAAATATTCCTGTTATTAATTAAGGGAATAACCCGTTCATTAATAAACCAATTAAAGAAAATTATTAATTAAACGATTAATTAAGGGATTGACCCATTTATTAATACTCCCTAATCAATTAAAATCAATTAACTATTAGTAAAATGAAGACTTCTCTTCACTTACTTCTTATGAATGAAAAATGCGCCTGTCCTTACTTGATGCCAAAAGCAGAAGGGTATCGAATTTTAACACTCCCAGTATAAATAACTGTTTGATCCACCGGAGCAACACACGTGCTTAATTGGTAACAACCGGAGATATTACCGGTACCAAACCGGTACTTATTAATAAAACAATACATACAACTTTTATTATACATAAGATAACATAATTAAAAACATTTCTCAGCTAGTTATATTTTAGACAAAAAGACATGCATTTATTAAAATTTAACATTCAAATAGCCCTCGCAAACGAAAAAAGACTGACCCGAGGTCATATGCATAAATTAAGTACACAACTTACGGGAAAAAATGGCGTATAGAAAACTGAGGTAAATAACGTTGCAGTTTTCATTGATTACATCAAATATACATAGTATTTAGTTTTATCCTTACAGCTATAGTGTGCTGATTATAAGTTTAGTATATACACACAATAAATAACTTCGTACTGATTCACAAATTATAGATTTGAATGTTTTAATTTACAAACGTAGACTAGGTCAAGTATGGGGGTCGTATCATAATATCATATCATAATACGAAAAGTATACACACAAGGAACATTTCTAATAACAAATCATAACAAATGAAACATTACATTTTATATCATATCGATGGACAATTATATACATTTAAACATGCTGACCACATGACATCACAGCAGCAATTACAGAATAATCGTCTTCTAGCTTTTTCTTCGAGTTCTTTTGACGTTTCAATATTCACTTGCCTACGGCAGATTTATTTCAGTACATGTCTGAAGAAAAAATATAATACACTGTAGTTCTTATTCAATGTGAAAAAAACTGTCCGTGCAGATGTAGAGAGGCAAAGAAGAGCATACGTACGATTGACTTGCAAGTGACCTGTTACAACTGTAGTTCGCAAGGCAAATGTACGTCTGCTACTTAATAATCGTAAGACGAGAGTACGGTTCCTACGGGCATCGCACGTAGTGAGTGGCAACCCGTCTTAAACAAAATTGTACGTGACACCTACGACTCGCACGTCAAACGTCCGTTTGTTTTACATCGCACTCAAAATCACTTCAACACGATTTTTAACGCTACGGTCAGCCTTTGGAGCCACAACTAGCAAAACAGTACATATGTAGTACACGCACGCTCACCAAACACGTACGGCCAGATGTGACTGAGACCTTAGAGAGTATATATATGTAACCACTTTTGTTTTAAATGTGAGATATTTACCTATAAAATTAGTTATTCCATAGGAAAAAAAAAATAATTTGCTTTCTTCTATAATTCTTAGAAGTAATTCTGCTATAGGAAATATTGATTATCCAATAGGATTTTCTAAAAATTCTACAGGAATTATATTTCCTATAGGAGAAAAGTATTTTCTACAGGACTTTAATTCATTTAATTCATTGCTCAAATTCTATCAGAATTTAAATTTTTATTAAAAGTTCTTTTATTCCGAAAGTACATTCCAAATATCCTATAGGAAAGTTGTTTTTTCTATGGGAAAAATTATTTTCCTGTAAAAATTTATTGTACTAGATGATATCCCGAAATTAACACTTTATGCATTAATATGATCCATTCCTTTATTCCTTTTGTTTCAGCGTTGGTAAGCACAATGTGGTAATGGTTCACAAATTAATGTATAACGTTTACTACCAATCTGTAGTGGTTTTATAAATTTAAAAACGCTAGTATATACATGTATATTTGCATATCCTAAACCAAAGTTCTCAGTTCCAAGGTAACATTCCGATGATTAACTCGCTCTACAATTTCTGCCATGACGTAAATTAGTCAACCCACTTTCTTGGACACCCCTTTCTGGAAAGTTATATCCATTCAAACTAAAATCGCGCTTTCAAGAAACGAATTGGCTCAATTTATTTATTCTACATTTGTCATATCTTAATTTCTATGTATACCCTAAATAAATTCCCAGTAAATATATCCACTTTTTACGTAATCATTCAATATTATTTCATTGCAAGCATATATTTTGATGCAAATTCCCATAACTTGGATCCGCCAAAGCGTGTCAACCACATTTCTCTCATTTTTGTTATTTCGGGCTGGTTTATCGAAAATGAAAGTAGGTTTTAAATTTATTTCTAAATTATTACTTATTAGATAAATTTCAATTATAGTTTACGGACATCAACTCACGCGTGATGAAATACTAAAAATGTAAACAGTTACCCTGGTGCAGGCATTTCGTAGTTTAATGGCAAAATGTCTTAATTTTTAAGTATAAATTATACTATCATATGAAATATTTGGATTTTTTGATAATTGCATCTTAGACTAGTGCAAAAATGCCACCTTGGCATCGGCATAATAATCCGGCACGGTGTTAAATAAAACAGGATAGCTTACAGCTTAGTTTGAACGTCATTCTCACATTACATAGAGATCTATTAAGAAGTTTAATTTATTTCACCTTTATTTTTGTAAAAAAAGAACCAATCCAACAGAAGTCATTTTATAATAATTTAAATTCAAATTTTAATGAAAATTAAAAGCAATTGTTGACTTAAAAAAGGTTTTCCATACAGATTACCCGAAATGCATGACGTCACGAAGATAAGGAAACCGGGTAGTTCAATGGGAACAACTGTATTGAGACCTCCCTTGTATATTTTGTTACACCTTTTAGTACATTTTTTCCCAGTGTGTAATGAAATTATTAATCAGTTATTTACAGAAAATTGTCTTTATGAAATACTTGAAAAAAATTTGAAAATCACGACATTGCTATAGTTTCTGCCTAAGTGAATAACGAAGTGTTAAGTGTTATGATTACAAAATGTTATCCAATACTCCTGCGCGTTTGTTCCATTATACACAGAGAAAACATAGAATAAATAGGCATAATAGGCGTACATCATCAAATATAAACTATGTCAATAGTTCACAGTAGGTTACATTATTCCAATCCATACTTTACAAAAGTTGTTGCCCTTTGTGGGGACAACCCAAAATTCAAAATGTGAAAAAGCAACTTTTTAATTTATTCCTTTCATGTGTGGGTTTCCCCAACTTGAGGCAATCAAAATTCACAGCCGAAACGGATTTCTAATGTCAAATGGCGATGTTACAACCCTCTAACTTACAAACTTCAAAGGCTACTGTGAGAAATACATGTGTATGGGTTTTTCCGTAAAGATGGCGGCCAAGGGACATAACTGTTGTAAAGTGTGGATTGGTCTATTGCTCGTATACTTGTTTTTAAACCTCTTTTAAAAGTTGGTCAATTCATACAAAATATGACTGTTAAATGTGCCTTTAGTAGTAATATCCGTACCTTTTATGCTAAGCATCCTAATTTGTAATTAGAGTCAGCGGTTAGAGTGAAGAGCAAACCAATTATAAAACAATGTAATTTATTATAAAACTTTCTTTAATATTACATATACACTTAAAACAACTATGTGTAAGCACCCCGGAATAGCTGACATCCTGTCTGTTGCTGCACTAACTGAACGCTTTCCTTTCGGACTCCCCTTCCTCGTTGTAAAATCAAGAGATGTTGCTATTGTTGTTGTAGATTTCGTTGTCGTAAAAACGGATATGTCGTCATCAGGATGACGTATAGAACAGCGGAAGTCTGCCTCATCGAATGATAAAGACATTGATTGGTTAAGAATGTTAAAGTAAGTGTTTGCGGCTTCCATGGAACACTGTAAAGCCGTGACGAGATAAACACATTTCACGTACTCGTTAGTGACTCTAAATGCAAATACAAATTCATTATAATTTTCAATTTCGAAACTCAACCATTTGAAATTGTATATTATTGAAGGAGGCTGGATGGTGAACAAATTTACTATCAGATCTGCCTAAACTTTGATATATTTAGGTTTTGGCCATAAACTACAATAAGTAAAGAAAATATCCAAATTTTTGAGAATTTTCCTATATCTTTATAAAGAGCTCTTCTTAATAAGGATGTAAATATAGCCTAAAAGATGGCTTACATAATAAAATGGTCTAAATAATAAAATAATCGAAACATAATACTTTTTATCTTCTATTACACATTTTCAACAGGAACGTTGCATTAACATAAAACACTGTGCAGGATAATTATGCTAGTGGCAAGATGGCATTTTTGCACCCGTCTAACGTCTCGAAAAATTCAAAATAGTCATATGATAGACCATTGCTTAAATAATTTATAACCACTTTTGTTATTGATGTATATCACCTGTCATGTAAGATATTTATCTTTTAAAAAGTATTTTCCTAAAAGAAAACTATTTTTTACCCATAAAAATAGTTTTCCAGTTGGATATATACTGATTTTCCCACTGGAATAAAAGAACTTTTAAAAGAAACAGTTACTTTGATTTCGATGGGATTTGAACAAAACGTCCAGAGGATTTTAAAATCTTTATAAGGTCACCTGAGTCGTTCAGGTGGCCTATTGCAATGGGTATTCGTCCGTCGTCGTCCGTCGTGGATTAACAATTTTACATTCTTAAATTCTTTTTGAAAACTACAAGGCTAATTGTTTCCCTTTTTTTGGTGTGAAACATCTCTATGGTGAGAAAAATCTAAATTGTGAAATTCATGGCTTTTACCCCCCTGGGGCTTCATAGGCGGGGCCAAATATGCAAAAAAGGCAAAATTTTCAAAAATCTTTTTCTCTTCTCCCACACATTTGGGAAAAAACTAAATGCATATGCATCGTTATGATGTCCATGAAGCATTCTACAAAATCGTGAAATTCGTTGCCACTGGGTCAGGGGTTCAGACCTTGGATGGGGCCAATATGGCCAGTTAGTGAAAAATGTATTAATTCTTATAAAATCTTCTTTTCTACTCCCATATAAATTTGAGAAAAACTAAAGAGATGATTCTGATGTCCATGAAGTCCTCTACCTAAATTATAAAATTGATGGTCCCGTGGACAGGGGTTCAGGCTCGAGGGCAGGGCCAATATGGCCACATAGTGAAACTGTATTGATTTTATAACATTTTCTTCTGGGAGATTAAGACCTACACCTTTTTTAAGTTCCTAATGTTCTGATGGTTAATTGGGGCAGAAGTTGAGACTTTGTGTGTGTGTGTGTGTGTGTGGGGGGGGGGGGGGTGATAAATATGGCCATATATTGAAGAGTATTTTTACTAACGGTAATTGCTATGTGTCATCCATTTACAATGTTATCATAATTTTGAAGGGCTATGGTACTCAGGTGACCGTCAAGGCCTGTGGGCCTCTTGTTTTCTATAGGAAAACTACCTATTGAATCAAATTCCTGCAGAAAATACTTTTAATTCAGAAATATAATTTTTTTTATGAATTTTGACAAAATCCTATAAGATTTTACAAAATCCTATAAGATTTTACAAAATCCTCTAGGATTCCAATGTTTCCTATAGGAAAATTATGTCTCTTATGGGAACTGTCACATGAGACACACTAAAAACAAATATGGTTAAATATACTCTAAGCAATGATAAATCATTCAGCTTATATGGATTTATTTTCGAAACTTCATCTTAAGCGGGTGAAAAAATGACATCTTTTCACTGCATGGCAAAATTATCTGGCAATGTAACATACTCGCATATTTGTAAATTATATTGGTCCTCCCTCTTGAGCTGGTTCACCCTGGCTTGTCTCCTCTGGTGACAAGATTTATACATAAACATTTGGTGGTTGAAGCAGTTTCTGTTCTTCAAGTAATCTAAAATAATAAGGACAAACTTTATATAAAAGTACAAAGAACGACAACTCTGAAATAAAACTTCCTCCTATTTAAATCAGTGTTATCTTTCCTTGAACTGTCCTTAACTTTGTTTCCCGCACATCAAAAACTTTAGTCCTTATAAAATTGTTTTGTTAATTGTCAAGCATAATTATCAAGACATTTTATTGAACAGTTGCAGTTAAAAATGTCCTATTACACTGATTCATCCTCGCTATTACCTTTTAACAAAATTTGGTGGCGATAACATTTAATAAATGAATAACATGGTACTGTACCCTGGTAGTATGTCCCACAGACAGGCAGGAAGACGCTGTGCAATACCCGGATGTTTTGAATTGTATTGATGTTACATCCGGTTGTAATTGTTTTGGAACAATTCTGGTACTTGCTCACCAAGCTTTGAAATCAAAACTTGATTTTGAATTTATTCGTTTAGCATTTTAAAAAATTACAAATTCTATATCAAAGAATCTTGACGGTTTACAAGTAAGTTCATTTAGATAATTCGTTGTAATGGTGCGATTTTTAGGAATTTTTTTTATTACATGTAAACAATAAATAAGAAATTTCATTGTTATGCTGTACTTCAGTTTTTACCTGCATATGTTGATGAGTTCTGGTTCATTATATGCTGTATAAAATCCAGCGAGGGGAGGTATCTCGCTGACGTATTGCTGTAGACGTTGAACCGGAAGTAGACACGTTTCTGAGAAAGACTCTGGACACACACTCAGAGCACCATGTACCAGATACAGAACTTTAGTGTAAGAATAAAAAAAATCAATTATCAAAAGAACTCAGCAATGCTATATCACCTTAACCATCTATTTGACCCTTTTACGGGAAATATGTACATGTATGTAACGATATACAGTAAATTAGTAACATACCATTGGAAGACACAATGCAGGCACAAATATTTGACGGGATCAAATCAATTAAATCCAGAGAGACAACATTTCTTCTCCCCTGCAAAACCGGGCCCTTGACCGAGACAAGTACATACATTAAGTCTCGGAGGAAACATGGATTGCATGCAATTGATATTAATTAGTGTTAGCTCACAGAGTGTATGACTGTATGTATGTCTGTTTTATGATACATACAGATTTGCAGCTGTGTCTTACTATTTTTGTGAAAAACCTACTAACACAGAACATTTTTTTCAGAAATTTTTCGTTGAAGGGGTTCACTTCGGTGTTTAATCTGGGTCAAATTCACTTTATCTGCATAATTATATCATAGCTGCAGGTCCGTAGTTCTACGGGAAAATTTGGTTTACATGCCGTGAAACTACAGTCCCTTCCATGCAAAAGTTTCGCTATTTACGGAGCACAGACAAATGTGCTAGGTTTGGAACGATTAACCTTAGTCCTAACACATTCTGTGAAAATACTGTTTCATCCTATTAAATTCTTCAGACAATTTACTACTGATATCGTCACTTTACTAGCCTTTGACATTCTCTTAATAGGCAAACCAACATCGGAAAATAAAGTATGTTAAATTCACGTGCCGAGTCGACAGTTTTACATGTAAATACTACTTTACTTTGGGTTGCTGGTGTTTAAAAGAATTTTAGTGGTAAGAAAAGAACAAAATCTGTAGTAATATATCTGAGGAATTTTTTGGTATCGATTATTTGTACAGAATGTGTTAGGAAATAAGGTTTACTTAATCAGGCCAAAACTAGCGTATTTTTGTGCGCCGTAAATTGCAAGTTTTTTTGTATGAAATGCATGTCAACCCGAATTTTCCCGTGGAGCTACAGACCTGCAGCTACATGTATTATACCAATATGGGACGAGGAAAAATCTGTTTAAATAAGATTAAAATTATATGAAGGAAAATGTATCAAATATTGTGTGCATTTAGATTATTTTATGTTGACAGTTTCTCAAAGTTCTCAAACTAATAACCCCTACCAAAAAATCCCTGAAAATAGAAATAGTATTTACATGTTATATTCCACGTTCACTTTTGAGCATTTGTTTCAACTTCTTGTTAAAAAATCAGATGATTTTTTTAAAGACAAGTCTGTCATTGTCAGTCCTACAAAATGCTCTCGGCTTTTGCTGTTATGTCTGATTGCAAGGATGCATCCCCAAGGCGCGCTTGTCACACATATGTCTATTAGTACAGTAGGCTGCCACAATCCTTACAAAAACAATATATCAAACTTGAGTCTAAGATACAAAATGGAAACAAATTACTAGTATAACCAGCACTTAAAAATAAATTACGTGTTCAAAATATATCATCTTTTACTTTTACAGCTAGCATTCAAACACTAGTATTAATACTTGACTTACTACAAGTATTCTCATCGAAGATACTGCAGTTTAGAATAAATATACCAATACATGTAGTAGAACTGTCACATTGTCACATAAAAAATTAAACTTAAACTACAAAAAAGTCTAACATTACCATCAGAATTCATTCTCGGCTATGTATATTTAGCAAAAATCAATTTTCGATAATACTTACATGTACGTTCAAAATTTAAAATTATAATACAAAGAGGCGTAAGCATACCAAATTCTTGAAAAGTTTCATATACTAGTATTAGGACTCCAATGTCCATTTTTATGGAGTGGGTCTGCGCTCTAAGATTTTGTCATTGTTTTATGATGATATCAAGTTTGATGATAAAAGAACAAAAAGACTTTAGTAATGACCCACAAAACATTCGAAGACATTAGAAAAAGATGAAAAAAAAATAATATGTGTACTCGTAAACGAAATTTATTTAATGTTGCATTTGTGGAAACTTGAATTACAAAGTTCATATAGGTAGAGCAGTAGAAATACATGAATGCATGTCTGGCATAAAGGATTGGGTTTGAACGTTATGGCTATCATGCCAGCAAAAACTGTCAAAAAACTTATGACTATAATTTGAAATCCTGCTTATCATGATTTCAGTAAAAGCTATAATTACTAAAAAAGTTTTTGGTTATTAATTGTTGATAACTTATGTCTTAAATCAAACTAAAAATTAAGCATTAGATTTTGTCTAAAAGACTTCTGTAATTGATTTTTGTATGTCGTTGCCTTTGACGCGTCAGAGACAAATTAAAAGACCAAAATTATATTTTAAATAAAAAATGCATAAAATAGATATTTAGACTGCATTGGACATTTGGAATCTTGATACTATAAGTGCAAGTAAGGCTCATTGTCTGCCATTACAAAATGGGGGAAAAACAGGAGTCGTGGTGTGAAATGCTATTGATTCATCAGATATAAACCTATGTTCACTGTGATCCATGATCTGGCCTCTGAGAAATGAACAAAGCCATAATAAAACGTGCAATATTTTGTTTCATATCAATTTTAATACAAACTGACATCTGCATTCATTCTTTTCATACAATTATTGGATATCACGTTTCGTCTCCTTACTTGAACGTGCGTGTGGCTGTCTCTTGGTATTAGACCGTATGGAGGGAATTTGAAATCCTACACGGAGAAAGGCCGTGGACAAAGGTTAACAGACTCTGTTGGACAGGGCTCAGGTATCGAACAAAATCATAATCTCAAGATACATTATGTATTACTAAGGAAAAAATTATGCTCTTGATACATGATTTTGGCAGTAGATAGGTATACGGTATCATAATGTTATTGTAATTGTGGGTTGAAAAGATTTCAAAAGACAAATAATATCAGAAAATATATGACATGTAACATTAATTACATGTATCACTATATACAATTAGTTGATTTTCCATTTTGCACAAATAGGCTAAGCCTTTAATTAAAACCAGATATGACTATTATGATTGATTATAAACTTTATGTTAGGGACCATGTCCATTATCAGTTCAGCAGCTTTATTTTTAGATTATTTACGAATAAAAAAAAAAGCCTGTTATTTTTACATCATTATTATCATTGCTTAATTTTGTTTTTAAAAATGTAATTTCATTATATTGTTCGGTATTGGCACTTACTTTTTACGAGAATCTAAACTAATAAAGCATTACTAGCTACAACAAACGTCTGTTATTCGAGCAAGCGCTGACAATATCTGAATATCGGCTCGTGTTTCGCTATCCAGTGATATATTCCAGATTGCCTTTTCGTAGCAATAAATAGAAAGAAATGTGTGAAAAATGAGGTTTTATATCTTTTTCTTGCCTTTTTATTGATAGTTTTGCTGTTTCTTTTGTATAAAACAATGAGTGGAATTAGTAGAGCCCGCGCTCAGAATGCCAAGATTTGGCCACCATCTTATCGACTCTGTCTCGCGTGCAAATGATCGCACTTCATGGGATTGAATGATAAATTGAATTGAAAAGGCGACCAATTTTATTAGTATGCAGCGGACCAAGTATAATCTTTCGATTGGAAACACCCAAGTTGTCTTTTTCATTTCCTCGGAAGCTTCGAGAAGAAGAAGTGGTGAAAAAACTAAGTATCGAAGGAGAAAAGGCCCTGCAAAATGTACTATGCTTCATTTTATAATGTTGTTTATACGAGGGATTGTGAAAACCAAAATTTTGATGCAGAGCTTCTTCATTTATTAAAAGCCTATCGCGAGAAAAATATGATTTGGAGACACAAACGTGTTAAATCGAATACCCCCTCCCTTTCCCATCGAAAACATCGTTTAATTCACCAACTGCATTGTTTTATCAAATTATCCCCACTCCTTCTTTATCATTGACAAATCGTTGTGAAGATTTTCGATCGTAAAATCACACTGTCTACAGTGATATTAACAGGCTGCTGTCTGGCGAGATCCATGTATCCATTCCACCTACGAAAACATTTATATGAACACATTAGCCGACCTGACGAAGTGGAATCAAAAGCATAGTTTTCACTTCCGCTGTGTAGTGTCACTGCGGAAGGAGCTGATGCGTGCGTTGCGGGTTGGAATCCTAATGACCGATCTAATAATGAAGCTGTATAATCGAGGAACCGCAGAATTGGTAATGATATCAAATTAATGCTTTCAATTTTATAACAAACAAGTTGAGACTACATTAAATAACGTTATGGTCAAAGGTCAAATTTACTAAAAGACCATTATGGTGAATCTAAGAATACATTTTTGAGTCAGATAACATGATTTGAGCATCTCGTTGAATATTTCTTTGATTAAATTGTTCTCATGTAAAGTAATGTGAGGGTCAGACCGGTTCAATGGCTCAACTGGTTGAACACCTGACTAGAGAATTCAGGGGGCCCTAGGTTCAAATTCCGGTCTGGTCCGTTATTAATTCTCCAATCCCGTTACAGAAGTTGTTGAAAAGTATTGTAGAAACCATTGCTTCATTCGAATGAAATTCATATTTTGTACTCTGCCTAATGTGATGAACGTACAAAGTGATATCGGGGATGATGACAGAATAATGACGTAATTGATAAAATAAAATAGTCGAATTAACTCCAGAAATTCAGTTGAGTTTTGGAGACACCATACATAGATAATGAATTAAAAGGCACCGTGATAGCTATAAAAGAGGAATAAAAGATTGGAGGGAAAGTGTTCAAATACTACCGAGCCAGCAGGTCCTAACAGATTGCAGATCAATTACTAAGGCCATCTTGCAAACATTAAAAATTGATTCCATCAGAAGAATCCAAAAAGCTGCGCCCCTGTATTAACTAACAGTCTATAATATAACCTAATAAAATCTCTATATTAGGCGCTGGTATTACATCGCTATTCTTGGGGTAAATGTCTTGGATTCATTTTGTCTAAATTAGATAAAGATTAGCAACAGACTGATTTACATCAAGCCATAAGTTCCCACTTTGTAATTGTCGGTGTCCATCGATTGAGCCCCAATACATCCCTAAATCTTAATTTGAAGACAGCGGGAGTCAAAGCTCGACACCTAAATATCGAGAGTTAATCAGGATTTACCAAGGGAAACTCTTGATGGGTGAACTTGGATAAAATAGCTCTAACTATTTATATGATTGGTTTGGTTTGTTCGGGACAAGATTTCAAATAATTTATTTGTTGAAATTATCTGTGTGTGAAATTACAGATCCCACCCTCCCCCAACATGAGTGCATCTCAATACGGTAAACAAAAGTTAAATATTTTCACCCGACGTGAAAAAAAGTGTTAGTGGTTACTTCTTTCAAATTCACAAGTAGAAGTGTATATGCAAATTCTCTTAATATGATATACTTATTTACAATTCTCAGAACGTCTTGTTTTAAATTCGTTTTGGATTGTGTAGTACATTTCTGTTACTTATAATGAAAGGATTGAGTGTAATACGGCCCCCAGTAAATTGTCAAAAATAAATTCGGAATTTTTGTTTCATTTTAATGCACAAATAGAATAGAATAGAATAGAATAATAATAAATATCGCCATTGGGCCTCACATAATTGTATCTCACCTTTATTTATTAAACCGATATAAAAATCTTACTCCACCGGATCAACAAATGTATTCTGAGTAATATAAATAGTCAATCCAAAAATTTTATATTTTGAAAACTTTTTAGAAAGCATAAATAATGAAAAATGTTGTCCATTTTTCATGTTTGCTTACTATGCCTTCATAAATGGATTCAGGTTTTTGAATTTAAGATAACTTTATGATTCCATTCAAAGATAAAATAATTCACTACAAATGACACTTCTTCACACCGATTTTCACATGCACATGTGTACATACGTAATTGATGATAGGAAATTGTTTGAACACATAGTTGTCGATTGGTGTTGGAAACAAAGTCAACGATATTCATTACACAACAACCCACCCCCCTCCCCACCTTGGGGTTTTTAAGAATAAATAAAACGAACGAACTTATGTATATCATTTCACAAATAAATTTGAGCCATAAAACTGTAATTTCAAACTGTAAAGTATGAAAGGCAAAATGTGACCTAGAAAATCTTGTTAGCACAAATACTATAGCTGTTATGCTGCGGACTTTTAACTAATGGTCATATACATGTGTTTGTCTTTTTAAAGTTGTTTTATAATCATTCAGTGTTTATAAACCTTGTTGTATTCATTTTAATCACGTGATTTTGTCAATCAGATGTCGTTTTTTGATAAGGACCCCTGAAAACCCAATAATAACACAAGATTCCCTTGATCCCTTGGTATTTGTTATAAATAATAACATCACATTCCCCTAAACGGGCAATGTTCGCCTTAACATAACGTAACTTTATTATTTCTCACATTTTTAGATATAATGAACAGAATTGTCACCTACCAAGAGGAAAAAATGGTCATTAAAACATTCTATTTATAAACCGTACCATCTCTTCTACCCTCACGAACAATGGGTTTTATGAAAATGACTTGTTTTTAATAATACATTTTTAAGTAAAGAAAAACATCATTCTAAGGCTACGGTATATGCCACAATTATCAAAGATAAAAGTTAAATACATGTAAATGGCAAAATGGACAGGAGCTGTTGACATATGAGATGACACTAAATAATTAACTCTAAAATGAATTACACACAACAAAATATCACTTGCAACTGCACATTGCAAATGCAGCAATTAACGATTTATGATTGTCTAACCTCAATGCGTCTATACTGTTGTTTTGTTGAATGAATCAAATAAATTTGATCACTGTAAAAAAAAAGGTAATTTGACCAAAGCATGAATTTTCATCGTCCCTGTCGTCTGTTACATCGATGTCTTTAATTCGATATCTTAAGATACAAAAGACTCCAATTTCCCGCTGATCATTTTGAACATATAGCGAAAGGTAGTATTGATTTTTAATCCAGTTGCAGATTCTTTTGGTATGAATCTTTTACCACATCCTTTATCTAATTTGGCGCCATGAACTTTATCAAACCTCTTGGTCAGATTGTTATGCACACGATATCTGTGACATGAATTCCGTACAAGTTTGCCAGAGAGAGAGAGAGAGAGAGAGAGAGAGAGAGAGAGAGAGAGAGAGAGAGAAATCGGATGGAACCAGTTGTCAACATCCAGCTTTATAAACTAATGCTGTAATTATACTATCGACTCTTTGAAGAATTCATACACCAACAATGGAAATTTCACACATTTTTTGACGTAATTTTATTACAATGAATCACATTAACAACTTGTGAAAATGAAGACAGGTGTACATATACCTATCTGGCTCCGTTAATGAACATTGCAGACTAAGCGACAAAACACAGAACTCTCTACTTATCCTTGTGTTAAGATTTACATGGCCCTTGTGGACAAATGATATAGCAGTACAAATTCTAGAAAAAGCAATTATTTTCAACCAATAATACTTGTCAAACTCGAAACTACCAATTACAATACAAATGTTGCTTCATTTTGCCAGCAGTGTAGGCTATTATGGGCTTCGTTATAAAATTCTAATTAGCTGTATTTGCAAGATATTTTTTAATAAATCCGTTTCTAAATCCTTATCGACAATTTTTAAGCAATTACAAGAATTTTAAGTATTATAATAAATTTCCATTTGAATTCGAAGAAAGGAACAATAAAATTAAAACGTCGTCAACTTACCTGGCAAAATAAGAAGAGATGCGGAACGAGTAGGAGGCGAATGTCCTCGGTACCCCATCAGAGAATGTGTCCCCAAAGGAATCCACCGCACCAACGATCAGATAGCGTGTCTCCCGACGTCGGAACAGCCAAATTTCCAGAAAATTATCAATCAGCGTTATATTAGAAGCGCCGTAGCAGTGGTCCGCTCCATGGTAAATGGATATCAGATCTTCCTTTTCAATTCTCCAAATACCCAATATCAGTAGATTTTATGTGTCGATTCGTCATATACACAAAAAAAAAGTTCATTATCAAAAGTTCAAACATGAAGAAGCCTTCCCTTTATACCCGCATTGCCAGGCCCGCGAGAATACGGAATGGTTCAAACCACAAGTCCTTATAAAGAAAATGGTGCACTTAAACATACGTTATCTGTGCACAATTTTTTTGGGGTGGTATTCACTAAATTTCCAAAAGTGGAATTGACAGTACGGCCCAAGACAACTATAACAATAACACAGAAACGTTGTGGAACTCACGAATAAAGCTTCTCCAAAGTGTTGAATCGGAAAGCAATAAATACATCACTGCCTTGTATTTATAATACATCACATCGCCAATGTAGCGTCCGGCTTCTACATTCACCATTTACTGGACCAGGAGTCTGAAATAGGTAGCATTAATTGCATTTCCCGACATCTGGCTTGTCGGGAAAGGTCCCTGGGAAATCGCTTGTATGTTTAACTTGTCAATAACTGTTATTAGAAAAGTACCCAAGCAAACAGAATTTCTGATAATACGAGGTACACCGGGCCGACAATAAGAGATAGAGAAGGGAGTATTGGCAAAAATTATAAGAGAAATGTTCGATATTGATAAAACAATTAGGAGTGATGTTTGGCCACAAAATGCGTACACTGTACAACTATATGCTGGTATGCTTGTTAAATGAAATGAATGTACATGTACAGGTACGTGTGATTTTTGTTAATAAGGTTTAGTAGAAAGAAAGAAAAAAACGCGCTGTAAGCCATTTTTTTCCTTTTTTGCATTAAAATTCTGGTTTGTACATATCACCCTGCTTTTGACAATTAATTATTGAATAAGTTGTAGTTCTATCTTCTGTATGTACATTGTATGTCGGTAACAAGACTGAACTTACACGTAAATGGACTTTAACAATAACGTACAAATCATATACGTAGGCTATGAAATGAAAACTATGTTTGTTGAATTAATTAAGATGCTACGGAGAGTTAAAATTTGTTAAGTTATTCTAAAAGTTGGTTCACAAGCCTAGTAGAATGTTGGAATACTATCACCACGTAAAATATACATTTTACGAACTTACTGCAAGTGATGCACAGGTCCTATGTTGTTGACTTTTCTAATTAATAATGAGGTAATTTTAACTTCTATTTAAAAAAAAAAAATCGTAGAATTGTTACTGTTGTTATCTCCCATTTCCAAGTTAGTGATCTACATAGTCAATTCATGTGATCAGTCTTGAACATTTTTTATTCTCAGGTTAAATATAGATCAGTAATATTGATACTGTGACTTGAAGTGCTGGTGTTTACTTTAGAAAATAAATTAAAATTGTAAATGATTAACGGTTAAAGTGTCAGTCAAACAGCGACAGTGTTTATGCAAATGGTCATGCTTTCCTGTTATACTTGTATTCATTTTTTTTAGTATTGTCATAAAATAATTATCAATTGATGATTAGGATGTTCATACAGAATATTTGCAATGTGTGTGATGTTATTGATTACTGGTGACTTTGAACAGTATTTATCAAATGGATCATTTTACGGAAGCTCCAGGACCGTGAAATTCCTACCGTGGACACATGCGACGTCACTGTGATACCTTCCACGCTTGTTTCCGGACAAAAACTGTGAACATTAATTTGTACGCTATACTATGATGTGTTCGAGCGTACGTGTAAAATACCTTCATTAGATGAATGAAGAACATGACAGTGATTATTTTTTAAACGCATGTGACATAAGACTTTATAGAATAATTCTTTTGAAACTGATTATGAACAATCTTAAAATAATATCCATCATTTGTAATTATATGCATTTTTTTTTTTCATGTTTATGCTCCACTCCGTTCCATATATTTTTCTACTTTACCCAATTTTTGACCCAATATGTTGCACCCACCCCATTTTTTTTTCTTCTAATAACTCGTTTAATTTGCAATTTTTTCTCTCTTTATTTAATTTCATTCACTACTACGATATATATTTATATGGGTCTCTCTTTAAATTTTACGGATTCGGAGAATCCTTTGGGGACAAGAGGGTATTATCACCACGTAAAATGTATATTTTACATGTTGCGAACATTTTCTATAGTTTTAGCTTGTTGGTATAAATTAACGTTATTTAGTCTTCTTAATTATCGTGAAATTACTCTTGACTGTGATGTGATAGAATGTAAATTAATGTTTATCAAACGTCTTAACTGTAACAAAGAAATAGGACATCAAAGTAATCAAGTGTAGCTTTAGGAAATATACTTATTGGAAAGGCAGGATTGATGGACAATGGTTTCAGCTCAGATATGTGTGTTTGACACTAATAGAGTTAATACAATTACATAACAATTAGCGGATTAACGCAGGTGAATAAATGGGCGTTTACCTGGACAATGGTCAGTTAGGGATCAAGAAATATATTCTCTGATTGGATGATTTATACATGTCAATTATTTAGAGGGTCACGCCAGTAAAATAATATTATATGTTTTACAGAGGATTGTAAGTTAGAAGAGAATAGAGTCAGAGTTCGATAGATAGAGGTTAAGAGTCAAGATACAAGTCGTCCGTCTAATCCGTTACGTTTTCCCTCACTGTCATATGTAGGTTAACATTAAGTTAGAATTATTAATAAGCGAGTTCCCCCTTTTTAATGTGTACGGAGTGGAGAGTAACTGTTTGTATAATTGTGTTATTAACTGGAATAAATGTGGAAAATACAGCGAGTGTTGAGCTAATTCCCTAGTAATCGCCCGGGACAGAAAATACCCCATACGGTACAAACCCGGCGGTTATAATACTATGGACAGTTTAATTTGCTAAGTTACGTGTAATCTAAAAGGAGGTTCACAATTGCGCGGATCCCGATTTTTTCCGGGGTGAGGGGGGGGGGGTCTTAGGATATTTAAGTTTGCCTAAAGGGGTCCTATGCATATTTTCAGTGATTTAACATGTAAATTCAAGAAATTTGAATTTTTCAGGGGGACCGGACCCCCCGACCCCCACCCCCCAGATCCGCGCATAAATACCTCTACAACATGTAGCATGTTGGAAATGAAAGGTTTAGAATATTAAGATGGTTGATCTTAATCTTGGAGTTTCACGTCTTTGATTATGAAAGTTTATTAAATACAAACTTTATTATCCATTTTAACAGAAATAAGTCAGTACATCAGTACATGTATAGGACACATTGAGACAGAATTGTTGATAGAGGTACTTCATATTCAAAATATAATAACGTTTTTAGATTTTTCAAATATATTTGACCATAAAATGGATTAATCTTTCTTTTAAATCTAAATGGAAGTGCCATGACTTATATATAAGAAGCTAACACTGAAACCTCTTGCTCTCCGCTGTTAGACAGCAACATTGGGAAAGGATAGATCAGTAAAGTTATACTTAAATTAATTGTTTAATTCGACGGACGTTACGATATGGCGGTACTCCCTACCTCCTTAATGATTTGCGCCTCTGAGTTCATAAAATTGCTAGCTGGCGCATTTAGTATAATCATTGAAATGTTCTTCTTTCAAAAAAGTCGACATTACTAAACTAAATAAGTAGATATGCGACGT
Source organism: Magallana nippona (assembly GCA_033439105.1). Lineage (NCBI taxonomy): Eukaryota > Metazoa > Mollusca > Bivalvia > Ostreida > Ostreidae > Magallana > Magallana nippona. The sequence continues at coordinate 43,076,856 of CM065926.1, forward strand.
CGTACCTCAATTATGTCAGGTGTAGTTTAATACATTGTTTAGAAGTTATTTTTAATGTACTGCATGCGTTCTCTTTTCAATTACCCATTCGCGCACTCAAGCTTGTTTTTGTGGTCACGTTTACTGTTTTTAAATATTACGAACATCATGGTAAATCCAACGACGAGATATTCACTTGAAAGAACATTGAAAATTCCATAAATTGGAATATGAATGTTATGAATTGCGAATTTTGCAAAGATTACGTCAAAGACTGAATTAGGGATTACTTTATTTGCTGAAATCTGCTCCAAAAACTAGCAAATCGTAAAAGATATATGCAAAATATTATTAATTCCAACTCGAAATTTAAAAAAAATCTGTCAAAAAAGCACGTCAACACCGTTTCCAAGCTACCCTCACGCTATCCATTCCCTTGATGAATGGGGCCGTACTGTATTTAATGCCGACAGGAAGTCTGTGGTGAGGTTCTATAATTACTTAGTTCGTCTAACTCAGTGTCGGCATCTTGTGTATTCAGAATTCTGGCACATTTTAATGAGTCGACCGGTTTTGGTTTATTTTCATGAAGCGGTGGATCTAATGATGTGGGTACAACATATGCTTCTAGAAATTCAAGACTTATTAGCACAAAACACTTTTAACCGATTCATTATGAATGCATCCATTAAAGTTTTATGAATTGCAATTGTTATAGGACGTATAAATGGGATGAGAATAGACTGACACGTTTTGTAAAATGATACGTGATAATTATCCCACATTTTATCATTTGTGCCATTTCAATTGAAATAAACTATTTTTATTAGTATGACATATGATTACGATTACATGCATACTGACAACAAAATGAAATTAACAACAGCAAAATCAAAACGTAGAAAACGATACAAAACGTTTGAAAGCACTTGTGTGGTATGGTTTTGAGTTGAACATTAATATCAATGATATACACAACATTTTACTAATGTATTCTTATTTACAACTATTCTAAAACATTTTTATACCTCATTGCTTTATATTCAAGACTTCGGAGTGTACTCTTAGCGTAAACGAAAAAAAAAAAAATCTTAAGGCTATACCACAGACATTTATCCACGCAATGACGAACTTTTTTAACCAATAGAAATACAGACATGAGGTGTAAGGAGGTCATAAATGTATGAAGAATCTGGAGTAAGGTTATATAAAAGTACATTGTTAAAAAATGAATTTTAGATCTGGTTAAAAGTTTCAAACAAAAATAACTTGAAATTCATCCATAACAATACTGTCCGCGATGTAACTTCGCCATGCTTCTAAGCATTCTATATATCGCATGAGGATTGTTGGACATTGGAATACCAATGTTGAAAATCTAACAATGAGTTGAACTTTTTCCTTGGTCAGGGAGTTTTCATTCAGTTTGGGCTTAGAGTGCAATGGCGCTATTAGCACGTCCATTAAAGTTTTATAAGTTGCAATTGTAATAGGATTAATTTGTGGGGTGAGAATAGAATAAGAAATTTTAGTATCATAATATATTGGCATTATCCCAAGAATCGCCAAAACGTTGTATGACTATTCGTTAAAAAGGAGGCTTAATATCAATTAATTGAAAGAAACAAACTTAAAAACCCGATCAGTCACAACTCCATGCTAAAAATATATATAAATCAAAAATTAATAAGAAATAGTATTTTAAAAGTTTTATTATCTCCTTGTCTATCAATGCAACTTTTCTTTAAATTTTTTTTATTAAAATTTTATCTGTATCTGGAAAGATCTATAAATTGGGCAATTCTTTTTGCCCATGAACCCTTTTTAATTTTCAGAAATGTTGCATGTAAATGAAAAGCGGATTTTGTAAATAGGTTGTAGGCCATTTAATGAATGCCATGGACATACATGTAGTACATGTACATTCAACTAAGTTACGGAGAGGTAATTTTTTTGATTTCATAAGGAAAAAACGCATTTTGTCAATAGTTGAAACATATGTACGTCATTTGAGTGGCTAGTTTATCGAGGTGTCATTGATAATATATACACTGTATGTTATCTTGAAGTTTTTATCACAAAGTAGCAAGCTTAATCACTCAATATATTCTCTCTCTCTCTCTCTCTCTCTCTCTCTCTCTCTCTCTCTCTCTCTCTCTCTCTCTCTCTCATCAATCAATACACCTGTGTCTTTTATTTACAGCGATTCGCTCCATTTACTGACATTTAGTTAGAAAACTGAGTCATTTACTCACGCCTTTGTAGACAGCTCATGATTTATGGCTCGTGGTTTCAAAAACGAAAATTATTACAATAGATAAACATGTCAGATTATAAAAAAAAATCTTGAATCAGTTTTGCCTCTGTATAAATTACTTACACTGTCCTGGTCACGTTCTTTCTATGGAAGTTTTAAACTATAATGTAATAACAAAACATATCATTGAATTTGTATTTTTGCAATTGGAATAATGGCCCTGATAATGTATGATAATAAATGATAAGATTTGTTTAACAAATACATGTACAATGTACTTTATAAGCTGGATCAAAATTATCAATTAATTTATATTCTGAGAATATGATTGATTATTTGCTAAGATTATCTGCTAATAACTACATGTACTTTTGGAAACACCTGTCTTTTAGCTAAAATCGGGTCTATTAACAGGTAATGCGTGTATCAATGTACAAATGTCATTCGATTTCTATTTGCAAAACCTCAGGTCACGTCTGTAATTTCCAGTAATTCCCCCACCCACATTTTGTTTGACCCTGATTGACCTGTTTGTAGCGAGCTACTGGTGACGAATCCCACTGTGGTCACAACAGACAGTCCCTACAAATCAATTCGCTCTGTGTCCTGTGGTCGCTAAATGTCATCATTTATTGTTGACCGAACACTTAATATGGCTGACGAATCGACAAATATAAACGTCTGGGGTTTATCTGTCTCTTAGGGTTTAGACAATTGATTTTGTTCTGTCCGTTTGTTTGTATCTCTTTTTGTGTCTCTTTCTGCAACTATAAATAGCTATGTTATATTGGTGAAAATGAAGCTGTGTGGCATATCCTAAAAATATACAGAATGTGTTTAAATGCAGCTCTCCTCGCTTTTCCCTTTTCATGCCAATTAAAAAATAGACAATCATGTTAATTATAACAAAATCGACAAAGGTAAAAATTAAGAGGGATCGATGGCCGTGGAGTAAAAGACAAATGTTATAACAATTATTGTTATAGCATTTGTCTTTTACTTGTATATTCTCCTAACACCCCGTTAAAATTTTAAATCCATATATATAGAGATGCTTGGTTAGTTTTTTGGGGTAAATTTCCAATCTGAAGAGTTTCTTGATTTCTTGTTACGTGTGTCCTCTTTGTGTTATGCGGAAAATAAAGCTTAAAATGTCTTGACTTGCTTATATTTGTGATTTTATGAGGTAAAACGTTCAAAACAGAAAAAAAGGTTTTCTGTTTTGATTTTGGAACGCGTTATGTCCATTTTTTAATTGGCATGAAAAAGGAAAACCGAGGAGAGCTGCATATATAAAAACTGTAAAAATCAATCAAATACATGTAGTTTGAGGTAAAACATGTACGTCGGGTAAAATATTCATCTTGCAATGAAAAACATAATTATTTGATTTATACAGTTTTCACACTCTGCCAAATTGATACAATAGAAAACGCAAATGTTGATTATTTCACGTTTGCTGCAAGGTTGGTGTCTGAATGGACCAAATGCATAATTTATACACCCAGACATTCCGGAAAAGGGAGATCTGATAATTAGCTACTTCTTCGTTTCCTTTCTTCAAGTGACACTTAATTAAAGAACTGAAATACTGTAGGGATGATATCCGGAAATTTTTGAATGTGGGTTGCTAGATTTTAGGGGTTTTATTGCAAACAAAAAATTGATTAAGGGGAAACTTGACTCTAAATAAATGGGCATTCCTCCAATTCGACAATCATCATTGATAATCTTCAATACATATTGACTTATAGGGGGATTTCATTTGATTGAATGAAACATAATATTTCATTCATTGAAAATTTTAGTCTGAAATGGTATAACATTGAGATTAACGTTTTTTTATTGCACCTAGCAACTTGGTTTGATGTAAATAGCAACGTTTACATTGTGTATCTGTTTTATACATTGTAAGTGGTTATGTATGTTAGTGTACAAAACCTTGATAGAAATATTTTTTAAAGAGAAACATACATGATAGTTATTGTAGTTAGGATTTTTTTTACACACTACATTAGCATTTACATAAATCAAACCCATCTAATTTTCAAAATAAGTTCAGTGAATCATATTTCGAAATAACGCCATTTTATTTTAATGAATTGGTTTATGGCGATAGCGAGACGATACAACTGAAATGTACGAGTTAGCAAGAAAACGTAATATTAACATTTTCCAGTGTCTCTGTCTGTGATAACACTACGAATCGATTTTGTACTATACAGCCCAATAAATTCAAAATTGTTGGGGACGCAAGCGGGTTTGCATAATTAATATTATAATATTTAATCAAACAACTGCTGAAAAGTATATAAATATAAGTAATAAGGAATCATTCTTTGAGTATTATGAGGTGATAATTTCGGTCGGGGCGTGATCAAATCCAATAAAGCCCGAAGGATAGATTTGATCACGCCCCGACCGAAATTATCACCTCATAATACTCAAAGAATGATTCCTTATTCCTTAAATAAACGAACGAAATATCTATGCGATATGTATGGATTTTAACATTTGGTGTAAATGTGTTTTCTGAGATTTGTTTTCAATGGCCAATATATAAGAACCATGTTTTTCAAAGACCCGTCTCTTCACAGAACAGTTACTGGATTTATTTTTTACTTTTAAAGAAAAACTTCGTTTCCCAATATATTTTAGTAAAAGATGTCTGGGTGTATTTAGCAACAAATTCTTTGAACATCCCAGTGGCGTAGCTAGAATTATTGTTAGTGTATTCAAAATCGACAGGGAGTGCAAGAGGCGAAGCCCTTGGGAAGGCTTTGCAAAATTCTGTGTATTCATTTGCGTTTTTGCGTAAAGGGCGCTACGCCACTGCATCTTGTCATGAGGGAAACTCTCTGCTTAGTGTTACCTGAGTTCACACAAGCGGACTGATGGTGCATCAGTTTTGCGTTGACAGTAGTTATAGATCGTGTCAGAGATGTGTCTTTCTCTTCGGAAGATCTTTGGAAGTCCACGGTCAGTCCTGAATGCGCTCACTGATTCTCCGCCAATTTATCCAACTGTTCTCTCTTTCATTAATAGTTTGTATAGGCATTTTCCAAAATGCCGCGTTTATTGCAAGTTAATGGAGGAAATCTCTCCATTCGAGTAAACAGTAGCGTGGTTTTCATATACATGTTTATATAACTAGATCAATCTTACATGTATCTATACCTCTAAGAATTATTCTAAAGGGTTTGGTTTTTTATTCATTGATGAATCAAAAATAATGTCATTCATATAACAGTTAGTTCAGTGAATTTGACCCCGAATAAGAGTCAATTGGTGGGTATTTGATGATGTCTCGTATAGTTACTGTGGAGCAGATACCTCGATTTGGCTAAATTTATGAAAACGCGGTGAAAACCAAGTGACCAAACCTATGAAATTACTTTGATGGACACTCAAATTACAAAAACCTGTCACACAAAACTATAATTTGAAATTTATGTAATCAATGTAACGCATCTTACTGTAATATTTCAGGGTACATGGAAGTCCTTTTCTTAAATATTTTCCAATCGGGTTATTCCTTGATACGCCATTGTATCGTTAGTGAATGTTAAATATCTAATTCCAAAGTTAATACGACACTACATCGTCGCAAACCACGGCCAATATGTATAAGTACGATTTTTTTTTCTCATGGAGCGAGCTATACTAACTTTCAACCTTGGCCTAAGACGAAGACGAGATTGATTTTTAGATAACAATTAGTTTTAATTGATGCGTTGGTTCAATTAAGCTATTCATTCATTCATCCATTCATTCAGTCTTCGAAAATGTATCAATTTTTTTGTTTTAATTTTTTTTTTATAACTTTGAATGTAATTTACATATATACATGATTCATGATTATATACAAGTAATATTCATCGATTCTGAAGGTAAGTGATGGGTCAATTACTGACAATATTTTTCAATTGCATCTCTAAACAACATTTTTCTAGCCTCATTTATGAATTTGTACACATGTATGATGTGCATATACATGTATCACCTCACCAAAGATACACAACAATGGCTTGCTTCGGGAAATGTAACCTCAGTTATCTCTCTTTGATAGTGTTTGCTTACTCGAGAAGATGTACAAAAATGTCACATATTGACATTGTGGAAAGCAAAATTAATACATGTTAATGAGTGTATTAGTATACACACTAAGAGCTCCATGATAACTTCAAAACACTTCAACAAAAGGCCATAAGAGAGAGAGAGAGAGAATAACGGAAGTTCAATCCGTATTTATCTTTGGTCCAGGAAGTTCAAATATTTTCAACATTTTATCATCAATTTTCCATATGTGTATTCAATTATAATCAATGACGTTTAGTATAATTAAGAGATATTTAGAGAGTATTTGTGTAATTTGAACTCCTGTATTGCTATTTAAAATATTGATAAAACCGTTGAAAGTTGTCATTGACAATGACAATTTCATTATACTCTTAACTGCATAATTTACAGAATTGAGAAAAATCCAATGAACAAGAATACAGATAATACAATACATGCGTTGAAGGGTGAAAAAAGAGGAGGGGGGGGGGGGGGTAGTGCTGATATTTGTAAAGGCACTATATTGTAGGCTTTATAATATTTATATCAACTTTATTTGACAATTAATGTAAAGATAAGTTTTGCGAAAAAATGAATGAATCATGATGGTAAAAATACTGAGACACATTTGTGACATAAAATTGTGAGTTAGACATACATGTATACTATAATACTGTAAAAAATTAAATGTTAGGATGTGTAAAAAAAAAATCCAAAGTTTTAAAGTTCTCTGAACTCAGGTCAATCATAATTCTAAATCTCAAATAATTTCGACGCTGCCTATTCCCCTTATTGTCTTAGCGCCTGAACTCATAACTGTTCAAATCAAAAATAAAAAAAACAAAAAAACTAAAAATAGAATGGCGAGTAATTTAGAAACGTATATACAATGAAATGCTATTTTTGTATTGATGTGGTCATGTGCATTTGTACTTCTATTGGGTTGTTGACAATTTTGTTTTCGCTGTGTACGAGATTTACCTTTTAATATGTGCTAGTCTCCATAATCATATGTATGCATTTTCAAACACGACGGAAATGAATCTCGACTGACTTAGATGAAATCAAAATTTGATTTATTGGTGTTTTCAAAAATATTATAATTGTATGATTTTATTACATGCAAATATAAAAGTTTTCGCTCAAATCTAAACACACTAACGACGTTACATTTGATAAAAGTCCAGTACATGTATTGGAAATGTATTAATACAATGAATATGCTCTAATAAATTTGTTTCGTACTTAAAAGTCATTTCAATGGGTGCAAAGAATTTTAAATTTTCAGATACGCTGTAGGTACATATGTCCAAACATGCGCATACATGTGTGACGTGGTACTTCTTTCTCTCAATTATGATTTTTTATTTTAATTTGTCTAACATAGATTTTCATATCATCACGTTGTTTCTTTATTCATATCGTGCGTGTAAATTAAAAATTGTTCACGTTGTAAAACTCCTTTTTATTAGAATATGCTGTGCATATAAATGTATATATAAAAGATTTGTGTCTTCACAAGATGGGCTTTCTTCAAACATGTATAAAGCAAGTTTATCATAAATAACATGACAAAAAAAAGAAATCTGTATGTTTTCTTTTTATTTCTTATTTCCTTTCCAGAACGCAGAATGTGGCAGTTTATCCATATTCTGTGAACGGTTTGATGTGAAATTCTATGATCGTAAACAGTGTCTTGAACGTCATCAATGATTCTGTGACCCATGGGGGGTTCCCCTTTCCGGAATGTAATGTACGTATGTTATTCGTCTTTTACATACGTATATAAACATGTATCAGGTTCATATGTACTTAAGCTTATATCACAGCCCTCCCTCCTTTTGCATGTACATGTATTTTGGTATTTTCACTTTAAACATATGATTTTTTTAAATAAAGTTATGATGTGATGTAAATATAATTTTTCAACTGTTTAAGTACCAAAAATCGACGTACATCAAATCAATGGACAAATTGGGAAAGAGATTAATGCTACGTGTAAATAAGATGTAATGCAGTTCTTAGTTTACAAAAAGTGCAATGTAGATGAAATGCTGTAATGAACTACGTGTTTCACACAGGAACTTAAAAAATTACAACATGGCAACTATCTTAGTTACATGTATGTACACATTGCATCTATGTAATTTATAACAAAATTAATACTAATTCATTCATATACGTGTGACTATAGAAAAAATGAGTCCTTTAATGTTTTTCCCTTTTCAAATGTGTTTTTCCAATTCTAAAGAATTAGGCTGTGGTTTCAAAACGATGATTTCTATCACATCTACAGGGAAATTTGAAATACCGAGTGAAATCCAATCGTTTTCTTCCTCAAATTTAAAATACATGCGATTTTAAAAATAATTATATAGCCGTATAACATGTCAAAGTCTGACGTCATGCATTGCTTTATTAGCTCATATAGTTCCTTGACGTGTTACATTTTTTTTAATCTACCTTTAATATTGCTTATTATTAATGATGTCAATAAGAACAAGAATTTCAAGCGTTTTGTAGTTTATTTTACAAGAAATAAATACTAACAGAGCTTATCCAATTGCTGCGACGCTGCTGTGTTGCTCATTGACACAGAAGCAGGAATAAATCTTTTTGATTTGTATAAATAACATACAAAAATAACTTACAACAACAAAAGCACATAAATGAGATTCAAAAAAGAGACATTCATAGGTTAAACAAAATACAAAATCAATTCAAATGTTCAAAGAATCTAGAACACATATATGCTCAATTAATACGTTTATTTCTGAGCATGTCATATCGCCAATGGAGTTTTAAAAAATTAATTGATAATGTAAAAGATCTTGCTAATTTAATCCAAGTTCTCTTGCCCAAAAGTTAAACATCAGAGTTTTCATATGTTAATGGTAACGCTTTGAAGAACACGCTACCAACCATTACTTCGAATACAAAAGTAAAACATGTTTTCATCCACCCCTCCCCCGAACCATAAACACTTTTGTTATTACCAAATTATGAAGACAGAAAATATCAAATATTTTAAGTAGGCTACCCTTTCACGTAATCATATGCATTTCAGTCCTCAGTATGTACAGTACATGAATAGTTTACAAAGAAATCATTTTAAACACAGCTTTGCATAATGTACAAAAAAGATTTTTTTTTTCAAAATTTGTAGTCTCTCTCACCATAGTCTTCAGTCACAATAAATAATCACAATCATACAATATAATGTAAACAAAATTGTGAGGAATGAATTCTTCCTTTTATTACTCTTGCTTTGCCTTTTCATTTCTCCCAATGCGCATTTTTTGCAATTCTGGAGAGATAGAATCGACGTGTAAGCGCATGCGCACGTGATTCAAAACAGTTTGGGACTTGAACACACAAAACTGACTAGAGATTGCTAGTCAAACGTCCAGAAATTTGCCAGCATCCGTGAATCCACGGATACTGTTAAAAACAGCCATGACTTTTCTCTGGATGGTCTGCGTGAAATTGTTTGCTGATTAGCAAAAGTCATTTAATACAGTACTTGATTTTTGCAAGTCTTCGATAGTCAGATCGAATGTCGTTTTTCCCTCACTCTCTCCATTGCAACTCGCGAGAATTTGTACACAAGTCTTCTGCCTTCAACTCTTTCCAAAATTCCCCTCTTGTAGTAGTGTCTGCAATACATGATAACAACAAGGTAAAAATCGATAAATGTTTTGTCAAACAACTAACAGTGGTGAAAAGAACATTTTGGAGACAAATATGAATAACGTTTTCTTAGAATGCTTGCTTTACAGTCCTGGAAACTTCTTATCGAATTTATTTACGTCATTATTAAAAAATTGCACGATTCTAACTAACACTGGCTAAACAAGCTTTCGGGGGAAAGTTTACTACAGTAGAAAATTGTGACGAAGTTGTCATGTCAATTTACGACAATCACCTTCTGTTTGCTTCATGAAAAAAATATCCGAGCCTAGATTTTCAATAAATCGCAACAAGCGGATTTATTGTCTGATTTAGAAGAGGATGTGTGGTAGATTTTGGTTTTAGATAACTGTACTTGCACGGTCAATACAGCGTGGGGGGACATGCACGATAAAGACGTAATTATGAGTCAGCCGTACGCCCAACAGTTCGATTCATTCATATTATTTGTTAATCACTGTAAAGAGCGATTCGATTATCTACTTTTTATATCAAACTTATGAGAATTGCCTTGCACCGAGACAGTGAGTAGACAAGATCAGGAAATGGTCAGCAATGGTTTGTAATGAATCAGATCTATTCATGCGTGTCTCGTAATGGTATGAATGAACAGAAATAAACCTTTTTTACTATAATTAGTCATATTTGTAATGCTCTAGCTACAATTACCTCATTGCTCGGCTAAGTTTTTCGTAGGTCATATTTTCGTTGTTTTTTAGTCCTCCCCATAACTGAGCCACTGCCTCGGATTGAACAAAACGGAAAACGCCTTCCCTCTGATTCTCCCACCTAAGGAACTGTGGGTTGTACATAGGGTTCATCAAAATCTCGTAGATAAACTCCCACAGATGCTGGTTCTTCGCTACAACACACGGAAGAAGAAAAAGAGTTATTGGTTGTCTGCTTAAAAAAACACATTAAAAGTCAGAATAAATTAAAAAATCAACGTTGGCCTAGAGTTAAAGTATAGTTACCTTTCTTTTCTCTTGTGTTGTCCTCATCATGGGGTTGACTCTTGATTCGTGGACGGCCCGGACGCCGCCGGATGGGCTGGTGAATATGTTCCTCGTGCATGTAGGGGAGGCGTCTGGCCATGTTGAAGTTGGAATACATGATTTGGGAGGGAATGTGTCCGTATGGGGGAAGGGGGTGATGCTTTAGTTGTGCAGCTGGAAGAAAAAAACCGCAAGCGTTACCAATCACAGCCATGAAATTGAAGTTCTATAGTAAAACAGAAATGTTCCTAACTTTTTAATTATGATTTATGCTTTACCTTGGAATGGATTTGGCATCGGTGGCATGTTTTGGCATTTGTATTGGGTCATTCCTGGAACTTCATACATATATTGGGATGGGGCGGACTCCATTTTCCCCATATCTAGATTTAAATAAAAATTACAATATGTGTTACAATAGAAATACAAAATGATTAGTTTTGGTCTCAAATTTACTCGTTATAATTATAATGATTAAAAAATCTTTTTGAGAGCTGAAGTTTACCTTGGACGGAATAGTACGATGGAGCGAGAGGCGTGGATTCGGAATTCATAGCTATGTGTTCCCTTGGCTTTGCTGGGGAGTAACTTAGATCGTTAGCCTTTGGACTGATGTGCCCAGGATTTTCACTCCTTTGTTGATAGTACACTGAAGCAAAAACAATTAATCAATTATTAAATTGAAAAAAAAACCATTTGAAAACGAGAGAGAGAGAGAGAGAGAGAGAGAGAGAGAGAGAGAGAGAGAGAGAGAGAGAGAGAGAAACTTACATCCATCACACAAATCCCTGAACATTTTATAAAACAGGCGGCCATATGTAGGCTCTAGTCGTAAGAATCCCTCCAGACCCATTTTACAGAGGTTGATTCCGGCAATGTTACGGAAATTCTCCGCGTACAAGTGTTCGCAGTCAATTCCATTCTTCTCGGCGGCGTGAAACACCCAGTCCAGAACTTCTTGAGACGACCAGTGTTCTGGGTGCTTATTTGACCAGCGAGCGAATTCATTGGAATCTGTTAAATCAAAAAATAAATAAAAAAAAATAAAAATTATGTAAGATATAAACGAAATGATTTGAACATTTGTCACATAAAAGCAATTACTTATTCTTTAACGGGTTTTGTGGGAATTTTGAACGTTGTCTAAAATCAATCAAATTAATGATTATACAGAAATAAAAGAAAATTTTATTGAAAAAATGATTGGTGAAAACAAGTGATGATTAGACGCAATGATAGGCAGTATTCTACGATCAACGGGTTATAGGCATGTCGGACAAGAGACAGATTTGTGTTAACAACTTCAGACAGGGTTTTTTTTTTCTTTTGTGAACTCTTTTTATCCTTTGTTCTAATATCACAATACTTTTTCGGGGTGAAAACGGTACGTTTTAGAACTTAAACAAGTTCGAATCAATTTTGATCTAATGTATTGGAGTTAAAATTAAAATACAAGCGTTCTTAAAATTCTTGGGTTCCTTCTTAATACGTACAGTACGATGTAATATGTACCATCTATAAATGTGTGCAATATATTTAAATTTATAGCTAAATACAACATAAATGAACGATTATTATCACATCGACTTTTTCAAAATTTATAAGCTTTTATGTTGCTTGAATTTACAATTGTGATACTTATATGAAATTTTACACTAGTACTCAAGGAAACCTTACACGAGCGATTAATATGATATTGCCCTTACTAACTCGACACGACATAGAACTCTTTTCATTCTATATTAATATTTTAATGTAAAATATGTTACAAAATCTTAGCAACAAAGAGCTCTTGTTTTTCTTTGAAATAATGCATAAAATATTACATAAAAACGTCAAGCTTCATATAATAAACTAAAAATATAGTACAATGATTCCCCCTTGAGTCACTTTAACTTGGTCGTGCAAAATTAATGACGTCGAATTGTCACGGATTATTTTACTATTTTCACAATTTACAATAGATAATTATTGACTGATACAACATATTGAAGTTGTCACATTCTTAATTAACGAGCCAGCTTAACTCTGATTCGTTGGGCGCTTGGGCCGAAAACTCACTGTTGAACAATTGTCTGCTCAACAGTTTCGTGAATATTAAAATTCAAATGATTTTTAGTTTGGCGTTGCTTTCACTTGAATTTCTCTCGATTTAAAGTACACTCACTATATTCACTTTCTATATGTACACGAACTCACTTTCTTAAAAAGTACCAAATTTGCAATTACTTGAATGTATGAAAACTGTATTTAAGAAACATTCCACCCCACCAAACAAAGATTTTCTGATGGTTACACGTAATTTGATGATAAAATTAAAAAAAAAAAAATTAAAAAACAAAATAAAACTCCTGCATACCTGACATTTTCGCTCTTTTATTTGGTGGATATTGTCTGTCATAACTTGCGTTTCTGTCTTCACACACCGGACTACTATCCATTAATTTAGCACAGTAAGGCACATCATAATTTCCCGGTTGTGTCAGTCTCTCGTGACTTTCCGAGTAGTCTGTGGGATAGGATTGGGTAGGGTACCCGTGGTAAAAGTCTGTAGAGTCCGGAACTTTGCATGCTGTGTCCGGAGATTCTCCACGCATCTTGGCAGGATCCGTTGTGTTGTTATTGCTACTGGAACAAAATATAGGTTCCACGATATTTTCAAAGTGATTTTGATGCTGCTGTCCCGAGTAGTCGGTGCCTTCTATGTATGTCTCCTCAAATGGGAATGGATCAAGCATATCGCAAATCTGCAAATGCAAAATGACCAAAGAAATTAATTGTCAGATATTTAAGAGAATATCGAAATAAAATCTTATAATTTTTCGAAAACTGCAATTTAGATTAACGAATGCACACGATAAATGAACTTCCTTATCACCTTCACACATTGTGGCGCAGAAATAATCATTTTGAATCAGCTAAGAAAAAACAAGTGCATCTAGTATCTTGGATACATACATATTGAGATGGGCTAACAGACGGCATTGTCAAATTGGATGTCACATGGCCAACAGGGAAAACTACGTCACTTCCTGTAAAACAGAACAATACAATTGGATAATCAGACACGTGTAGCTTGATATAAATAAACGACGCTCTGTGCCAATGAAGGCAGTCAGGTAATTTGATTGGCTGCTTGCATAGCCATCGAACTATTTCATTCACAAATGTGTGTCACAACTACAATCATTTAGCGTTGACAATACAGGTAAAAAACTATTAGCCAATGAAAAGCAAGAGACAGTCGTTGAGCACTTGACCTGTTTAATGTATTAGTTGTAAATACACACGGGCAGGTGACATAGCATGCAAGGGGAAACAGGTATATTGAAATTAATAAGCGCTGACGAGGGGAGACCGAAAAAAAAAAAGACAGACATCGTGGCAAATAACGAAAAGTCAATCGATTTTCCTTTTTAAAATTAACAGGTGTTGTACGGAACTGTAATAGTGATATAATATAGAAACTCTGTTGGGTTATCAATGCTTCTGTTCATTAGATTTACACTTATTAGCCTGCAGTCTGCAATGCGTGATTTTAGGAGTTTATTTAAGGGGAAAACAATGAGTAGGGATTAGCGGAATACACGTTTTGATTTTTATTATACAGTGTGGGGATGATAAGAGGATTAAAAAAATGGGGGTGGGTGCCTTGCAAATATTTGCTTTTACCGATATTATCACATTTGTTGATATGAAAATTACAATACTTTGTATTTTGCAAAAAAATATTAATTGAAGATCGGGTCTCGCATATTTTAAGTATATATTGCTGACAAAGATGCACTAATTAACATGCTCACATAATTGCATAGTGATTTTCATTTCAGTTTTTATTAAAATCAGTAACTGTGTTGTAAATATATCATTTCCAAAGTTCGAGAGAACGAATTAATGTTATTACTTCTCCAAGCAACAGCCATCACGTGACAATGCGGATATACATTCATAAGATAAATGAATAATTTACTGTCGAGGATTTATCAAGCATTTGTCGGAAGACTTTGTTGTATTTTGAAATCTTTGTTATTGTCAAGGTGAACTTTTTTTTTCTTGATTCAGTTTTTCAAAATAACAGATGCTTTTGTATGTTAGTTCCTGTTTTAAAAAATAAAGGCAACGTGTTTTCATAGACAAATGACTACTAGTTTTTCTGAATGAGTTCCTTCTGTTAGTATGAAATCCTTTTAAAAATAATATTTCATCTTAATAGGTCTTTCCTTTTATGTAAAAAAAATTCAGGTAGATGTACATTTTTAAACTCATCAAGTGGTGTGATCAGCGTGAAAAAAAAATGCCTGTCATAAATGGTGTGTTGTCAGTGAAGAATGCCTTTTTTCAATCATAAAGAATAGGCTTCTAAAAGCTTCCGGTGTACATTCCAAATTTCCTCCCACAATTTTATTGAAACAATTACACCTAGTTTTTCATTGCCACACAAAGGCAGATCCGGAGTGTTGTCATCGAAATCAAATGTCGCCCCCTTCAGCTAGTAGCCCGACCTTCGCGTGTCTGAGAGCGGGGGAGGGTAGGTACCAACTTCAAAGCCAAGAGTCTCTCTCTCTCTGCAGGGAACTTAACAGAAATGGCACTTCGTTTGTATATACTTTGATGGAGTTGGGTGTTATGATAAAAAAACATTTGTTGTTGAAAATATCGACTTCTGGCCTGAAGCGAAAAATCTATGCAGTTTGACTTTCACTTAAACGGTTATTGAACAAAAGGCTTATGCGGGGATAAAAAGTATTTTCTACATTAACCGACTCGCACGCATGCAATTAAAGAGTCCATACATATTTCTAGAGTTCACCGTTTAAACAAACCGGGGTTTTTTTTTGGGGGGGGGGGGGTTGCCGGGGAGGGGGGGGGGGGGTAGGGGGTTTAGTTACACTAAATTAAACATCAAATATTCAAGAATATAAATTAGATTCATAAACTGAGTAAGTTACAGTAAGTTGCGACTGTGTTGTTTAATAAATCCAGCATGATTTAATGATCCGAAAATTATCTCATTCGCCTAGAGGCCAACGAATGATATCAAGCGGCAAGGGCGCCTTTTTAAGTTGATTTTGAAATGTTTTTTTAATATCTTCTCAATCAAATATGAAATAAATTGCGATTTGTCAAATCTCATATTATTATATGATTATCCTGTTAATTGCCAATCTTCAAAACAAATATTTTTTCAGTTCATCACGACATATTCGTGTACAAACCCTGCAGGTGCGCGTGCGCTTGTTTTTCTTTGCCTGTCACGTGTAGGGTCTTGTCATTTGCTATATTACAAAAAATTGTGTAATTATTAAAGTGCATTATATTGCACTTTTTAGGCAGAACAAGATAAGAGAAAAATGAAAAGTTCATTTATATCTCTCAAAACAAGAAAAATATGAATTTCTTGCTCATTTCAATTTCTCTATTAAGTGCGCCATCTACGTTTATCCTGGAAAATTTTGAATCATTCTACTACATTACATTAACATCAACACATTATTTGTTAGATTGTCTTGCATAATATCGAGTATTCAAAAATCAGTATCTATCAAATTCTATTTACCGAGTCGAGCTTGATTTCACCTTGGATGTCAATTTTATTTTAGAATCTGCGATTTAAAAAAAAAAATACAACCGGATCTTGATCATGTCCTTTTAACATTGGATGTTTCTTCTCAATTTATTATAGACATGAAATCAAACACCGGTTACCACAGCTCACATACTCTTTATACTCTGACTCATCCGTAATATACACCGAATGTACAATAAGATATTTTTTCTCTGCAATTTTCAGTTTTCCTGTATAGTAACTTATGTTACAAACTGGCGCACACACCTATGACAAACAATAGGTTTAAATTATGATTAACATTAACCGAATAAACAAAAATTAAGCACATGAAAATAGTTTTGGCAGTTTTGTTTGCCTCCGAAAATTAAGTCAGTCAATGTGTATATTTTATGGTGCATGTGGGATATGTACCAACACCCGTTTCCAACCGAAGGCAAACATCAAATATTTTACCTCTCGACGCGATAATATCTCCAAAAGATGATATTGATAATACTATGTTGAACGATCGAAGAATAAAGTTGGACGAATTCAAACAGACAACATCAAATTATCTCTTCACGGAGATAGACAAAATGAGTTCATTACTCTTGTAAACTGCAATTAGACAAGTGACATTTTAAAAGATTTTTTTTTCCGAATAATGAATCAATAATTGTGATAGAATTTACCTTGATGATTCTGCGACTCGACTGGAGCAAAAGCATCTGAAAGAATAAAAGAAGGCATATACAATTTGTGTCGCAGGTAAATGACTCGTACTTGACGCTTAACCTTAAGCAGATCAGAACAATAAGCAGGCACATCGCCTTTTTTTTTTTTTTTTTTTTTTTTTTCCTAAAGAGCGCAAAAAACAAAGATTGCCCACGAGACACCTGTTCACCGGAGGTATACCGTGACTTTCCTAGAAAATTACTAAGGACCTTCATACACAAACCTTTGCGAGATGTTTATGGGTTTTTTCCCTTAATTTTTTTCGTCCTTGAAGATGTCTCAATTTTGGACTATCTTAAAATTCGAGGCTCGTTTATGATGTCACATAGAACCCCTGTTACACTAATAGGAAATAACGCGATAGAATAAAAACGCGTATTTTAAGATCCAAATAACGTATCAATTCTACTCAGTTTTTTTGTTTGTGAAGGAATTAGTCTCAAGACCCCCCCTCCCCCCCACACCACTACTTATTTTAAAAAAGTAGTATCAGATTCTGCATTTAAAAATTATTTCTTAAACAAGCAATAATATTTGAAACTTTGTCAAAAATGAAAAACCATAAAAAAATGACTTGCTAAAAAATGAAAAACAATTCAAGAAAACACACAAAAACACTCACTTTTGGGCATTTTGAATGGTGTGGACGCGTGGAACTGATTTTTTTCAGTTATCATTGGCTTAAGTGTTTCAAAGTAAATATATGGTAACTCCTATCGTAATTGGATATTTCTATACTCTAATTAAAATTCGAAAAAGGGAAACGAATTGTAAAGTTATTGATATGCAAGTATTGGATATAGTTAAATTAAAGTTTCATATAACTCTCTACCAAAATGTAAAATCCAACACTTCATGGTCATTACAAAGATACAACCAGCTTTTCCGGAAATATCAAGTGGCAGTCTCAGAACAACTTAATTTTATCAATTTTATCTTTCCAATAATTAATGCCATTTTTAAAAACAGTATAAACACTAGTGTACCCAGTACAAAAACTTGAAGGACTGACATTGATTAAAATTATTTCATTGAACATATTTTATTGACAAAAGTCAAAAGGATTAAACAGAATTCGAAGTTCTACAACTTATATAGTCCGGTCCGTTTATTAATTCGGGTCTAAACCTATATACCGGCCTTTTTTATCTGTGTCCTATTAAGGTGGTATGGGACACCTCCATATTGTGACGTACTTCCTATCGAAATAAACAATTTTATAAATCTTTCCTTTCCCGAAAGTGTTACCTAACAGCGAAGCGCAAAGGGTTTGAGCGTTAACTACGAATCTGTTTGTCATGAGTTCGAATCCTGGTGGGGCTTTTATTTTTTTACTTTTCCAAAATTTTTTAGACGTATTTTTTGCCCAAATGTTGTAAAAATTTAAAATTCTAAACCGGTGAAAGTATCTTATGATGCACTTTTATCCACATTGATATCGACAGGTGTCCCATAACATCTAAAGTACATATACATGTACACATAAAACGGCATGGTACACGAGCGACCGAAATAGATCTCCATCTATTACACATCTACACCCTACTTCTTATTAGGATTTGTGACATAACCTCCGTACAGTAGTACTGCGGGGTAAAATTCCCACATACATGTGTGTATATATATATACATTTTCATACCTTACAAATTGATAGAAAAATCATGTTCTTCTTTGTTTGTTTTTCGTCACTGATCATTACACTGACCCCCCCCCCCCCCCCCCCCAAAAAAAAAAAAATGCTTATATTATAGACATCTGCCCGATAGTGAAATCTGTCGTGAACTTGTCACACTTTAACTACTGATAAAACTTTTATTCGGAAAAAAAAATATTATTCTAAAAATAGATTTTAATCTACTTGTATATGTTCCATGAGTTCACACATTTCATTTAAACCACAAAATGCTTTTTTTGGTCATTCATGTGGGATAAGAAGGTACATCTTTCGACATTGCAGAAAAAAATGCATAACCAGCGGTTCTGCAATGTCGCTATACCTTCATGACCAGCATGATTTATCAATAAAAAGCATTTTATTGTTTAAATTTATATATTTCTTTTAACAAATTAATGAATTGATCGTAAAAAGAAAGTAAAAGTAACTAAATTATTGTTATGTACATCAGTACATCAGATTTGAACTAAATTATAAATTACAGGCGTAGCTATCTCATTGCAAGATGTCTTTTTTCACAGAGTATATTATGATATCAAAAGTGTGTTACTTTACTGTAGAAAAATTACATAAAATGGAATAAAAAATTACAATGATTACAGGGAAATTCTCTAAGATACTGACAATCCAGGGGAAGGGATAGGCTTTGTATATGTAGTGTTATGAGTAAAGTATTTATGCATTACTATTGATCATAGATGCGTATAAATATTTGTTCTGCAAAACAAACATGCTGATGAAAATAGAATAAATTAATGCAAATTGAACTTATTTTTTATAATATACTGTTGAGAAAAAAAAATGAAGGCTGATATGAATTTTTTTTTATTTCAGTTAATAAATGTGTTGCATGACTTTGTAAAGATTGTTGACGACAAACTATTGTTACTAATATTCACCAAACCATCAACAGAATGAATAATATACGCCAGTGTGTAACGGAAATAATTAAAATGTAATCAATGTAAACAAACCACAAAAACAAATGGTATGACAGAAAAACTCACATTCCATTGAAAAGACCCCACTTATATAATACAATATGCGATATTTATCATATTGATTTCAAATCAACTCGAAGGACTTCTCATTACAAATTCTAGGCGGTAAACATTTGCAACGAACTGTAGATGAGAGAATGTGAGGAGAAGAAAAAAAATCAGAGTGCACCTTGCAGTTAATGATAATTAAAGTTTACTCGAACAGGGAATCAGAAATAGCAATCGATGACCTTTTGTTATAAGGACAAATTGAATTATTCTTACCCGTACATAGAAAAAGTCCGAGGTCCAAGTTTTCAAATACACTGTCTGCGCAGTGATCACTGAAGGGGGTGTATTGCATAAAGGTCGTAATTTGCTATGATTGATTACCCAGAAGATCTTGCCCCGGGGGTAGAATTAACTAATAAGTTGGGTGGGTATTCGCATGTAGATGACAGTATATGCCGTTTTATATACGTAGAAGACTTTGTGCGTAAATACCGATATACAGTGTACACAATGTTGACATGGAGTTCAAACTTTACTTTGTATTTATTGAATTCACTTCCTTAGATGTCATTTATTTCTAAGATAGAAACAAATTTCAAAAATTGGTTTATGTAACAAAAAAATTAATTTTCTTTGAGTTGAACAAGGGAACTTTTTAAACACAATCATTATTTGATGAATTTGAATTATTTTAGTTTTAGTTTCACAAAATATGTTAGGATTGAAAATATGCACTCGATTAATTAAAAAGGCTTTTCTAATAGTACAAAAGGGGCCCGCTTTACTATAAGGCACTTTATTGAGCCTGAGGACCAGCATTCCGGTTTCTTTTGCTTACTCACTTGTACATGTACAGACCTGGGATTGTTTGTTAAAATGTATTATACGTAAACCATTTACCCATTTCCTTAAAAAAATATTTAAAAAAAGTACAGCACTCATAAAACAAAATAATAAGAAAAAAGAAAAACAAACAAACAAACCCAAACAAAACAATGCTACAAATAGCAAAAAAATCGCTCACACAACGCACAAATACACATGTATATTCTATTACTATTAGCGGCGTCAGAGCTTTATTTTTAACTATTTTCTCAATTACAATATATATATAATATAACATGGGAGTTTATTTTTATTTGATTGGTATTGAAAATGTTGGACACTCATATCTCTCTTTTAAACAATCTCTTTATTCAATCAAAAAGTCCACAATTTTGATATGTCGGGCAGAACTTTTATTTATTTATCCAATTAGAAACTTTAAACTATCATTTATTTCTTACAATTTTCTTGTATTGCCTTTCAAAAATGCACCCATTATTATCAGGTTGACTTTATTTGCTTCCTTACTTAAACCGGACATGGGTTATCATTACTAATTACATCCGGATTGAACCAAAAATAGGTCAGATGAACCGTTATATAATATAGTTTAAGTCTTTTAAGACCAACAAAAGACTTATTTAACGTTGTCTGCATGTGCGTTTAGACAAAGTTTTGCAATGTGGATCGAAAAAGATTCTTTTCACCAACATAATAGCATATGTATTTTCCTCGTCGCAAACCATAAGTTTTGAGTCCATTCTATTTCCCCAAACACGTGGACACAAAACCCGTGACTCGGACGATGATGTATTTAGATAGTTACTGCAACATTTCTAACTCTTAATGGATATTATTTACATTGTTTGCGTCATGGAGCTAGTTTTAAAATAATAATTTCATCCTTTCTTTGTAACTCCCCCCCCCCCCCCCCCCCCCGTCTTCTTGTTAGGTCATTCAAACAGTTATTTTTACTGGCTGGTAATCTTCAGAAACCTAATGTTGACTTTTCATTATTGTCAACACCAATTATAAAAATATAATTAATTATGCAAGCCTGTACATGTATCATAATTAAGTATTTATGAACGTTTTTGCATACATGTAATAAATTAAAATGTAAACATATTACAAGAACCATAAAACACTATAAATTTACATGATCAGAATATCTACATGCACATCAATGTCTTTCTACGAATACTAACCTTTAAAAAACGAACGACGGTTGATGATTATATTCAAATTAACATTTATCATAATGGGTTGCTACAATTTCACGAAGTCAAACTATTTTTACAAAACGAAATACCGGTATCGAATCATATTTCAAAAAATGTATCTTAATTTTATTTTTCAGGTTTGTGCTGACAAAATGTTAAAATAGCAAGTTTTACACGTTTAATCACATTGGTATTTACATGTAAATTTTAAATGACCAATCTATTGCCAGTCTGTAGAAGTACATGTAGCTTCAACACCACTTGAAATCTTATTCGAATTTTTTTTTAAATCATCAAATGAATGAATTCGAACCTTATAGATAGTACATTCGCTATGCTCAAAATTTATAATACATTCGTTCATGAATACACATTCATTAATTACTAGTATACTATAGAAAGAAGATGCGATGTAAAATTAATAATAAAATTATGATCTAAAAATAAAATAACGTTATCTTATTTTCAATTATTGTAAAATTTGCATGCATTAATCAAAATGATATTATAGCAAACCTACCAAGCTCTTTGAAGCAATGTATTATTGGAATATTATATCTCAAACTCAACTGGCAAGCAATCAACAAATAGGATGAAGTAGAAATACAATGTGATTATATATGTATTATTCTGCTGGTCACCCACGCCAACGCAATCAGCTCAAGCCATTGAATGAATAGTAAATATTATGTCAAGTATGTTTATCAATGGTATCTTTGGCTCGGCACACCTTTTTTCTTATCTGCAAGAATTCTTTATTCCCAAAATAAAATAGCAGAAACTTAGTGCCTAACATATCGCGAAAATCAAAATAGACCCCCCCCTTTCCGTTACATTTCTTTGTTTAGCTTTCAGTGACTATGGTAATTTGCTATTGACTGTTACTTTAAAACAATCATAAAATTTGAATTTTATGAAGAATCTGGTAACTCCTTGCATAAGTGAATATACTGTGATTTTACGAAAGGGAATACCTTAGCGAATCAATGCATTCTTGATATTTCCCCTGCAAAACAAGGTTATAAAACCAACAAGAAAAAAAAAACGGGTCACAACAACATTTTGGCATTTCCCTGTTTTTGATATAGGCGAGAAAAATATGCTAGTGAGTGAGAAAAAAGACGAATGAAAATAAAAGGATTAAATAATCTGTGACAATTTTATGCCATTCATGGAAATAGTCACGAATAAATTGATTGATATGAATTTGCCCCCTCTTAATATAGGCATTTTTAACGAGAATTTTAAAAACAAATGTACATATATCTATACATATGGACGTTGATTATCTGTATTTTAATTTTACAAAGTTTATCAATATTGAATTCGTTTCAAGTTTTCAAATTGCTTTAAAGTCATTTTATGATAGTGAAATTAGTCTGCAAATCAGTTGTATATACTTTTATAAAACGCAGTATAGTAGTACATGTATTTTTTTATTCATTTATGGAGGATATCACCAATATATAAAAAAAAAAGTTCGCTGTATATAATAAAAATAAGTATTGAAACATATTGTAAAATGAAACATTTCTGAATAAATGAATAATAATGTTCAACAAAAGAATAAAGAACTATTATTTGAAACAACAGTTTGATAAATAAAAGTGTTTTTCTACAGTTGTTTTTTTTTTTTACATGCTTTAACAGTTATGTAATGAATATCCTTATATGTATATTTCTAGACAGATTCGACATTAATATAATAAACAGATTATTAATTGTTATTACGTGTACTCGATGTTCTAGACTATGCATAAGGAAAGAGACTGAGTGACTAATCGTATTCTAATTTACGTATGTCTCCAAGAAAACGTGTTGATAAGGAAACATTATTATATTTACTTCAAACAGTTTTCTGTATGATGCATATATAGAACAACACGCAGTGCATTGTTTTTAATCAATTAACACTACTTGAACATGTATCACTCATTCAGACACCACGCTTCATCATGATGATTATGATCATAATCATCGTCAATGAATAAACAATTCACTGATACTTTTATCGTTTATAATTGTAGACATCTAATTTACAAGATATCTTTTGCCATAAGAATCATAGATCAATTTCAAACGATACCAATGCATTTGATACTAGTATACCCGCAACAGAACGACAAATGAGACTTTTTTTGTTATCAACAGATACTGCCACCTGCTCCATAATTCTTAGCATACGGTGTATGGGAATTCCTCTTGTTTTAATTTAATAGTG
The DNA here is from genome assembly GCA_033439105.1 of Magallana nippona. Lineage (NCBI taxonomy): Eukaryota > Metazoa > Mollusca > Bivalvia > Ostreida > Ostreidae > Magallana > Magallana nippona. The sequence goes on from CM065926.1 coordinate 43,101,056, forward strand.
GCAAGTCTAATCTATTTCAATTACATATTACAAACCATATTGCAACATCTTTCGAACGCCTTATTTTTGCAGGATCTGCTTTTTCCGGATACGAATTAAACATACACGATTTCTTCCTTTTGAAATGAGGTTCATTTTACGGCGCATGCGCGCATAATGCTCACGCTATCATTTTGACCCCATATTTTCTAATTAATGTTAAATTGACTCAATCTCCTATTGATTCACAAGAAGATCCCCTTCCCAATGAAAATAATTCGCATCGATAAAACATTTCCTTATTATCAATGTTTCAAAGATTTTGTAGTTTAAATGCTTTTTTTTAACGGCATTGCTTCAAATGGCCTAGTTTTTAAACAATATCTCTAAAAATAAACGAGGTCAGCTTTTTAACGCTTTTCGGTCAGTCTATTCTATAACAATTTCAAAAACAATGTAAGTTAAGAAGTGTACAAGTGATTTCATCTTCCAGTGAAAGAGAATGAGGACACAAGCATGATATTCTTATTGCTGGTGTTGGTACGAAGATGGCGATCCTAAGGAAAACTGTGATACGCACCAATTGACGTAAAATATCAATTAACCTTTTGGAAACATGATAGTGTTTATCATTTGTTTGACTCCCAGTTTATAATGCCTCAAGACCTTAATACGGTAGTTTGAAAGTAAAAAGGGATAGCGCACCATGATAAGACTTTTCACAACTAGATTTATAGCATATATCTTCTGTACTTGATTCGTCGTCCGTAAGAATAATTATTAACTATCATGTTATTACTGAAACCAGGAGTGATGATGTCATAAACAGTTAAACATAACACCGTTATATTTCACAACAGTGTCAAATTCAATAGTATGTTTTCTTATTACGGCACTGAAGTTGGCATACATAGCTATTTTCCACACTGTAGATGTTTGTCCCAAGGAATAATGAAAACAAGTTAAGCAAGTGTTACATGCTGGGGATACGTACATGACCATGTGTTCTACGATGACCAAATAGTCCTACGTCTTGTCTGTCTTATCTTTTTGTTTTTCAACATTTAAATTATAGCAGATGAACTTAGATTCAACTCAAGTTTGGTATGCATGTTTAGCTATTAAATCCCTTTCAAATTAAGTTTACTCTGAATTAACATCATGTATTCGGAGTTTGCTCGTAATTTATATTTATATGAATAAACCTCCAGAATTGGAATTATACATCCGCGATCTGTGGAAGTGATTGATAAAAGTTTCAACATCATGACTGGTCCATATTCGGTCGCATTTGTATTTGAAAAACACATATTATTCTGTAATGACTTTGGAAATCAAATGCATGTTCAAGTAGCAACGAGGCGGGAAGGCTGTATCCTCCACTCTTTATATATAAAAGACAATTCCTCTTCAAACATTATCTTAGTATAAAAGTTATATTAAAACGAACCCATCCCCCGTTTTAAAAACTGATGAACTATAAAATTAGTCTTATTTTTTCTTTAATGGAACCTTTTTTGCTTTTTAAAGTTTTATGGATATGCCCCCGGCTCCTCAGCCAAATTTGATGAAAAAAGCCCCGTAAAACAATACGTTGAATTCACGCTATACCAATCACTTCTAACTAAGCGAGACACATGCATTTTAAAACGATTAACTTTAAATAAGTATCATATTATTGATAACGAATATAAAATCATTTAGAATATTGCATGGACTCATCAATAGTCTGAACATAATTCTTCTCTATTGTTGTGACAACAATTTAAATGAAAACACAACTCAACATTGTACATGTACTGATAATGTACAGGAATAACCTGAAACAGTTTAAAACATCGCCTCGATCTAAACTCAATTCCAATTTTAAATTGGATGTAAAGTAAACTTATTTCAAAAACTATAGCTTCTTGATCAGATAACTTACCGTAGTGTGAGCGACGGAGCAAGTACTTTTGAATTGAGTCTCTCTTACAGGCTGGCAAAAATTTACGTTCATCGATTAATAATGAAATAGTTGAATCAAGACAAACTTTAGATAAAAGAGTTAAAAGTTTATTGAAAAAAGCCGAGACACACGTGGTATAGGATTCAGTGACGCGCGGATCAATACTGTCTCTGTAACACACGGATCTACTCACATACTTCCCGTTTTAGCGATTGGACTAGATTGACCAATCACAATTAAGTCCTGTAGATACTCATTTGCAGCATCAATAACTCAGCAGTATGTATAAGTCAATCCTAAACTCAACTTAAATGGATGCAATATTGATTAAAAGTATGTAGACAACACGATTTTGTCTCGTATATACTGAAAAAAAATGTTTGGCTGAGATAAGATTCCATTTTGGAATGTAAATTGTTGTATATAAATGTTTGCAGTGCTTAATTCTTGTCTTGAAGTCTTTACAAAAATGTACTTGATACTACCTATAGATCAATGGTTGTGCATTCCAAGACCCCCTTATGTCTTTGAACTCTAGCCGTGTTCATCAAACAACAAGAACTGGCCTGCGGTTAATTTCAGATGATAGAAAAATATTTCTATCGCATATTTTGACGTGTTTTTTTTTGTCCCTCTCTCTTTCAGAGTACACGAAAAAGATAAATGCTGGAGGGAAAGTATATTTAGCTTTGATTAATACTTAATGTGGTTTTATTGAGAAATTTAATATACATTTCCTTATTAATAAACATGACATCACCAACAGTCAGGCGATTCGAATCATTTTCTTTTACACAAGAAATATCAACTGATTAGCAAACACACTCCGTGCTGTCATTTTCATGGTTTAAATTTCAAAGAGAATTACATCGTTTTAGTGCCATATCTACAAGGAAATGTTCAGTGATGTAACAAAAAGTCCTTATTTAATCACCTGAGGTACCCAGAGTGTGCACCCGTTGTGAAATAGATTATTATTAAAAACCATTACCATGACGTTGTATTCTTTTATCTTCATCGTAATATTGCAAAAATTGTAAAATTGTAAAACAATAATAATCAAAATCGAAAAGAATAAATGCTTGTTGTAAAACTCGATAAAAAATTGGATCGTTAACTCAGATAGCTAAACATTTATGGAGATTGCTAGAAATAAAGTAACGACGAACAGGCCAAAAAATATGAAAACTTGCTACTATACCAGCGGCGATGAATTTAAACCTTGCCTTCAAAAAAATAATTTCGTTCGATGACGTAATTGACTCGTTATCTTTATCGCCTTAACACAACCTGTATCGTAATAGACAGATAGAAATCTTCGCTTGCTAATGATACCTTCAGTATCTGTGGTATCGCTTTAAATAAAGTATATAAAAAAAGAATTAAGGGGGTACCACGCTACGATGACGTTGAGAGTGCTGTAAGTGGCAGTTGACAGTTTGACGCTCCAGAGCCTACTTGTAGTTTTAATTTGTTTGAATGAGAGATAAAAAGATGAAATAATTCTGTCAAGGACTCGGTGTCTCGGTGACTACTTGTCATACCAAAAGTTACTGATGGAAGAGTCCACTTTACGGCATGGGGTGTTCCTGCTCAGAGCTTAACAAGCTCGCAGTAATCTGTATACATCTGACATCACGAAATTCGGTCAATGATTCTTCTTTTAAAAGATATCCGAGCTTTGGAAATACCAAATAATGATTACGTGGTGGTATTGTTTTTTTTTTTTTTTCAAATCTGGACTATTATTATAATTATTATGTATGAAGATGTTATACTGTTGGAGGCTTGTAATACTGAATATTAATGAAGAAACTTTTTATAGAAAAAAAAGTCTTTATGATTTTTTGACATCTAAAAACATCTGCATTTATAAAAAAAAATGATAACTTGCAATTTACAAACGGTAAAATATCTACTTAAAATGCTACAAGATATATTACTCATGTGATATGAAATATATTTATAAGGACACAAAAGATGCAAGTTATATATATATATTTTCAATTCAAATGCCTTTAATATTGTAGGCAATAGAGCATAATAGTAAAGTATATATGAGTTCACATGATTGTTGTATAAATCATGTACGCATACAACGTATTGTGTACAATCAGCGATAAGATGACAGAAATAGATTGACATTATGTATATGTCATCTAAAATAGCGTCGATTTCTCTATTAAGTACATGTACAAGGAAGTACTAAAATACAGTAGTATATTGATATGGGGGACTAAAACAAAAACGATAAGGCGGAATATACTCTAAATCGTTAAAAACCCTGGTCTGAATAATTCAGTTAAGGGGGCTTGGTGATCAATAAATTGAATCTCAAATCAACCTAATATTTATGGATATGAGGGGTTATTTTGCTTGAAAGTAATATTTACCATAGAGACCTTGCAAATATTTTAGCTTTAAAATCAATTTCCTAATATCTGTACATATAGTCCTACTTCTTCGGGAGAAAAAAAAACGATCATCCATCCCATTCAAGCCAGTTTACAAGTTTCTAAAGAACGTGCATCAAAGAAAAAATATAAGATTAGACTAAGGTTCTTTTGAGTCCTACTGTTCAATACATAAGAGCCAATTAGCAAGGTATAAATAACATCTTCCAAATCTAAATTCTGACGAACTACTTAAATGCCACTGTGAAACTGTGTGTCTATTTATTTGTTCATATACAAATAACCATATATACTATTCAGTCAAAATGATGAAATAATTATGTGTTTTGTTATTATATACAGTCGCCAAAAGTTTAAGACGCAGTTTGCATCAAAGTCTTAGACTTTTGATAAGTTCAAAACACTAAATTCTGCACGGTCGTATTTATATCTACAGATGAGAGAAACTCCTCCAATAAGTAAAACGGTAGATATCGATTGTTTAAATGCCGTTTTTTCAAGAGTTTCCGGGTAACAAAGTTCGCTGTTCAAATAGATACCTTTGGATATTTCGTTATCTTAATATGTTTTCAGTTTCTGCTGTACGTGCTATCTCCCTGTACACAATTTACCTGCGCTGTGTAGTTTATAACACCTTTTCACTTTTTCTCGTTTTTTTTTTATTTTGCTGTGGGAGGGGTAAGGGAGATAATGGACAGTTGAGGTTGACAGGTTCCTTAGCGTGGGTCAGAGAGATTTGAGGACATCAAGGTAAACCTCAAATCCAACGATTAGAGTCTGTTAGTCTACCATTATGGACATTTCGGTGTGAATGGGTTAGTTCTTGTATATAGATACGGGGTTATCTTTCTCGATCAAACGCCCGCGTTCAACAGGCTATGATACTTCCGCGTTCATGTACCTTGTTAAGTACCAAAATTTACAGCAATAGGACAATATCGCTCAAGACAATAGTTAAGATGTTGTAAATTTACAACCAAGCAATATTCCTAAACTTGAAATCTTAAAACTGTTTTTGTTAAGACAAAAAGGATAAACAAAATCAAAGGATTTTCAACGACCACGAAGAAGAAGAACCGATGTGTATAATTATGGGATTACACCAGTTGAAACACACTATATTCATTAAAGATAGTAGACAAAAAAAATAATATGGCTCATATATTAATATACAAGCACAAAAGGGAAGCACTGAAAGTCGAGTAGTATGTTACCAGCCCTCAGGAAAATCATCAACGTACCAAATAAAAAATAAGCCAAAACACAAAAACCTCGAAAAGGATTACCTGGCATCTTCCAAATCATCATAATCTTATGTATATATAAACATCATATACTTTTATCAAAGTCCCTTCACGGTTATCGTTTTAATCATTAGAGTACTTATATTAGTAGTACTTATTTCCTTTAAAAGCTTGAAATTGTATAACTTAGTATATATTGGGATAATAAAAGCTATTAAACAGCAATTTAATCACCAGCTAAAGATTCACAGTCCATAGTATCCCCCTCGCTCCAAACGCATGCGCTTTTAACGATACATGTATGTATTTAAGGTTATCAACCAACACACTAAAATCATAACCAATGCATGGCACTGGGTTTCTCAATCATCATTTTCTCAAAGTTTACTCAGTTCTCTCAAAAAATGATCGTAAATTTTATCGAACACAAGTACAGATACTTGAGTTGTACAAAAACTGGTTTTTTCTTGTAGTGATAGCATTATGATATCACATTTAGGTGAAGTTCAACCATTTCAAATATCATTATCTCGCGCGTACTTTTTATGACAATTTTGCAGAATTGTTTTTTTTTTTTTATTATTGAACGAACGTAGATTATTTGTTCAGATGGCATTATTAATTCCTTTTTTCGAAATGTGAGTAGGTTATTGTGACATAAGGATAATAAGACTCCATTGCACGTGTTGCATGAAGCATACACCACTTTGACTGTAGTGCTATGAATGGTCTTCCGCATTGTTTACTTAAATAGCAAGTTCCATTTTAACGAGAAAAAAATCAACAGATGCATGTATCAAAAATAATTCTAAACATAAAAATAATCACTGTATTTTTCTTTGAATTCGGGAGAGGTCACAGTGCCTGTCTGTGCTATGCGGCTAACACCGGAGGTTGTGATCACCTGTTTATACATCGAACACACAAACTAACAAATTGTCAAGTGGAAATTGACCGTCTGATACTGAATGTTAACATGCCTGAAAAATTCGCAACATGTTGATTTTAACTGCCGTCATGCATTTCGCCCACAAATATTTGAAGAGAAATCTACACTTTTATCTTTCGTGTTCAAGTTTTTGTTCTGCGGCGATTTGATATATTTTTTTGGTTTCTTTGCAAAAGCTATTTAATTAAAACTTTATGCGTGGTATTTGTAATTCCTGAGGAGATTCCAAAGATTTTTAATTATCTCTATTAATTGCTTGCAGATAAAACAAAAAGGCTCTAAAATTGATAACATTGCGTCAAGCGAGCCTGTTCTCTGAACATCTTGTAATAAGTATCATCTAAAATGTACATACCTTTCGAAGATTCCATGTCTTCTAATAATAACATTTTAACTTATGAATCCAGATTTGATGGACTTTGTAAATCTATGTAAAAAAAAAAAACCCACCGCGATCTTTTGTGGTGTTCCTTTTAAGGACTAACTCTTCATTCAAAAGATGGCTTTTTCTTCCGTATTGAAGGTTTTTGTGCAATAAGTGCTGATATTGGCCCTAGTTAACCTTCACTTTGTTAAAACATTGACAGAGAGCTTTTGCTGAACGAGAAAAATATGTGTGTTGATCTTTTCTCTCTTCCTTTTTTACTTACTTTCGGGTTTTTTTTATTTTCCAGTCTGCCGTGCCTGATGATATCAGAGTTGTTTTTTTTTTGGTTATTTTTTTTTTTGAGATACAAATTAAGAAATGTTTATATTTGAGTATGCAAGATAATTCCAACTTTGCGCAGGTTTCATTTCGAACGTTACAATCTGTAACAATACTAATCATAAGCACTGTGAATAACAACAACACACTACCACCATACCATCACGGTAGGCCAATTAAATAAATAAATAAATAAATGATTAAAGCTGTTATTTTATAGACTAGGTAGTACTTTTAAAAAGCTGTCGATTGTAACACCAGTTCTATGAAAAAAAAAAGTTCGCTTGTGAAATAAAACAATTAAATTGATAAGCACATTGTCAAACTGTATTTGTCTAATTGGCGGTCCAGATGTTTTCCTTGTTTGGTGGCAAGACAAATTTGGATTTTTTTTAAACCTAATCACACAGGTACCAAATGCTTGAATAATTCTTCAGGCTAAATCTTACGACAGTTGAAGATGAAAATGTAATAAATTTTGATGCACATACCACATTTGATTGATAACTCACTTTTCGCCATTCATCTTTTCAATATTTTAATTTTATATTGAGGAGCAAATCGCGACCACATAATGGTGACACTTTTAACATTGGCCTTTTAGCAGTAAAGATTCTTTATCGTGCCAACACCAACCGAGACTCGAGACTTCATCTAATAAGTATCAACCTTTAGACAAACCGCTTGGTGTTGGCAAAGGAAAAGGTACTGCGGCCGAAAATTAAATCTGTAAACTTCGAATTACCGATCGAACGCTCTCTTAACAATTTCCAGCAGGAAAATCTACTAACCAGCGCACAAGTCAAATTATTCCGTCTAAAGAATGAATTTGATACAATTTTTTCCCTTAAAATTTACGTAAGATCTGCAATTGATCGTAGATTATTCATACCAAGGCTTAAACAAAACGGCGTGAAAACTAATCTTGAAAATTAAGTAATAAATCTATACGTTATTTGATTTTTAAGAAATCAAAATTTATGAACACTAAGAATAAAATAGATGTACATGTACTAAACATACCCGCACAACGCATTGCTTTCTCTTACTAATCAATTAGTAAGCAATTATTCCATTTGGTTTGTAAGTAGGCTCTTGTAAATCAATAAGGAAGCAACTCGACAACTGCTCTGCATAATTGTCATTACGTATGTATATTAAGTAAAACAGAGACAGAATTTTCAATTTTTTAACAGGGTTTTAAATTATTTTTCGTTATATCGTGTAGCAAAATTATTGTTTAAATTCTCAGAAAAAAAAACACACCCAATTATCAGATTAAGTGTATGAAATTCCATTATCTTAGATAGAAGTATCTGCACTAGACCACATTTTACACCCCTCGCCCCCCCCCCCCCCCCCCCCCCCCCCCCCCCCCCCCCCCCGCAGATGTCACGAATTTTTTATTTTATTATTTTTACAATATGAAACAATTTGGATTATATTAATGAAATTATTGTTGCATTTGTCAAATTACTCATTTATTACTACATGTAAATCATATTATTTTACATGGAGAAAATAAAATATGTACAGCCACTGCATGTGTACGGTGACATGATTAACAGAAAAATTTTATTCTTTGGACTTTATAATTTTTTTTTATATGTATTGGCTGCGTTTACTAATTAATTATTTGTAGGAAATTTATAATAACTACTCAAGTAAATACATATTTTAATCAAGTGCTGTCTGGCGTTTGCTGTATTACTAAACACGTGTAATATTTGTTCATAGTAAAGCACATATCAAAATAGGAAGCATATCAGTTCCTTTAATGAATTCCATTTCTCAACGAAAACAGTCTTAAACGTTGTATACCAGAAGAACAACTAAATAACAAGACGTATCATTTTTTGTCGAAACTAACGTTTTACCTGTAAAATAAAAATTATAACTTCATATTGAAGCTGAGCACATGTCAACAATTTAGGCAAGACCTAGAATTTGGGAAGAGAAAAAAATCAGTAATTCTAATGATTTATTTGATTCCCATCAGAATTTCCAAAATACACATCAATAAAGGATTATTTTTTTTTTCTTTTTCACGACTCCGTCTCCTGCATACTACTTATAGCATTAACGTGGATGGTTCAAAGTGCGCCCGATAGGTTTGTTTCCTCTAGTCCAACGTGATATTGGAACTTAACAAACATTTCTATAATTTCCATTTCCCCTTTTCCGTGAAATATTTACTCTTTTTTCCGCCAAGATATTGTCACTTCATAGTTTTTATCCTATTTCCTTCATACGGTTATTATATTTAAACATTTGGATGAATTTTTAATGCGAGTACTCTTGGCAATTTAATTCACTTTTTGATAATTGAAGTATGAACATAAAAAGGTCTTTGAAGCATTTGAAATCTGAGAGAACTTATGTAATAATTATTTTTGAAGTATTTTCGGCAATCCCCAAAAACATGTTATGGTTCAGCCTAAAAACTTCTAAATAGTTAAATTTTTAAACACAGACATCAAAATCTAAATGTGATATATTATTTCAAAAAACTCAAAAAGTACACAAATCAATTCACAAATTTTATTAGATTATTACTAGGTCTGAATACTTAAAGATACAGGTATTCAATATATTGCTTTTGCAATTACTTCGTTAATTTGAAGTAAGTCTCGTATGTATTGTGTTATGTGCTAATTTAAAATATATATATATATATTATATACAAAAAAAAATATTCTGTAATGCTTGCTATGTTCATTGCACGAATGAAGCACCAAAGAAAGCATTTTATTATTTAACTAAATCAAAACAAAATATTTCCAAAAATGTTCATTGATTAAGTTAAAGATGCACACGTACAATCTAAAAACCGTATAATCCAACACAAGTGCCATTTCATTAATTACAATTGGATCATGTTCCCTTATTTTAATCGTCACTTTACAAATTTATTTTCACGTTCTTTAGACTGTGATAACAGAAACCCTGTCTATATTCGGACATAAAGTTGCTCTTCAAGCGTATGTCGATTTAGACAGGCTTCACTGTCTACAGTATCATCAGTATCATGAAGACTCCCGATATTAATTAATGAATTCAATGATGAATGAATAAGGGAAAAAATGAATCGTAATCAAATATGTAAATATATCTAGTCATTAAAACAATTTATACGTTGAGTTCGGCACAAGACCTATATTTCAGCTGCTATACATGTTAATGAAACATTGACACCTTATGAGATTATGCTTAGAGTACAAACACGGCTGGGTGATAAAGATGTCAGAGTTTGCATGGTTTACTGACTAGAAATTGGTGTTTCGTTGAATACATAATATAAGGAAACGAGTGATGGCTAATTGATCAAACAAATGATTTATGGCTTCAGGATTAATATTTTGTGTTAAAACCTGCACTACTGTGTAAAGTCGAAATACATGCACATCATGTATTGATGTGTATTTAGAATTAGGTTTGATAAAAGAGAAATTAATTCTTATTTCATGCAGTATTTCAGGACTTGATGCACTATTTATTTATTTTTTAAAAATCAGTCATATGTAGCAAAAAAGAAACTACATGGGCATTTGAAGAAATAAATTATATGTACATGTCAATATTTTATTTAATTATTGATCATTTTTGACAAATATTTTGTTTTGATTTTGATTTAATTTCTTATGAAGTTAATTACAACTGTAAAATTTTTTATATGGTTTGTTCTAGTTGCCTCCAATTATTTCAAATACACTGATGAAAGTGGATAATTGTATTAAAGGAAAAAAGGGGCGTTTATTTCCCTAAATTGGTGTCTAAAAGATAGGGAGGAAGCTACACATTCTTAACAAAGAAGGAAAAATGCATATGCTGAAAACCTATTTTTTTCTTATTAATTTGAAAATACTAAATAAGATGCTTCTGTTAAACTAATATATATAGAGCTTTTTAACAAAATATTTAAAATTTGTGTTCATTGCAAATAGCTAAATAAATAAAGTTTATATGCATGCAAATCTGCAGTGGTTAAAAATCAAATAAATTAACTTAAAGTTCTCACAAATAGAAAGAAACATGGACAGTGCAAAAATAAAACTTCCATCTTTGAGGGCTAATAATTTTGCAAAGATAATATTGAAATGTACATGTAGGATGTTTAAATTGCAAAATACCTCAACGTCATATTAGTGCAAAATTTCATCTTGATAAACGTTCGATTAAATGGTGTTAAAAACGTAATTGTTTTATGTTTTCGTTTTCAAAAATTCACCTGACAGGTGATATACAACTTTTACTTGAGGTGGTTATATAGTCTGTAGCCGAAAGTCAACCTTATGACATACTATTGTTTTACGAAAAATGCACAAGGATAGGTGCAGAAATACCACCTTCGCAATGATATAGACATACTTATTGAACTAAATATAAACTGCCACTAGTTCATTCTGATTGCCATATACGATTGTGTATAAAATTTCATTGCTTAAAAAAAGGTTGAAAATCTCCTTTTTTTTGTCTTATTTGCTTGAGTCTATATGAACATGATCACCAAAAGAAATGATCATCTACATGTATATTTAAGAATAGCAAAAGACGTTGAAAGATGTTAATCGATATAGCATAATATAACATTTTAATTGCACATATCAAAGAAATGAAAGAAACAACCTTCAAGTAAAACTACTAAAATAATGAAAATTGAATAAATGATGAATTTAATATGCATCATCAGCGTCCAAGGATTAATTTTTTAAACATAATGTATTTGCTTTCAGTTGTTTTTTTTCTTGGAACAAAATTCAACAAAATAATAAATCGCGAAAACTTGCATACTTCATAATAGAAATAGGGAGTTCAAGATATCCAACTAAAACGTCAGTAAGGATGCTTAGGTCAATGAATTAAAACCCGACTTACCGTGTGTTCTAGGACCTATTTTAAATCCCCACTCTGAATTAGAATCATGCATCGTGCTGTGTTACTACACAGATAACTTATGACAAATAATGAGGTGTTTTGTTTTTTAGAACTTTTTATTTACCAAAACAATTAATGGCGCTAAGAGCTGCTTCATTTTACCCAAAATTTCCCCGGTTTTCGACTACACGTACTCTATGTTATTTTTAGCACTAGACATTCTCAGCAAATTCTGTACAAGGGCAAGATCAATGTTACGTCATCGTTAAGAAACGCATGAATGCACACTTTAATCAGCTTCCTTCACGTTAAAAAAAAAATCACAATCTCATTTAACGCAAATTAACACTTTGACAGGGCGAGGTAATTAGGATTTTGAAATCTTTAAATTAAATATATGTGATGGAAAACTTGACATTTGTATCTAAATTTACCAGTCATGGTATCAAGAGATATGATTTCGCTTTTATTCATATCATTAGTTGTAAGAAGTATAGAAAAAAGTTTGATAAAGTATGTTGCAGGCGATTTGCATAAGGCGACCTTTGTCGTTCAAGGAAATTACAAATGCACTATTACGATAGCATTTCTCATTTACGTTACTTTAACCTTATATCGAATGTTTTATTATTTAAAAGATTCAAATTTGTCCACCAAATTAAGATACCATATTGCCAAATAAGTGACAAACAATATGATGACGGAAAAAAATATATAAACATTGTTAACCTTCTCAAAATAAGTTATTTTTTCTTTGATATTTGTTTAAATTTCATATTTAGTTTATGTTGATTAATTTAAAATGATATATAAAAAATAATCAACATGAAAGAAGAAAACTTTCATGTTTGAAAACTCATAATCAACATATTAAAACGTTTAATTATAAAAACCTCTAAACAAAGTTTCTACTTACGTCCAGTTTTATCGTTGTTGTCCATTTCCGACATTAACCCTTGTGCCCCCAAATTACTACAGAGAAGTGAATTCTGAAACAATAGATAAAATACAAAGTTTTGGAGGAAATCCGGCTCAAATGGTGTGGTGCTATTTGATCGCGCAAGTTCATAAGCGCCTTCACTTTAATGAATTTCAACTCTCGTAAAAAAAAAAGTGTATATGTGCATTTAATGCTCCATTTTTTTTTTTTACATCTAAGGCTCTTAGACATGCGAAATCGGAAATATTGTGGCTTGCATAAACTGATTCTAGAACAGCTATGAAATAAAAATAAGCGTATAAAATGCATTTCTGTGGATACCATATATTTTGTTAATATTCATCTTACGGTTGTGATCTTTGAATCAAATTGTAAAAACTCTTTGGCTTATGTGTTTAAATGTTACTGTATTTATGGGAATTGAAAATTAATTTTTTTTAAAAATAAATGCAAACTCGGACAATGCAACTTGTACTAAGTCTTGTAATGAAATACTTGGATAGTTACCTCGATGTTTCATTATTTTTAAATTTCATTAATCCGTCTCGATTTTACAAAACACATTAAAATCTATTATTTGCCGAGAACCAATGATCAACCATAACAAAAAACAGACTATTTATGCTATGAAAAAAAAGTAAAAGCTTAACATTATTCACTCTAAAAAAAAATGATAAATGAAAGTTATATTATTTTTAAAAATGGTAAAAATGTCGATCGAACTAAAATATTAAAATTGATGAATAAGCAGACAACACAAGACTTTATGAAAGACACAAAATCATGAATTAATATGTGTGTAAGGTATAAAATAAAATAAAATAAATTGACTGAAATTAAGAGATGAATTATTTTTTTCAATGTATTACGTAAGAGAATGCTTGTCCAGAAAACGAATATTTAACAGACGATTGTTAATACAAGAGTCGTAGATTTAGCTTGGAGTAAGGCACCAACTCAACCGGGAAATCCATGCTTTCAAACACTAGGACCTGAACTAGAGAATTTGAAAGTGAAAATAACCAATCAAGTTCAATACAGGAAAAGACATGAGAATTACCATATCTGTATAACTATAACATTGCATTAAAAGCGATGGTATTGGTTGTCATAAAGTGAAATAAAAATACAATCGGTAATCATAGTACCCCTTATTGTTTTGATTTTCCGTGTAACTGACAAAGCCATGTTCTATATTTACTTTTGATTACGAAAATATATACATTTATAGAGAAAAACCTTTTGGCAGGGGCATCAGGGAAATGTATTATTTTGATATTTTTGGGAATACTCTAAATCAAACGGGGCATTGTTCATTGTGAGAGATGAAAGACACTGTTTTTGAATAACTTCAAATTCGACACAAGATTTTGAATGATTGAATCGCTAATTAGAAGTATACATGTACTTGTGCCAATGTACACTCTGATACCCAGAAAAGCCCTTATTTCAAATGCTTTAAAAAGCTGATTCATTTGACAGATAAAGTAAAGTTATAAAAGATACATGAGATACAAATATTAAGTATCATATGATAATTGGTACCATAAGGTTTCTACGATACTTCAAGTCCTTAATTTCGGCCTCTGTACCTGATATTAAATGACATTTATTGCGTGTTAGATCATTTTAATTGGTTTTGACGGAAGCAATTGACCTTATCTTTAGAGTGTGAAACAGTCACTAAATTTTATTTTTTTTTATTTTTATCTCTTTTAGCGCCTCTTTTTTTTTTTTTTTTTTTTAAAGTTTTCTTTGTCTAAAGAGAATAGATTTATTATAATTGAAAGTAGAAGTAATTATAGATCTTTTATCAAATTGTGACAGAAACATGAAGAAATATTTGTAATAGAGATACTTTCTTCAGGAACATATCATTTTCCATTCGTCCCTGTGAATTCCATGTAACATGAATAATGTAGGTTTCTTTTATTTTTCAAATTGTAATTGAGTTTCCTTTCTGTGTTAGAACAATAAATTCTAGACTTAACCTCCATCATGTATTAAAAAGGTGCAACCCCAATTATTGAAAAAATCTGCATTATGTAGAAATATTTCCATATGCTCGACACGTTGGAAATGAAGAGAAATGCGGAAAAGGATATTTCAATTTTATATTTCAATTGCTAAATTCAATGCAATATATATTTTGTTGATGATACAATGTTACATGATTAACTAAGAAAAAACATTTGGAAATAGTTAACGTACTTGCCATCAAATACAACTTGATGTGCCTAGTATTGTGTGAATATATATGTACGTAAGACAGAAACACTCTGATTAATTATACACCGTGCTTACTTTAAGGAAAATGGTTTCTTTTCCCCCTTTCCTTTTCCTCAAAAATGATCTTATAACATTAGTTGATTACAGGGGATATGTCCTATTCACTTGGTGGCGTTTTAATACAAAGGTTTACTAAGTTCCGCGCTCGTGGTGTGCCTAATACTGTACGTTATGGAGTGTTTTAAAACTATGTACATGTATGTCATTGTATGTTATATATATTCCGACACATCCGCGGTATTGCTGATATAAATTTGCGTTTTAAAAGAAGAGAAAAGGAACATTTATAAAAATGTGAGTATTGAGCATTCGTTTATAAAAAAAATTTCGACATTGCAATACATTACTTAAGTTACCATTGAAACTTGTCCGACATTGGAAAAGATCGTATTCCATATGTTTGGTACAGTATATCTAAGTCCTGATACGCTTTATTATTTTTATCATAGCATTATTGTATGCATAAGAATTAGTCTTTTAATATCATTTATCAAGTTTTATATTTCATGCCTTCTATTGACATTAAAACAAAGTCATTAAACATTAATGTGTAACGATATCAATCAGGAATGTTTATTTTCACTTTCTTATCGGCGCATACATTATACATGTATGAATGTGTTTAGTGTTTGATGTATTGCATTGCTTCAAAATGTAAATATACTTATACGCTTTTTACAAAAACTATCATTATGTACTTCTTAAAAATTTTATTAAAGTTGATACACTATATTTCACTGTTAATGTCTCATGTAAATGAGACTTGGACAGAACTTTTTTCATTTGACTTTGCATATCTGAAACGAACACCAGATGCGCATGTCATGCGCGTTTCTTTCCGTAATCGTATCACACCATTTTGAGGACCCTACTGAACAAGAAATGACTGTTATATATTAAATATTAAATGGCTGACATAACTTGGACTTAATGTACATAAATTAATGTCACTGATACACTTAGTCTAGTACATGTACATGAATTTCGATTTTTTAAATTATTTGAATTATTAACAGAATGTTACAATAATAATAAATTCTAAATTATAGTTTTAAATAGGTTAAAAGGGTGTTTGCTTTAAGAAATTCCATCATTTAAACACTAATGCAACAAAGTTGGATGCCGATCGCAAACAACTTCAACAGAGAACCTCAAGATATATTAAAATAGGTGGATGGTATTACATGTAACAATACATTTTTTTATTAAGTCCAAATGAAAAATGGAGCTCTCGAGCTCAACAGGAAGATACAGATAAGTTCAAAATGTTAATCTTCCTATACTAAAACCATATTATGGCTTAAACATTTAAAGGTGGATTTGTTAAACGTTTATATATGTAGTCTACTCAGCCTTCAAAGGACATATTTTGCAAACATTATGCATAAAACGTAGCTCGATAAATATTACAAGGAACTGCACTAGAATCGTTCAACGTTCTTTAATTATATATACATAACGAAGTTTTATTCCTCACAGTTAAAGGTTTTAAAAGTTATTTATAAAAAAGATTATTTTACGAGGGCTAAAAATGTTCAGGCCACCTGTTTTGTGAGCGGTTCTTTTAAAAATTCTCATTCATATAATAAGTTTGGCACACTTATTGAGAAGATGGGAAATCGTCGGTGCCAACCCATTCATTTAGTTAGGGTTACCGGATACCATTCATATATGTACCAACCGAGAGTCGAATTGGGAACGTATAAGTCTAAAACAATAACAAAACATTGCAAATAACAGCACGGGAAGGAACTACTTATTTAAAATTAGCTTAAAACAATCAGAACACTGAGATATATTAAGGAGTATTGACGCAGTACGCGGCCAGAACAGCCGCAAAACGATTGTATTTATTACGATTGTATACTTAATTCTAAATGGAACATATGTGTTTCAGATATAAGTTTTTTTAAATATGCATTACTCTGATGTCCAAGTATAGAGTATTGATATTTGGGTATAGCTGTTAAAAGTTTTCACTTCTATCAGTAAAAATGTTTTCAAGCTGAATATTTCATGTAAATGCACATATACCAACTGCATAAACTGTTGACAGGGTTATTCTATCCAAGCAAAAAATGACATTTTATAGATTGCCAGTTCACTAATTAACATCTTAAATGCCCTGAACCTATTTAATACTTATTACATATTACTTATTTTAAAAAAAAACATATCGAATGCGTATAGTAAGCAATAAAAATAATTCGACTATTCATTAAGTACTGGTAATTATCGGTATGTTGAATACATGCAACACAAAATGACATTATCATACTTTAGAAAAAAAATGAACCCCCACAGCAGATACAGTTTGGTAAAATTATATTGCAGCTAGAATGCATTGTTGTTATTATTATTTATGAGTTGTTACTTGTATATTTTGTCATTTTATTATCACTTAATCAGTTGGCATTGGTATTTTCTGATATAATTGTTTTTAAATTGTAGCTCTAAGTAAAACTATTTTTCATTATTATTTTGAATATCATATTCAATAATCATTTTTTGTTTGATTTTATATACCGAAACACCAAATCTGAGTTTTACAAGTATTTCGTCTAAAAATGCACAAGCTTTAATATTGTAAGATAGAACAATTGATAATGACTTTTTTCATGCATATAAAACAATCGACGAATCGTTGGGAAAAAAATCACTAGAATACTTACTTAACATTCCATTAGATTAAGCAATTCCTCTGTAAGAAAATCAAATAATGAAAGACCGAATCACTAAGCAGAATCCATTATCGACCCTTCATCTAAAGCTGATAGTTAATAACTATTTGCAAGACATAAATTTCATATTCATGGAATATCAATATTCATAAATAACCTAAATATTTTCTGAATTCATAGATTGATCAAATCGTAGGGCTGATATAATTATGCAGAAAAAAAAACAATAAGAAGAAAATCATTTGTTGTCTCGATTCAAATCCCTTTTTTCAAAAACATAGCAAAAACAATTCATTGTTGTGATATTTCCTATGTTTGAGTGTTTCCGAGTACAAAGAACTCCAAGTGCCAGTTTCCTCTACCGTAAGACATTATTTCCTAGACGCAGAACGAAACTGTCTATATACGTAATACGTAAATAAATATTACTTTTTTAACTATTGATAATAAAATAGTAATGAGCAATAACATTTATTATTCAAATCTCGAAATTTCGAAATGCAAAATGTTTATTTGAATATAACTGATATTGACGTATAAAAATCATTGGGTTTATTCATCAAATATCATTTTGTATTTATATTAAAGAGACACAGAGAAGAAAACCTTACGTCTAGTAAAATCAATATCAAAAAAGGACGAGAAAAAAAACTAAATAATGAAACATTTTTACACAAAATGATAACGCTAGAATTCCGTCTCTCTAAAGAAGGATATTCAACTTGTGAGTTTTATGAGTTTATACATAATAAATGAAAAACAAAACATGCAATGCGTGCATCATTGTGTACAATTGATCAAGAATGAAGATAATTCTGCAATGATTCAGACAGTTCGACAATATACTATGTCACATGACCATATTATATATGGTCTTCAATAATATTTTCTATCAAGAGGACTTGCAATGCGTTTAGGTCTTGGTAACTAATGAGTATTTATTTACATAATTTTCTTGATTTTTTGGACAAAAAAAATAAACAACACGTGAAGGAAATTGTAAGATTTAATTTTTTCTTTATTGAAACACATAAAAATATTTATAGTCAAACCACCTTGCACAGACAGACAGATAGATAGACAGATATAATGACATATGAAATGAAATTTACTAATCTATTTTTCATTTTATCAAATTTTACTATCATCCTTGATGGCTATGCACATCGAACAAGAATAAAAACAAAACCATAGAGATAAGGAAAATAAATTTTTCGACTTTAAATATAAAGTTTTCATTTACACGTTATTTCATATTTTAGGTATAATTGGACCATTTTCAGTAACTTATGATTGCTACATGTATGATATGAATTTTATCAATTAAAAACAAAAATAAATCACTTGGCAAAGAAGATTTAACGCGATAAGCATCAAAATGCTTTTTTCACCATCAAGATAAAATGTTTTATCAGTCTTTTTACGAATATTTTACTAAGATACCAAGGGTTCGCTTGTCTCGTCAAATTTTTTATCTTTTTAATAAATAAAACAAGCAAAACTGCTTACAAAAATCTGTGCTCATATAAAGTTTATTTCTGTTAAAAGAATCTAAATGATTTTCTTATGGAAAAATATAGAAGAAGTGTTTGATATAAAGGTTTACTCACATAAGAATGACTCTTCCACCACTGCATCATTCTAAAACTATAGGTTCAAACTGAGAATCGAAAACAAACTGAAGGAAGTTCTTACAACATTAAACCTATGTCATTAGGAAAAAGAAGAAAGCAGTCGACCCGAAAAATATTATGAAAAATATCCTAATGCTATCTTGCATGCTATTATTTCTATACTTACAGCAATGTTGTATGAAAAATGGGTCACATCAAAAAATAATGAAAAAGTAATTTGTAAGTCGTCAGCATGTTGCTTTTTTAGTTACTTGGGAGATATTTTAAACTGTTTCTTCCTCGGTTAAACAAGGTTATAAAAGAAGCCAATTCATTTAATCTAAACAAGACTACAGTGTATATTTTATGCATAGTTTTACGCCCCACGATTGATTGATTGATTGTATGTTGTTTTGCGTAAAGAAACCCGACCGGCCTTTATCGTGCCAAGAACAAACACGGTATGGAGTCAGAAACACCTTCTGTAAGACTCGCTGCGGATTAATTTTTTGACTTAGACATGACACAGAAAGGATTCGAACATCGACGTCACGCATAGGAAGCGCTCTAAATTGTCTCGGGGACCTACAGCTGCAATGGGTTTTAAATACAATGACAACATGTAGTTTAGAATGTTCTTATTATTTTATTGACATACATAGTGATATGTGGTGGTAACGAACAGTGTTCAAATTCAAAAGTCCAAAGGAAAAATACAAAAGAAGGAGCAGAGCAAACATGGACCTCTAAAAAAAATAGAGGTAGGATCAGGTGCCATAGCGGTCTAGCATGAAGAATATGGTTGAAATAACATTGTGAACTGACGAAATATTTTACCAATCACCCAGTACATCTCTATGTAAATATTCAAATGTTATTAATAGAACATGTAATATCAAAGTTATGTTTGATCAAGCGGTATATAATTTCAGTCGTCATTTCCGTTGAATGACTTTAGTTTTTGTGCCAGCATTACATGTACCTGTTACGATGACACATTCGAAAGTATATTGTAAATAGAATGATCGGAAAACTTATTTTGCAAAAAGGGGTTGATAAAAGCAATTGTTGTTCCAAAAAATGCTATTTGAATGTTTTTATTAATTTTTACTGTAATAATTCTTTCACATTGGATACTTGTGAATTCTTGGTAAAAATATTGCTTTTCTTGCTAGCATAATTCTTTAACGGGAAAAACTTAACGTTACAATCAATATACACGTTTGTACATTAAGAGAATCGTATATGAGAATTTCCGTTCCGGCAATAGCTCATGTGTTGATTTCCTTAAATGAAGATTTGTAAATGGAGAGTAATTATAGATTATTTTTGAAAATCTTTTTGTAAACAATTATAATTAAGATCTAAACATGTAACCTTGTACATGTATATGCACAATAAACTGACCAAAGGAGTAAGTAAATGTTTGGTGTGTTTTTTCAAATTACATTTTTTTCAAACTTTTTTTAAAAAGTCCTTCTTTGGAGGAAATACGAAATCTGCTTCAAGTTGTCTCAAAGTAGCCAAATTGTCTCTTGAAGTCCCGACTTTGAAATCACCAAAGTAATCATCTCCTAATAAATTGAATCAATACATACCAATAAATTCAAGTATATGTGTATCTAATTTTATTCGTATAAACTGTTTGTCCAATCAATCCAACCATCCATTCTTTATTTCCTAGTAGGAAGAGAAAATACTCCTTCTCGTCATTGGCATGGTAATCTGACAGTTTACAAGATGTTACCAACTACCACCCACAAGCCGGTGTGAACTGTCGTTCATATTCCAATCGATATAACCATCGAATACCATCTGTCAATTTAATGCATACCTGTCTTTATCGACGGAAACATTCACTTGAATTTGTTATATAATTCATTAATGCTATAAAATGAACACGAATGATAAAATACTAATTGGAAATATTTGATGACTATCGTTCTAACTATATCAGGGGTTATTAGTCCCATAGGAATCATGAATTGTTGCTATATGTCTGAAGAACACGCGGGAGATATTTGTGTGTGAGACTCCACTGTTTAAAGTTCAAATGTCATGAATTATGCATAACTCTACTATTTATGTTTAGAATTACGATCATCCACTTAAAACACAGGTACGATTTCATTAGTCACTGCTTGTTTAACCAATCAGACTGCAGAAACCCTAGTTCATATTTTTAATTTCAGAAAAAGAAAAAAATAATCTTCAAATTCTAGACAGACAATAATTTGTAGATCAGGAAATAACGTTTAGAGTTTGACCTTGATTCTTTAAGCATGTTAGAAACTTTATTCACATGAGCATGTTTTGTTATTTTTTTCAGTGACGATACGTATGGCATTTCTAAAAATAATTCTTGAATTACCCTTTATTTCTTCATAGCTACCGCTTTACAATTAAACACCTTTGCCAGTTATTTTAAGACATATATTATTATAACTAGACCAAAATATAAATCTCAAACCTTTAAATGATGCCATTCACTAAAGATGTTGCTAAATATATACATATTTATGACCAGTGCTTGTTATTAAATGCTAAATTGGCAGATTTGATATCCAACTGAAACAGTTGCTGAAGTTTGCTAACAGTTTTCTTTTAGTTTCCTTATTGAAATACACCTATATGTGTTTTTTGCGGTTAAAGTTGACCACCAATGTTATCATATAAAAATAAGTTAATGATTAATTGGGACGTACATATAGCACAACAGTTTATTAATGGACCATTACTGTTACCATTATGTTGATTCATGCTTTATTCGTTAAATTCGGTTAAACATGTGGTTAATTGAAAACAAGAACTATACTATACACAATCAGATATTGATAAGATTTGCAAACTTACAGGTTCTTGCTTACGGATAAAAATATTTCAAAAAGGGAAATTTGAGAAAAGATGATGCATGTCGGTAATAGGTTCAGTGATATTTCAAATATAATGAAGGTCATATGGTATTTTAGCTGATAATTAAATGTTCCCTTATTTATTTTATAGACGTATTGAGTCAACGGCATACACGTACCTGTGATTCTGCATATCAATAAATAATGCATATGTTTTCCTAAGTATCATTTATCACTAAAACGATGGGGAATATATACCAAATACAGACCGTCATGAGGGCATAAAATGAGAAATTGTACAATTTCAAATCATAACATAATATTTCTGTTAAGACCGGTACATGACGTCATAAAACTATCAGATGCGCTTTGGGGTATTACAACGTCCATCACTTTAAGTAATGCTTCAAAACTTTGTAATAATCGATGCATTATACACTTTCTCAATGACAATTATCATTAACTACTCCCAGTTTTTCAGTGCACATATATAAACTTCATAAAAAACAGATTTTAAAAAATATTTTGATTTTAAGAAATAAGCAAATAACTTTAAGAGGATCAGACCCCTGGGTGTAATATCATGGGAACCCTTCGAATTAACAAAATCTTTGATTGAATGAAGAGGACCACCATGCATCGTTCATGCTGTCTTGATAAATCAACAGTGAATAAAATTTGTTAGAGCAATTTAACTTTTTCGTAATTTTATTTTTCAGTTTGATTTCTTATTAGTCAAGTTTGAACAATGCTTTCAGAATTTTAATGAAGAAATGTTTTGCTAATGGTGACAGGCAATTTATATTAAAACGAACACAGAACAGTGCAGAAAATTTAGCATGCAATGCATTCTAAACATAGTCGTGCATTATCTATCAAGGCGTTTAAGACACTTCCTCAGCCGTAGCTAAGCTTTTGATAATTATTTTTGGGAAATGCTTATCAGTCTAATGGACCTACATAACAGAGCGATAAATCTGTCACTCTTCGTTGATAATGAATAAGATTAACATGCAATATCCTTAAAACTATTTGAATATTTCTCACGGTAGTGTCTTCTGATTGGTTAATTACTGTCTTGTACTTGAATTTCATAGGCCAAGATAGCATCCACCAAAAAGCATGTTAGTGTCTGCTCTAGAAGTCCCCGCCACGACCTATGTTTACTCATGCGTAAAATAGTCTGTCGTAGACGGTGTTTTTGGAACACATCATATATCAACTTTCATGTTACTCATTAAAATGAAGCAGCAAAATCGGTCCTGATAGATTTATAGCATTTTTATTCAAATATTCTTTAATGCATTTTTCGCATTCAATTTTTCATGTGTATTAATCAGGTAGTACTTTTACGTGTAGATTCGTACTTTGTGTTTCCGCAATTGTATTTACGGAACTGACATGAAAATGCAATATGTGGTGTTTAAGTGCAACCTGATTTTTTCATTTAATTAAAAGTTACTCTTACTATTAAAACTGTTAAATAAAATATTAATTATATTCATTATTTTATCAATTTTAAAAAAAAGAAATATGCTAAAACTTTTTGAAGAAGTGTTTTATATATATATATATATATATATATATATATATATATATATATATATATATATATATATATATATATATATAAATATAGGATCTCTCATGATTTGCGATGGTATATGATTTTTATCCAACGAGTTGTGTGTTTTCTATCCCCGAGCCTTGGCGAGGGGATAGAAAACACACAACGAGTTGGATAAAAATCATATACCATCGCAAATCATGAGAGATTCTTTTTATCACATGTTTTACCACTTATTTTGTTAAACCTCAATCTTTTCTATAAAAATTATAAATGGGAACCGCACAACACATATACTACAAGACGTCAACAACTTTACGCACGGAAAAAGAGTTCCTTAAAGATTAACAAACAAACATTTCATTTTCGAGCATATTTCTATCAAATGATGAAAGAAAAAATTAAAACAGAATTAAATACTTCACATTTACAACTCTACATTTTTCAACTGAATTTTTTTTGTTACTTTTTCATTCTCCGTCAATCATCCGCCTGAAGCTACGTAATGCTTAATTATGACGTCACGTGGCGTAAGAACACACAGTGGAATATCAAAAATTTATCCCATGAGTGATATCCACCGCATATTGAGATAAACATGTGATATATATATATATATATATATATATATATATATATATATATATATATATATATATATAGGTAAATCCAGAAAAAGTCACAGTGGTCGGATAAAATATAGAAAACTTAAATGAATAAAAACACAAAGTCAGAGTTAAACATAAGCGCTTTCATTTTCATCTTCAGATGTTTTACAACTAACCAAGGTAACGACGTCATTATGACGTCATAATAACGTAAACTTAGGGTGCTTTCAATTTAACCGCCATCGCCGGATTTGCCGGTATCGCCTTCGTCTTCGATTGTTGGAACGCGCGTCGACAGCGAGCGATTGCGGCAACGCATTTTATCATTGCCGATTAGGAAACAATATGGCGTCTACGTTACCATATTCTACAAAACTGGATTTCTGTAACTACAATTTGTCCTACTACATTGAAATATATTAAAACTGCAAAAAGCCAATATTTCTGGACCAAATTTTGAGATAAGTATCAGTTTTGAGCTGCAATCGTCATTGTTGGAGCATTGTGACGTTGCCAACCGTTTCATTAACGTCACCGTTTCCCAATGACGTCGCCGGCGAGGCAACGTTAATGGAAAGCGCCCAAAGTCTCTGGTGTTGACGTCACAATTTCCCGTATTTTTCAAGCATTACAGATATTAATTATGAAAAACAATGTAATTTAACACAAACTCACATTAAAATGGTGCATGGATGTTAGAATAAACTGTTCAATTTCGATTAAAATGTTCTTCTTTTTCTCGTCTTTCAATAGTATTAGACTCGCACATTTTATAAAAGGGAAAAACAGTAAAAGATTTCTTTCCACAAGACTTCGTTAAGATGTTTAACTGTAGGAGTTACGTTTGGATATTAAATACGAAATATAGATATTCTATTAACCAACAGGACGAAGTCATCATGACTGATATATATTACAAACCCACTGATACACATCAGTATTTACATTTTAACTCGTGCCATCCACGGCATACGAAAATAGCAATACCTTATAATTTAGCAAAAAAGATATGTACCATCGTTAACAGTGAGCCTGTGAAAATACAGAGATTGCATCAACTGAAACAGTTCCTAAAGAAACGAAATTATCCAGAAAAAATGATCGATGACGCCATTGGGAAATGTAAGAAGTTAGATAGAAAAGATTTACTTAACCCCATTCAACGGAACAAAACCCAATCCATAATCCCGTTAATAACAACATATAACCCGAGAAATCCAAACGTAAATCCTACAGTTAAACATCTTAACAAAGTCTTGAAGACGGATGAAACCTTTTCTAAAATATTTGAAAAACAGAAATTTATTAACAGTAAAAGACAACCAAAGAATCTAAGAAGAATTCTCACTAAGTCAAATTTTACAGAAAAAAACAGATTACAAAGTAACCAAATGCCAGGATCCACGGTGTGGTACCTGCCCATATATCAAAGCATGACAGAAATTCAACTTTGGTGGAAAAGAGTTTACAATCAACAATGACATGTCATGCCATACCAGAAATTTAATTTATGTAATAACATGCTGTGGTTGTGGAGAACTTTATATTGGGGAAACAGGAAATGCGTTACGGGAACGAATCCGGATACATAAACAGTATATTAATGCACCGGCATATCGTAAAATAAAACTCAGTGAACATCTGGACGTATGTGGAAAGAAATCTTTTACTGTTTTCCCCTTTTATAAAATGTGCGAGTCTAATACTAATGAAAGACGAGAAAAAGAAAAAAACATTTTATAAGAACATTTAAACCGAAATTGAACAGTTTATTCTAACATCCAAGCACCATTTTAATGTGATTTTGTGTTAAATTACAATGTTTTTCATATTTAATATCTGTAATGCTTGAAAAATACGGCAAATTGTGACGTCACCACCAGATACTTTGTTTACGTTATTATGACGTCATAATGTCGTCGTTACCTTGGTTAGTTGAAAAACATCTGAAGATGAAAATGATAGCGCTTATGTTTTAATCTGACTTTGTGTTTTTATTCATTTAAGTTTTAAATATATATAAAATATATATATATATATATAGGATCTCTCATGATTTGCGATGGTATATGATTTTTGGATAAAAATCATATACCATCGCAAATCATGAGAGATTCTTTTTATCACATGTTTTACCACGTTTTTTGTTAATCTCAATTTTTTCTATACAAATTATAATTGTGAGCCGCACAACACATTAACTACCAGACGTCAACAACTTTACGCATGGAAAAAAGTTCCTTGAAGTTTAACAAACAATCATTTCATTTTCGAACAATTTCTTTATGAATTCATGAAAAATAAATAAAACAACATTAAATGCTTCACTTTTACAACTCAACACTATTCAACTGTATTATTTTTTAGTTTTTCATTATACGTCAATCAACCGGCTAAACCTACGTAATGTTTAATTATGACGTCACGTGGCGTAAGAACACACAGTGTAATATCAAAAATTTATCCCATGAGTGATATCCACCGCATATTGAGATAAACATGTGATAAATATATATATATATATATATATATATATATATATATATATATATATATATATATATATATGTATAAAAAAAAATATATATATATATATATATATATATCTATATCCAACGAGTTGTGTGTTTTCTATCCCCGAGCCTTGGCGAGGGGATAGAAAACACACAACGAGTTGGATAAAAATCATATACCATCGCAAATCATGAGAGATTCTTTTTATCACATGTACATGTTTTACCACTTATTTTGTTAAACCTCAATCTTTTCTATAAAAATTATAAATGGGAACCGCACAACACATATACTACAAGACGTCAACAACTTTACGCACGGAAAAAGAGTTCCTTAAAGATTAACAAACAAACATTTCATTTTCGAGCATATTTCTATCAAATGATGAAAGAAAAAATTAAAACAGAATTAAATACTTCACATTTACAACTCTACATTTTTCAACTGAATTGTTTTGTTACTTTTTCATTCTACGTTAATCATCCGCCTGAAGCTAAGTAATGCTTAATTATGACGTCACGTGGCGTAAGAACACACAGTGGAATATCAAAAATTTATCCCATGAGTGATATCCACCGCATATTGAGATAAACATGTGATAAATATATTTATCTCATACGTGTGGTGTATACTACCCGTGTGATAAACCTTTGTTTTATCAAACGGGTGATGCTTTATCAAATACTTCAGTATTTTTTATGGTGGAATATTAAGCTTAAGGCAGATAAAATGCCTATATTAGGAAAAATAAGCTACTGAAAAAAAATATCAACATATCTTGTTACACTTTCAAACATTCGCTCCAACGATATATATTTAATATAACATCGATTTGTAACCCTTAAATATGTCCAATACTTGGAATTAGTGTATGCGTACCAAAATCTTTAAATAGCGTCACGTTTTAGAACTTCAATGACTTTTAAGTTTATAGAGTTGGTCTGTGCTCAATATTTTTGTCATAGTCTAACTAAGAATTAATAAAAAACTAACAAATTCCAATCAACAATTTTTGGGAGTAATGAGCCACTATACATTTGAAATTGAATTAACACAATTGAACATTGAAGGAAAATAATAGAAGTCCGTAAGCTCGTGGCCAAAG
Organism: Magallana nippona; assembly: GCA_033439105.1. Lineage (NCBI taxonomy): Eukaryota > Metazoa > Mollusca > Bivalvia > Ostreida > Ostreidae > Magallana > Magallana nippona. Next base: position 43,129,340 of record CM065926.1, read on the forward strand.
TCGCAGATAGAATTTAAATAAACCACTAAATTATGCATAAAATGGCTCATTGGTTAAAACATTTTCAACATTAGGTAACCTTATAGAACCAAATTTTTTACGTTAATCATTCGATACCACCAATTGATTCAATTATTAATAACAATGTGTCGGATAATTATGTCAGTGCCAAAATGGCATTTTTGCACCCGTCTAAGCTGCATATATCGAAAAATGCAAATATGCCATATGATATACCATTGCTTAAAGAGTTTACAACCACCTTCGTTATCATTGTATCTCACCTGTCAGGTGAGATATTTACCAATCAAAAATAAATTCCTACAGGAAAATAATTTTTCCCGAAGGAAAAACAATATTCCTATAGGAAAATTGAAATATCCTATCGGATTACAAGAACTTCCCATAGGAATTTCAATTCCGATAGGATTTGAATAAATCCGATAGGAAATCTTAATTTCCGATAGGAAAACTACCTGTCTGATCAAATTCCTTAAGGAAATACCTTTCTCCTATAGGAAATATAATTCCTATAGGAGTTTTAGAAAATCCTATAGGATTGTCAATATTTCCTGTAGGAGAATCATTTCTCCTATAGGAATTATCATTGTCCTATGGGATATTAATTTTCAAAGGTATCTATCTCACCTGTCAGGTGAAACACACTAAAAACAAAAGTGGTTATACACTCTCTATACAATGGTCTATCATTTGGTATATATGGACTTTTCCGAAACTGCATCTTAAGCGGGTGCAAAAATGCCACCTTGGCACTGGCATAATTATCCGGCACAGTGTTATTTATGTTTTTTCTTCGTGTAAAAATTTTATACTGACTATTGTTTGAAAATGTGCTTTAACAAAGTTGTATTAATCATATAATCAAAAATAGATTTTCAAGGGGAAAAATAATTTTAAGTTATATTTTACAATTGAACCAATAGGTATTCGAGCCATCCTATTTTTCAATATTCTTTCAATGGAACTTAACAAGATGCATCCCATTGTGGGCCTTTATTTTACTAAGCAACATCTGCACCATTCATGCGCAAAACATTGGAAAGTAAGTCTGAGGAACAAACTTAAAGCTCCACGTTTGCTCCACGTTTGTAGTATTTGTTTTGTTTGCGGCTAAAAACAACGAATCTTCTTCACTTCCCGAATGCCACAAATATAAAGAGCCTGTTACTCCGGCCTTTCCGTAATTCTTTGCAAATGTAGGGCCTACATTTGCAAAGCATTTTGAGTAAACCAGGGAAACAGACTACAAACGTTAGATCCTACGTTAATAGACTAAATGAATTTTGTTAACGCTATTTTACGCAATGAATTATTAAAAAAGGGATAATTATCGTAAAATTGCATTTTATCCCCTGATTTCGGATTTTGACGTCTATCACATGTTGCTGATGGTCAATAAATCGGCTCAAGGGTTTGGTTAGTCGTTTTTATCTTTTTGGACGGTCAGTCTCATATTGTAATATTTAGAAACATTCGGCAGGTGACCCGGAAGGTGACACTAGGTGTGTATCAAATATCGAAACATGTGAACAATTTGTTACAATATTATACAGTAACCTCAAAGCAGAATATACATGTGTAATTGTTAGTACACGCATTGAACACTATCAGTTTAGAAAAAATAAATGGCCAACAACAATCAATTTTTCATATTAATTAGACGGTAAGACCCTCTTGTCTGTGGTTAATTTATACCCCATGTGTTGTCGGCAAACTGTTTGTTAAATCAAGGATGATAAATTCTATCTTCATGTAACACCTGTGTTTCAGTCAGCTTTTGAAGCACTTTTCAAGTGTATCACAAAACATAATATTTCTCATCTCATTTCCTTCCGGAATACTTTTACTTCATTGGTTCGTATATCAAGAATTAATAATAATAAACGTGTTTATTACAATAATAATTAATTAATGTTGTACCTCATATCTTCTTACATGTATCATATACGTACACATTAACCCACAGAAGTGTACAAGATCGACTATGTTATGCCTGGGGTTACCCTGTTCTTTAGTGCATCTAAATGTACATGTAAATTTACAGAAATAACAATATGTAAAGTTTCGAATTGCAATAAGCTTCATGTATATTGGTTAATAGGCCTAATATATTATTTTGAACATTCAAGTAAATTACAAATATTAGGTTTTAAAAGTACAAGGCAGACATATATAAAAACATCTGTATTTGCTTTATCACTTTTTTTTCATGTTACTAGTGATTACTCATAACTAATATAAATGAATGAAAACAAACTATTGTGTACGGATCCGTATTTGTTTTCACTTATCGTACCTGGAATTATAATTGATGAAAAATTATTACATTACATATATACCGACAATCCCAAACATTTAACCAATTCCGACCAATCTTATTTTGAGTTAGAACTCGAATCAAGTTGAATATCATCTGTAACATTTTCTGTAATATTTAAGTGATAACTTCTTTTGATTGAATCCAGCAAACTTGCTACCTTATGCAGATATGTGTTTTAATGTATTCAACATAATAAAAAACATGACTTTGTGTGCCAAAGCTCATAAATAAAGTGGTAGATTTCCAAAACATTTGGTGGCGACGTTGATAAACATTCAAAATGTGGTGGGTGGGTGGGGTAACCTTGCTTTAACACCATTGTAACAACGTTGTAACTTGCTTAATTCAATCATTTGCAAAAAAGTTGAAAAAGGTGGTGTTCCAAAAAACATATCTAAATTAACTGAATGAATATAAAAATATGCAAAAAAAGTTTAGATAATGGTTAATATACATACATTGTAGTTTTCGTTAATCTTCAATGGACATCATTCACAAAAAGCAATTGTAAAGGGTCGTGTTCCAAAGACGATATATTGATAAGTGAGTATAAAAATCTGCATCCCTTTCAAATTAACAAAGGATGCAATATCCCGCCATTGCATGCTCTTGCTCATAGTCGGAAGATTAAAGTTTATAATTCTCGTTCATTATTTTCATAAATAGATAACATTTCTAGATAATAACGTACCATGTCTAGAAATAATTCTAATATGCATTATTTAAAACTTTGACTTCTTCCGACAGACCAAAATGGAACTTGCAGGATTTGGGGATTTTCTATATAAAGGGATAAACAATTTTGATACATTGTTTAGACAGGGAGCGCTAATAAAAAAAAATAGCTTAAATACACTATTAAGACAAAAGTGGTTATTGTTCATGATTGTGTGTAGTGTCCACAAATTAATTACTGAAGATGTATCGAGACAATCAGGGTTATTCTACCAAAATTTATCATGATTTAAATTTGGTATCAAAGATAAAATTAGGGTTGTAATAGTCATGTTTTAAAAAGAATTGTTTCATTTAACAATTATGGCATATACATGGTAATAGAAAATAGAAGGAAAATTTGTTGAGAGGTTGACCTTGTCGACAGGTTTACAGGAAGAAGGGTAGACATGTTGATAGGTCAGCAGGTAAACGGGTTGACATGTATCTTGCCAACAACATTGTCCTGTCAACCTGTCATCTTATCAGCATGACGACCTGTCAATCCATCGAAAAGTCAACCTGTCGACAAACATAAACAGAAAAAAGTTGTCCATGTTTAATCATTTTATTAGTGAAATGTGATAAAAATTAAAATAATATGTTTTTATTTAGTTGTATAGACACTATATATAAAAACCAGTATTCAAAAGACGACGAAAAATCCACTTTTAATTATGACTTTTGTATGCAACGTTGTTTCAACATGGAAACAAAGTTCATATACCTGCTTGGATATGTCATCGAAGTGAAAAAAAATTAAGCCATGTTAAAAAAAAAGTGGTCGGAGGAAAATAGCCTTCATCAATATGGAACATTTTTACTATGAGTTAGATAAACTCATCTATAGTTAAACATTTTTTTTTCGAATAAATCACTAAAGACGTATTGTTTTTATACCCCTGCTCTCAAGGAAAGGTGGTATACTGTTTTACCCATGTGTGTCCGTCTGTCTGTCTATCTGTCTTTCTATCTGTCGCATTTTCTCAGCAACTATTTATTGCAGGTGGTTGAAATTTTAAAACACTCTTTGTTTAGGCATGCCATTTGTTATGATCTATTTTTGTACCAATCGGGAGTCAACTTCCTGTTAAATGACGACTTTATTTTTAACCTAAACTTTCAAACAAATTTTCGTCAAAGATTTCTCAGCAACTATTCATTGCAGATGTTTAAAATTTTAACAGTCTTTGTTTTGGCCTCCATATGGTGGGATCTATTTTTGTACAAATCAGACGTTAACTTCCTGTTAAATGTCGACTTGGCTTAGTTTGTATATTCACATCAGTGCGGGGTTATTACTTGTGAGCATTGGCTCAGAGATATCTTTTTCCTCCAACAATGAAGTTTAAGGTGGGAATGTAAAATCATTCTTTCATAGAATATTAAGATTTGAATAATGCATTGAAATTTTTGAATACATATTATATCATCCCATAGCTTTAAAATTTAATGGGTATAAGGAGTTAGCCTGATAAATCAAATTAAAAAGCAAATTGATTGTAAATCAATCATAATGATTAATTTTCAACAGATAGGTACAGTGTACCCTATCTAAAATCAATTTCAATAATAGAAACAAATTATGACATAAATATTTATTCTGTTTACAAATATATTATTCATATAAAGCTCTACATTTAAAAAAATGTATTTAAATTTCTATGACATGTGGTAATAATGAACAGTGTTCAAATTCAGAATTGCAAAGGAAAATAACAAAATATGAGCAGAGCAAACACGGACCTCTATAAAATAGAGGTAGGATCAGGTGGCATGGAGGAGTAAGAATCCTCTGCCGACCGGTCACACCCGCCATGCGCTCATAGATCAATGTCATATCTGTAAAAATGTCATTATCGGGAAAATTTACGTAATTTGGAAAAGATATCATGATCGAGAAAAACGGAAACAAATCTGTCGACAATTCGGTATTCAAATAATAGTACAAAGCAGAGCAATTATGGACCTCTGGAAAATCTCGGAGGCCGGATCAGGTGCCTTTGAGGAGTGAGCATCCTCTGCTGATCGGTCACACCCGCCGTGTGCTCTTTGTCGTAATCGGGAAAAAAACGGAAAAAAACCCGGAAAAGTCCGTAGACAATTAGGCGATTAGTTATGGTCTAACAATTAGTATTAAAAACGTCAGTCAGCATGCGACCAAGTGAAAGATTGTATTTGCTGACAAGGTCGTTGTATCGACCATAGAACTTACGAAAAGATGACTTCAAACGAGACTCTTGATATATTGAACAAATATTCCTATTTCCTCACTTAATGATTTCTACACAAAAAATTGCTCATATCAATAGGATGGACACAAATTAAAGGAGTGTATATTAGTCTTTACTCAACTTTTAACACTAAAATGTGTTCTTTTTTTTTTATGGAGTTTACTTATTATATTACATAGATTTTTGATTTTAGGAACGTGTCTACTAGAAAACCATGCAGAATGTGGAATCAAGGATTTCTTGTCAACTTCATATTCTTGCGTGTTACAGTGTGCATCGATATGAATTATTTTGCTCTTCATAAATGAGTTTCCACAATTTTTTTTTGGTGTAGTCACTTTAAACTAGGTATTGCATCACTGTCTCTAAAATATCATTTTGTCTTTTCAAAGGAAAAATTGTGCATTTTTAATCAATTTCTAGTTTAAAATTCTGAGTTAAGTTTAACTTTAAATTTCAAAAGTTATTTATAGTTAGTAGAAACAGGCCTTTTTATAATTGCTATATAGTATTTGAATGCTTATCTATCTTACTATCATATTCTTATAGTATTGCTGTGTGTTTTGATGTGATTGCATGAGCTTTTATTATTAATATCTGTGCTACCAATGCTTTTATGTGTCTGCCTCCTTTTGTATGGTTGTATACATATATTAAACATCTTCAAGAAATATTGACTCAAGTTTTTTTTTTACCAATTTAACCTTTACTTTCATCACAGAAAAGTTTACTATTCATTCAATTAAACAAACTTGACCAACAATCTGACAAAAAACTAACTTTTTGGCGATTGTTTAATATGTAAGTTTCTAAAATGATTTAGTTCCTAGGCCTTACATACAACAGTCCAATCCAAACTTTAGAGAAGTTATGTCCTATATATTTCTCACATTAGCCCTTGTAGTTTAGGGGATGGTAACTTTGTGTTTTTGACTTTAAAAATACGTTTCTGTTGTGTATTTTGATTGCCCCAGGATGGAGCAACCCACCCATCGAAGGAATGAATGAAATTCAAAGAGAGTTCATCACAGGACGCCCGAATATTTGGTTGCATAAAGATGGGGAAAGTTATCATGATCGAGAAAAACGGAAACAAATCGTGTGGATTGGGCTATTGTAATATCAATCATGTTATTTATGGCGGGAGATGAAATGCAGAGGGTGTATATATTATGTAACCCCATTACTATATTGTGTAATATCAGATTATTATCAGATTATTTAAGGTGTAACAGAAAAAGTCCCATGACAATATCAAACTTGTTATATAATGTGCGAAATGTCTACCTGAAAGGATAAAATGTACATGTACAAAAAAGTTTGAACAATGTTTTGCCTTAAAAAGTAGTATGTTTTCTCGGGTTAAATGTCTTTGAAATTAAAGCAAATCTAATTTGTCGCCAAAATATTTTTGAAAATTTCAGTGCATTTTAATAAAAACAATTTTCACAATTCTTATTTTAATGAGGTAATATGACATTCTATTTAATGACGTACTTTTTCTCTCTTTTAAAAAAGATTTAAGATAAAAGAAACACATAATCATACATTGTACCTATCCTTGAAACCATGCAATTTATTTCTCAACAAGGATAATTATCTCACTCCTATAACTAGGTATGTATGAGAATTAAGTCAGTTTAATTTTACGAAAGTAAATGCATTAATATTGTTGATATGCATGCATTGTTGTCTCACCCTTAACAACTGTTTCCTGTATTACACATAGAGTTCAGCATAACGGACGCTCCTATCTTTTACGTAAAAATGAGAATAAACAAATCCTCAACCATTTTTATACTATATTTCAAAACTTCAAGATAAAATCATGCTTATACATTTTTTTAAAAAATCAAATATTTTGTTCATGCTTAGGAGATTATGAATGTATGTTTGTCAACGTTTGCATATTCAAAGAGAAACAACTCATTCAAAAACTTTACTTATATATTATATTTACTGTGACTGGCACATGACCAAGAATATTATACTGTGGACTCAAGGGCTTTAAGCCGAATTGAGTGTATTTGGATGTGTGATCTTAAAATTGTTCATTGCTCTGTCTGGTATATATAAGGTATATTTACCAACAAAGCGTTTGCTTAAATATATGTCAATAAATGTAAAGTTGTGGCATTCACTCCAATAAAATATCAGTCTTATGTCTATCCATAAATAATCACGGCTTTTTTTTAGATAATAAATAAATCTAAATCCATTTTTACTCTGCTCATCTAATCTCCTCTTTTGCGTCATTAAGATTATGTATTTTGCATTTTTTAAAATGTTTTTTTTTTCTGCATCGGGCGTGTATAAAACCATGTATAAAATCATGTAGTATAATGTTCATGTAGTCTTAACATTAAATCATTGTTGTCCCGCATTACCACCTACAACATGAACTGTGTATTGTTTGCTTTTATAAAAAGTTAAAACTAAACAATTCAAAGTGCCTTTAAACTAGTGTTGTCTACTTTTTTAAAATTTAAAATTCGAATATCAAAAATTGAAAAAAAAGAATTTGACTTATTTGATTATACATATATTTTACGCATGATAATGCTTCAGATATGGCAGATGTAGGTGTCTGAAAATCTTGAGAAGATCATAAGGTTCAGGCTTCTCCTTTCGAAAGGAACTGGCTGTCAAAATGAAATGACTGTCAAAATGAATTCGTTGTATTTTTTTCTCAACGTATTGTCAAACTGAATTCGTTGTGTTTTTTCTCAACGAATTGAAAACGAACATTACTGCAACTGGTAAACAGCCTAAACTTGTTTGTGTTAAGCTCGATACCCTCATTACATAATTATAACTCATTTATACTTCGTACTTTTTTTCTAGTAATCTAACAATCATTATCAGGAAACTAGGTTAATAATAAAAATTGCTTAATACTGGTAGGTCGTTACATGTATATGGATTTTTCAGTTTAAAAAGACGAAGAAATCGACCGACTCTTTTCTAAATTTGTTGACCAACTATTTTATAACTACACGTGCAATCTCTTTGGTAAAAGGCGTTTATTTTCGTTATGGGCTTATTTTTGTAATTACTTGTTGACAATGTTTGTTTATTTTTGGTCAATTAACAATCATCTCACGGTAACAAGGTAACAAACAAGTATTAATAATAGTGATGTGTTTTATATTTTCAAAATGATAATAATGACATCTAGGGCGGTCAATTGCTCAAAGTAGAATTTTCTAGTTCCTTCAATGTAAGTCCATTAGATTTTTATAATAAGGTTTTTCAAATTTGATTTGACTTAAATTTAGTTTTGAACGCAGTCAATTATTGAAATATTAAAGGAAGCATGCAAAACAAAACAAACCCTGTACTGCAGCTGGAATGTTGAGTGGTTTTTAAAAAATGTAGACTAAATATAATTGTCATTGTAAATAATCATTGTTTCCTTGATGTTGCTATCAAAGGTACATTTGTGTTGTTTCATTCTTGTATACAAAACTTTATTCATCTCTCAATCAAGGGACATTTATTTAGTCAATTAAGGTCAGACGACACGTTCCTCAAGCATCTTTTTGTATCTTCTCGTAATAAAGAGTTCCAATAAATATAATCCGGGTTTTCATCCCTTTCTGTGCTCTTCTTCGATTGGAGAAAAATTTGTAATTTGTTTATGTAAAAGGTCGCGGTAACAATGGAAAAAGTTATATAAAATTGAGGAACGTGTCGTCTGACCTTAAACACTTGATCTTGAACGTCGTCTTTTCAAGCCATTCCTCTCAAAATTATTTTCATTTTTGATAGCTTATTTATGTGGATAAAACCTTTCTTTATAGCTTCAAATCTTAGGTCTGTGTTGCCATGGCATCGGATGCTCCTAGCATCCAATTCATACATGTAGTACATTGTTGCTTTTAACACCTATATATTTTATATATCTAGATTAGTAAATATTCTTCCTTATATTAACTTATAGACAAGCAAAAACGTTCAATTCTGTGTGAACCTTTTAATGACGACACAATGATTACAGCATGCGCTTATCGTTTGATAAATTCATATACCGGTGAACTTTATAACTTGCTGTTTATTTCTTACATGTAGGTGTATCGATCAATGTATGCAATTTACAGAAAATCAGTGACTTTGCTTGTCAGGACCCTTATATAGAATTTAAATTCTATATATAAGCGATTTTAGGAAGGATATGACCTAATCACAGAATCAAACTACTGTAGATAAATAGAGATACGGCCCGAATAATGATATAAACAACCCATAGCTTGTCCACATAGTACTTTGCAAAAGGTTAACCATTTTCAATGTTTCTCTGGAGGGAAATTACGTTTTAAAATATGTTTGTTTACTTGAATACCATTACAACTTTGTAGATGTCATTACTATTCATGAAACTAAGCTACTGCGTTATGTTATGTATTGTCTTTTACTAATTAACAATTCTATAATTGTCAATGAGTCCATGACTAATTATATCTATTAGACTCATTGACAATTAAAGAATTGTTAATTAGTAAAAGACAGTATTGGAAGAAAGACAACTCAGTTGTTGTTCTTATCGAATGCTTGATGTAAGTCTCGTCAGCGTTGCCTTCAGATCATTGGGTCAATTGTTTTGTTTTAAATAATACACATATGACATAGTAAAGGACGATACACACCAATATATATGGCTATAATTTTGTACATATATTTGGACTTTTAGCAAACATTAGATTTATTTACAATTCAGATTAGCAATAACGATCATTTACACAATTGTCTCGTAAAATGTTCGCTGTTTATTGATTTATAGATACTAATATGTTAATTAAAGAATATACATAATATTAATATTAGTATATAATTGTTATTCTTGGTGCTTTCTACAGGTGTATATTTCAAGTTTGTAACCGAGAGTCTTGAAGTGCATACACTTAAAAACAAAGGAATACCAGACATTTTAAGGTTCTTTCCGTGCTTTTCTCACTGCCACAAGTACATATATCCTTTACCTTCTTCGTAATTATCATTTAAAATACATTGTATCTCAATCATGCCAATTAAATGGATTCTGATATTATGTAACTAGAGGCAACCAGTGGGTCACGTTTGATCCTCCGATCAGGCCGAAGACTACTGATAGGTCAAGCCGTCAGATAAAATCTGGACACCGTATATAAAGGCTTTCAACGATTTCCCTCTCATTAACAGTTCATAACCAAAATGATTCGACTAATCCTGTGTGTTGTCGGAATTACCTGTGTATTCTCCGCTCCACAATATAGAAACATGATTCCCAATGGCTACGCAGTGTTTAATCCATGTGGAGCGAACTTTTGGGAAGCTGTAGGTCATTATAATGACGTTCACCACACCATTGATAAAAACCCATTTGGAAAGGTAAAACCCAAGAAAATGTTATAAATGGACAGCTTCTTTTGACGTTTTTATTTGAAGCGGACCACTAAAACATGAAATATTCTCAAATTGGCAGAAAATCACTCTATTATGAAAAATATCATGATGCATAAGAATTACAGAAGTCAAATAGGCGAAAAATATGCAATTTGGATTTAAATAATTATGATTTTCAAAGGTTTTATTCATTAAATATAAACTACACTCCCTCCCCATACCCCGGCGGAATCAAACTTGTGATTTGCATCTCACAAGCCTGATACTTTAACCAATGAGCTATGATAATATTTAACCAAATCTATTGATACAAACAAATAAAAAAACAATGGAATTGCCATCTTGTGAAGTTATGTCGTAAAAAGTATGTTTTACTGTATTGAGCTACCTTTCATTAAAATGTATGAACACCAAATTATTTAACTTGCTAGAGAATTGCTGGTTACTAATTAAATACAGTTTGCTGTTCGTTTTGGTTAAGGTAAAGTCATTCTATTTAATTTTTCAAGGGAATGAAACCTTGAATATTATTTATATAACTCACACAAACAGTATTTATTGTTTGTTTTTTTAAATATTTATATTTAAGTTAATTTAAGATATTAGCATCATTTATATATTGAAGTAATGTCACTTGAAAAAGACGAGAAGGACCGACCTGCTGTGTGCATATTAATTTTCAGAAAAGTCTATTTTAAGCGACAATTACACAAAATAAGAAAAAGAATTGTTGATTCTTTTTAAATTATTGAAAAAAATATAAGGAGAATGATAAATCAGATGTTTTTAAACTGACTTAAAAGATTCATTCATATTTAACAAAAATATATTTCCATATTCCAAATAAAACTTCAGTATCGAGTAAAGTATTACACCCCAAAATGTGTGAATGTGTCTGTAAGGGGGGATTCACTCACCCAAACACTTAAAGGGATGACAATTTGGCAAAATGTACAAAATATGTGTCCACTGAAAACTTCGAAAATTAATCCTGACTCACTTATGCCTGTATAAAACCAAAAACGAACAAACCTACAAGAAGGAAGAATGACTTTTAAATGCTCTTGTAAAGTTGTACATTTTTTCTTTCATTGTTGTTTTTTTAATGAAAGAATCAAGGAAGTTTAGGAGAAAATTAGTAAATATATGCATTTTCACATTTTTCATGTTAGGTTTCACTTGTCGCAACTATAAAACATTATGTGAAGAAATACAAACTATTTAGGGCACACAATGAACTGTTTATTGGATATACCCACTAATACTGTCTTTTATACTTTCAGGGCAGATAAATGAACAGCTAGTTTACATCTAACTTGAATATTCAGAGTATTTATAAAACAAATTATAAACTTTACTTGCTGAAAATGTTTTCTTTCTTATCTTTTTCGCTCTCCCTCGTATGTTTTGAGTGCTGAAGGTTACGATCAACATATAATAAACTTTACACTATATCAGCTGATCAAACCTTTCTGATTAATTCTGTTTTATAAAGGACTTCGCTGCTGCTGGACATATGTGGACTGTTGATCTCTGTCAAAAAGACTCTGACGGAGATGGGAAATCTAATGGCGAGGAGCTAGGGGACCCGAACTGTACGTGGACAGCAGGATCCACCCCATCAGGCAAATCAACGGGACAACCAGGTGATCTCTCTCTCTCTCTCTCTCTCTCTCTCTCTCTCACACATTTACAATTTCTTAATGTTGATAAAGATGTTGGTGTTTATAAACAATTAAATGATGGTCTTTCATCTGAATATCATTCGTGTAATTACATAAAGAAAATTTGTTCTCTGTTTCGAAGATCATTGTAAAATAACTGGATGAAGAAAACTTTAATTTGTAGTATATCGTGATTTCAACAGTTTCGCTGTATATACAGACATCTGTAATATTTTGTTTCCTTTCAATGTTCCATTTTTGTAGGTATATGTGAGCCCGTTGGTTCTGGGGTTTGTGCATCTGTAGCCTTTTCTTGCGGATGTCACGGCCATCAGTGTGTGGGTTGAATACTCAATAAACTATATATTTTTATACAATTATGAATGTTTTTATTTGTTATTATTAAATTCATATATGTCATGTTTATTAAATTCCCATTAGGATAGAGAAAGTTATTGTCTTGGCAACTAGGTTAAGACCACCAGAGTAAAACCATTCTACAAACAGCCGACTCAAGTTTTAAGCATCACGGTAGGCCAACTCTGATACATCCAAGATGCATGTTATTGGGATTAATTTGAAGTCGAAACAGCTCTTGCCAACTACAATTTGAGGTCGCATACCCGGACATTCAGCTCATATGCAAGCGATCTTTCTTTGAAATCTTCTTTATTTATGACACAATTAAAACTCTCAGTAATACCACACAGCGACTTTAGATATTGGAATTTATCCCTAAGGATAAATTCATTTATACAAGCAACAGCAACCTTATCCTTAGGTGTGATCCTAATAAGGATCGGGTTAGCTTTAGCTAAACCATCGGGTTTGGTGTTTGCAATTGATATCGGGTTTGGAATCCTTTTTCATCATATTCTTCCATGATGCTGCGATCATCAAACAAAATTTCAGGTTGTAAATCCATGCTATCTGACAACTAGAGTAACCATCGATCGAAAATACATTGGTCAAGTATACGCTCAGTTACTGTTAGTATCCCTTTTAACCCAATTTAATTCCAAATGTCGTATTTTGTTCATAACAAGCTAAAAATCAGGTATTAAGTTATTCCAACGCGTGCTTTTAAAATCTCTTAACATCAGTTGCGCAGTATATCCTTCGATATATAAGAATTAAAATAAAAATCAACAGTTATTATAATTTCCTCATACTATTTGTCAAATATTTAACGTATGTATACTTCAATTACATATTGATGCTACAATTGCTTATGTTATAATGTTGCACCTTTGCTTAACTTATTTTTCACCATTTAGAGCTATGCCACTATTAAGATTTTGTAGCACATGTGTTTTCCAACACCTCGACGTCTGTGTTAAGTATATGATCAACTACTGTAAGTATTGACTTGTATAAATTTAATTCATAATGCAGTATTGACCACTTATAAGTTGATTATCAGGTAATGTCATACATTGACGCGGGTGACTCTAAACCAACATTTCATACAGTATTTTGTGTGTGATAAGACAAATTTTAAGCCAAATCATGTTCCTCATTAAATTTCAAAAAATCATGTAAATTTTCATGATTTTAATCATAACCAATTGACTTAGAATCAACAATAAAGCTTTTATTTACACTTGGCTAAAACTTGTTATACAATATTGTAGATTATTGCCACAAGTAAACGCTTTCAGCACACATGCCGACGATAACCACTAGAAGACTTGAAACCGCTTTCTAGCCTGCTGACCAACGCTTCCTGATGCATTAGGGGTTTGTTCAGACCTCTACAAAATGTTCATATCCTCATTTCTACATAGATACCAAACACCAGAGATCTTCTAACAGCATCTTCCCTATTCAGGTACAACTAAACCACCTCAATCAATGTGCTTAAAGGTCCTCACATGGGACCTATTTAAAAAATTTAAAAAAAAAAAAAAAAAAAAAAAAAATTAACAGCATATATTTTGCGCTTATAACTCAGTGTTTTCCCTTTATTTCAAAGTAAAGGGTGAAAGATCAGTTGTTACAGGATAAGGGTTGAGATGAATGAACAGAACTCTGTCAGAAAAAAACAATTATTTTTTTTTTGTTAATTTATTATTTCTAAGCAGCATTTTTATGAATTGAAGCAGTCAATTCGGCCTATAGCCGGTTCTTAGGTGAAACACTGTAACTACGGCAATCAAGCATAGCTCTTTCAGTTCATTCTTCCAGTTAACATGTTCAGTTACATTTGAAAACTTCTGTATGTCTAGGTATAAATGCACATTCAATCCTTGCATTTGCTAGCATTCACATCTCTGGCCATATTGACCAAGCCCTCATTGATTAATTATAAAGTCTTATTAACAAACCCAGGCGCTTGGCGCCCAAAACAAACTTCGGACAGGTTTGGCTAGCTCATTGCATGCAAGTAACATATATAAATACTGTTTAACCCTTATACATTGCATATTGTCTTACTGTTCTCACTTCCTAATTAATACTTTCCCATAGTGCAGGACACTACTATAACATGTATAACATTTTTACTTCAAACTACAGTGTCACATCAGTCATTACTCCAACCCTCGGATCGATCCTCCGAGGTTTTACACAATACTAACCTTAACAGTTTGTGCTCTCACTGTTATCATTTAACTCCTTGGCAAAACCTTCATAAGTTAAGATTCATTTTTTCTCGTAGAGTTTCAGTTATATAATAGTGTACTTCTATGCTGTCCGACTTTTCTCCATCTTGGCATCTCCTATTTGGCATGTCTCCAAGAAAATGGATCAGGTCAAATTAAGCTAAATACTTATAATTTCAAGAAGGCTTTAGCGTTGATTTGTATCCTCATTAACACAGTCATGTATTTTCTTTCATTTGCAATTTAAGACCTCTTGATTATAACATCAACTAGGTCTGGTTTTGGCCTCCTCATAATTATACATGTCAATAGTCTATCCTAATGTTGGTCTTTGGTTCAAATTCTACAGATTTGGGAGTGTTCATTGCTGCTAATAACATGTTGACTAACTGATAACTTGCATTTGCAATGTTAGAATTAAGTGTAAGATTCCTTGACAATTTTCACTTAGAGTTTAGAAGTATCATCAGCAGTCATCGCAACATCTTGGTACACGACAAAGACAGTTTGATATGCTTTACAAATTATCTCATTTCAATAACGTGTCAAATGATAGACTTATACTACTTGGTTTGTTGATTACCTTTTGGAGAGATTTGAATCACTTACTAGGGATAGGGATAAATTCAGTGTCCTATCAATATTTCTAATCTCTATAGTCATATATTGGTAACAACATCATATCTTCACTTGCATTACAATTGGACTAGTAATTATCTTGCCAGTCATAATGTCAAAGCATCTTATACCTTACATGTATCCTTACACCTTCGGTAAAATGCCAAGCGGTCAACTTTATTGTCACGACCACCCGTATTTCTCATTTGTTACATTCATTTAACCTGCATGTCTTTTCTCTGGTAAGTCATGGTCTTATGCACAGATGTCAAATTCTTTTTACATGTTAATTATAATTACTTGTGTTTAATTTCTAGGGAATGGGCATACATATGATCCAAACACAGGATTTATCCATTACAAAAACATGTTCCATTACAACTAACTGAGTCTGTTTCATGAATTCAGTCGAAGGCAAATGGCCATGATTGAACATAGTGTGTTGTATAAACGGAGGGACATTAGTGTGTTGCACCAAATTCTGCTTGCAGAGGGTAAAAAAAATTTTTCTTTAGCTCACATGCATACTTGGCATCAACTATAAACATCTAGGGCCTCCTGCAGGTTCAATATAGTCCAACATCATAATGATTATAAGTACCGGTATGCATTTTACATGTTCAAATATTTCATCCCAATTGTCAGGAAGTAGCATTAAGTTCTAGCTTAATCTACCACTTTGCGGACCTCATCTAAAATTTAATGTCAGCTTCAGACATATTTTACCATCAACCCAAATCCTGGCAAATACATGTATATATTATTGATCTTATCATCTTCTCAAACATCACTCATAACCCATAAGATGCTTTTCCTCGTGTCACCCACAGACTTATTGCTGCACTTCCAAGATGCAATAATTTAAGTACTCCCTTATTTACTAGCTACTTGTTCATCTTGACACCTTCAGCTTAAACTTGTTTCTTGTGAGTAAAAACATCACATTATGCATCTTATTGCAAGGAATTTGAAGCTTGAATCATGTACCACAGTACAATCACTTCTGATTTCAACAAATAATCAAGTTAGAAAGGCAACTACTTCTCCACCCAGGCAGGTGGATTCTGCTATATGACCAATTTTTAACAAATTATTTCGTGCATGGTCACCTGTGAAGGCCAGTCACTTATCTACTTTAATAATCATCATTTATACCTGTTCGCAGTTTATTCATACTTCACCTCTAACATAGACTTTTAAGTTACATGATTTCAATTACAAATTTAGTCTACTAGTTTTGGGTCAACATGTTGAGGTACATCACTCACCTAGACTTATACTTTTCAAGACACTATGTTGCAAGATGATGATTTAAATGTTTGTTAAACTGTATCAATCTAATTGGTCGTGTAATGGTTTAAGTACCAGGCTTGTGAACTGCATGTTATGAGTTCGAATTCGCTTGAGATTTTTGTTGATGTTTATGGAATTTTTGAAAATAAATTTTTATATTCAAATTGCAAATTATTTAACCTATGTGGCTTATATGCTTCTTCCATCATAATACCTATCATGATCATAATTTTCTGCTAATCTTACAAACTATTTCAAGGTGTAGCCAGCCACCTTAAAGCAAAGAATCAAGCTTTATTTCAGATTATGGTTGTACTAACCATTGCTAGCTCCAATCCTACCACATATGCATTTACAAGTCAGGATTTATGCAGATCTATGATCGACCCTTATCTTAATTATGTGATGGATAAAATACAAAGGGTCTTTATGCCTTTGAGCTTGAATACACTGAATAACAATCGTTATGAGATTGGGCCAACTTGTACATATAACCCAATCATTTACATTCAATAATGTTCTAGCTGACTTGCTATACCATGTCTTCTTAATATTACATCCATTTAACCTTTATGGCTTCATGGATTCAAAAGTTTGACCAAATTTTATAAGTATATATTATTCAATTTTAAACATGTTTAGCTTACAATGAGTTAATATCCCAACAGATAATTTCTGTTTTTCACATCCAATGCAGGTTGATCTAACGTTCATTGGTTTTCTGATATAGTAAAGACCTATTTCTGGCCCATGCTCCCAGTTGCCCCTTTATCCCTTCATTCACATTTCTGGTCATGGCTTACCCTTAAACTTGCCCTCATCCCTGTGCTCGCCCCTTTAAAGGGTTTTTAGGTTGCAAATCGTCTGGCGAACAAACACCTTAGCTAAGCTGTTTGTATGGCGGAATTTGCAACATGGCAGGGTTTCTCAGGTCTTTGATGTAGGCAACTGTTCCCAGGGCCTGCTCAAAGCTTGGGAATAGGTGGTCAACTGCTCCCAGGGTCTACCTAACCTAGCCATTAACCCGCTTTAAGCAAAGCGCTATTTATCAACTATTTGATCCATTGATTATTTATTGACTCAATTCATCAATTGACAATGATGATTGATATTGATCGATAGATTGATTGATTACGGATTGATTGATTCAATAATCCTATTGCTAATGTTATTGATTTATATTGATTGATCAAACAATTTGATTGATTGATTATTTATGGATTGATTGATTGAACAATCCTATTGCTGATTTGATTGATTTATATTTATTGATTGAACATTTGATCGTTGATGTGATGATTGATTGATTTATTGTACAGCCATATACCTGCTCACCAATTGGGTGGCAGGTCGGTTGTTAAAATGCATGTTCAATTTCAATAAATAAGCCATGACCAAAAACGCCAGTTGGTGTTCAGCTGTTGTCTTTTATAATGGAATTTATCCCTAAGGATAAATTCATTTATACAAGCAACAGCAACCTTATCCTTAGGTGTGATCCTAATAAGGATCGGGTTAGCTTTAGCTAAACCATCGGGTTTGGTGTTTGCAATTGATATCGGGTTTGGAATCCTTTTTCATCATATTCTTCCATGATGCTGCGATCATCAAACAAAATTTCACCCAAACCCTCCCACCCTATTTGAATTGTGTCATGATGGCATCAGTTTGAACGACTGCCATGTTTATGTTACTTAATTATTGTTTTGTCAGTTTATTGAGTTTGCTTATTTTGCAGCCAAATTAAGACCTGTGGTTGTTATCATGCATACGACTACTATTTGAAATTATTTATTTGGATTCACGTTTGAATAGCTATAAACAAATTTAATCATTGCCACCAATTATTCAATCATGTTCATTGCTTAGATATTAATTGAAGTATATCAGATACTGCTGGTCTCATTGTTTTATCTTCCAGTCAACAATTCAGGCTGGACATGCTATTATCAACTACAAGGATTCCTGTTTCACCTTGGGCTTCACCTCGTGTTCAGTATAAACATCTTGTGTTCAGTATCAACACACGACTTGCTATTACCAACTACCACGATAACCATTCTCATCATGGGATTCAATTCACTTTGGAACAGTGTCAACATGCGACTTACTATAGCCAACTTCCAGGCAATAATTCCTATCGTGGACTTCATTTTGTGCTCAGTGCGTACTCACATCTACCACGATACCCATCATCGTCATGGCTTATTTCACATTGCATTGACTTCTTCCTGTGTTCCATTTGTGGTTACCATCCAAATTGGTTATTTAAACTCTAGAAAAGTTGTTTGTTTTTCGGAATTTGCAACATGGCAGGGTTTCTCAGGTCTTTGATGTAGGCAACTGTTCCCAGGGCCTGCTCAAAGCTTGGGAATAGGTGGTCAACTGCTCCCAGGGTCTACCTAACCTAGCCATTAACCCGCTTTAAGCAAAGCGCTATTTATCAACTATTTGATCCATTGATTATTTATTGACTCAATTCATCAATTGACAATGATGATTGATATTGATCGATAGATTGATTGATTACGGATTGATTGATTCAATAATCCTATTGCTAATGTTATTGATTTATATTGATTGATCAAACAATTTGATTGATTGATTATTTATGGATTGATTGATTGAACAATCCTATTGCTGATTTGATTGATTTATATTTATTGATTGAACATTTGATCGTTGATGTGATGATTGATTGATTTATTGTACAGCCATATACCTGCTCACCAATTGGGTGGCAGGTCGGTTGTTAAAATGCATGTTCAATTTCAATAAATAAGCCATGACCAAAAACGCCAGTTGGTGTTCAGCTGTTGTCTTTTATAATACTGCTACAGAGTTACAAAATAACTCGTGCCGCTGTTCACATTAAATAATATTAAAAGGAGATTTTAATTAACAGCTTTTAGCTCATTTAGATTTTTAAAAGCAAAATCTCTATTTTCTTATGTAACATCAAATGCAAGCGAGCGACCGACACCGTCAAATGGTAAAATATTTTAATTTTTAGTTTCAAACCGTTATCAAATCATTACTAAAAACAGTAATTACAATTGTCCTAACACTGTGCCGTATAATTATGCCAGTGCCAAGGTGGCATTTTTGCACCCGCTTAAGATGCAGTTTCGTAAAATTTGATATATTTCGATAACCATTGTCTAGTGAACGAATAAGAAACCACTTTTGTTTTTTAGTGTGTCTCACCTGACAGGTGAGATATTTACCTTTGAAAATTAATATCCTATAGGAAAATAATAATTCCCATAAGAGATTAAATATTTCCTACAGGAAATATTGAAAATCCTGTAGGATTTTCTAAAAATTCTATAGGAATTATATTGTGTATAGGAGAAAAGTGTTTCCTGTAGGAATTTGATTCAGACAAGTAGTTCCCTATAGGAAATAAAGATTTCCAATCGTATTTTAAAATCCTATGGGAGATTTGTTCAAAACCTATCGGAATTTAAATTCATATAGGAACACCTTTTATTCCAGTAAGGTCCCAAATATCCTAGAAAAAAAATTGTTTTTCCTATTGGAAAAATTATTTTCCTGTAGGAATTTTTTTTTCAGTTAAATATTTCACCTGACAGGTGAGATAAAATAATACAAAAGTGGTTATATACTCTTTAACCAATGGTCTCTCATATGGCTTATTTAGATTTTTTGATACATGCAGCTTACTAGACGGATGCAAAAAGTATCCGGCACAGTGTTTCTTCTACAATGCGTTGCATAACGTGTAAACAAGGAAATACGGTAAAATGTTCTGCCGTAATTATAGCAGCGTGTGTCATCAAAGTTTTAATCTTAATTTTAAACTTGTTTGAATTTAAAAACCCATGCTTCTTGACTGCATCAGCTATAAAAAACAAGATGTTTTATTAAAACTACGACTGGGTCAAAACAACTTTATCCGCATTGGCCAATACTTTTAAGAGTTACGAGATCAATCATGATCATTGATCTCTCTGTTTTGAAACTATTGCATTTTTGCTATTGCTTGGGCAGTTAGGAATTCTCGCATACAAGAAAAACTGTCGGATGAGAAATCGGGGAGTATAATGGTCAACAAAACCATTGTATGACAACTGTGTCAAAATGTACCACAACATGCATATGTAGGCTGTAACTATAACTTGAGATTACAATATTGCCACGTGTCGTGACGAAAGAATGGATCAGTGTATATATAAGGAGCGCGCGTGACCTAAATTAGACAATTCCTGTCTCGTCGAGTGAAAAGAATTCAAAATGATCAAATTGGTGTTTTGTCTCTTTGGATTAATAGTTGTGTCCTCTCTCCCTTATTACAGGGACGCTATTCCCAATGGTTACGCCGTGTTCAATCCATGTGGGTCCTCATTCTGGGAAGCCGTGGGACACTATGACCCTAATCACCACACAACAGAGAAAAATCCATTCGCTCTGGTAGAAGAATTTCCTTAAAAGCTTTTAATGGTTTTATAAACTGTATTTTATGTTGTATAAAATACTTTTATGACGCTGACAAAATATTTTAAATTATTTCTTCAGAACTTTCCTTGCAAACGATTAATGTCAACAATAGCAATGAACATATCGCACCTGATCAGAAAATCATAGAACATCAACATTACTTTTTTTTTTAACAGAAAACATTTTTTGTCTGAGAAAGCATTATCTAACTACCAACATGCAAACAATGCTTTCGCGTTGCGATCTTGCATCAAGCTAAAACAGCTTGCGACATCACGTGACGATGAATATCGGACAGTAAATAATCATATTGAAATCAATATCTTCAATACTGTAAAATGTGTTTTTTGAACTTAAATGTAGATTTTGTAACTTATGTAGCCCGATGAAAGAACAAAACCACGTATTCTTTCGTTTTGAAAAAAAAATCTATTAAATACCAAATATACAGCTACATGTATAATATATATTTATTATAAGTGCAACAGTTACATTCAGGGTAAATATAAGATATATTAGAACGAAAACCGTACATGATAGAAAATAGGTATGAAAAGTAATTATAATGAATTGAAACCTATAAATGCAAGTTCATAAAAAAAATGTTAAAAATACAAAAAAAATAGTACAGAAAAATACTGTTAAATCAGTTGGCTCTTTGGTAGGCCTTTGCCGCTGCTGGACACGTATGGACCCCTGACCTCTGTCGCGCAGACTCTGACGGAGACGGCAGATCAAATGGTGAGGAGTTAGGGGACCCGAACTGTGTCTGGACCGTAGGAGCAACACCTGAACGCTCATCCACAGGTCAACCTGGTAAGATTTCTCTGCACGAGAAATGAACCATGGCCAAATACATAGCATTGTTTTTTATATTGCACTGGATAGTTGATCTCAATGCGAGGTGTTATTTTTGCTGCTGTCTGTGGCACAACAACTAGTTCTAAACTCCTCATAGAATTTTTTAATTTCATTAATTATCAATCAGTAAATTGTTTTTCATCAGTCTCAATATTTACATACAATTTACCCAAAAATTTGTTTTAACAAGGAAAAACCATTTAATGTTAGGTTAAAATTCCTATTTAATTTTTTTTTAGGTATTTGCGAGCCTATTGGATCTGGACCTTGTGCCTCTAAAGCTTTTACATGTGGGTGCCATGGACAAGCTTGCGTGGGTTAAATATTTAATCCCTATCCTGTTATGTGTACTTTTATAATAAATCATTTAATCGAAATTCGAATTGTCTTTTCAAAATTTCTTGCAGATGTACTGAATCTTTACAAAAATTATAAGTAGTCAAGATCTTTCTATTTAGTTGGATTTTAAATCTCGTGAAATAAAATGTGAATCTATTTTCTGAAAAAGAGAATTTGTCAGCGCTGAAATGACGATTTTTTTAAACTTTAAAAGTATTTGTATTTGTAATGAGAATTAGCGGAAGTTATGTCGTCTTATTCAAAGCAAGATTTCGTAAACCCATTAATTACGTACCAGTCACATTTATTAGTCCAAAGGCTTATTATAGGTGACGTGTTTATCATGGAAACAATT
Organism: Magallana nippona; assembly: GCA_033439105.1. Lineage (NCBI taxonomy): Eukaryota > Metazoa > Mollusca > Bivalvia > Ostreida > Ostreidae > Magallana > Magallana nippona. The sequence continues at coordinate 43,152,205 of CM065926.1, forward strand.
ATTTCTTATAATTACTGTGCAGCAACTAGAAGTGAATCATTATTTAATTCAATTGACTATAAATTCCCATATATGTTTCTGTGGAAGGAGGACGTTTAAGCAATGAATCCTTTAAGGGGGTTTTCATGGTGGTGAGCGCGAGAAAAAGTAAGCATTGCAAAAAAAAAATACTTTTGATGTGGACTTTGCTTCAATTATTTCTTGATTAATCAAATTATATATAACTAACATTGCGGACACAGACTGCAATAATATTCTGAAAGGTTCTGATATACCATGTCATTCTTACCTAACTTAATCGCCTGACTTTGGTCGAATGTTAATGTTTTTAGCAGAAATGTCTTCTTTTTTATTGACTATTCCAGGTATATATATTGTGTACTTTGGACATTATATTTAATATGTTTATAATAATCATATTATATATTATTTGTCCAACATTATTGGATGTTGTTTTTTTTTTTTAAATCGCCAACACATCATTGATGTACTAAAAGCCGTAGTAATTAGATAATCAGATACTAACTCTTCTTCCATTGAAGTACATGAACATGCCAGAAAGAAAGAATGGCATGTACACCACATTTTCAATTCTACGAGAAGAAAACTACATGCTCCCTAGATTTGATTATATGGTATAAACTGTGTTAAATTCTAATGATAAATTCTTTTTTTTAATTCAACGTATTGGAAAAACACTATAATTGCATAAAAACACAAGTTCAAGACAGCATTTTCTATTCATTTATTTCTATTCTATTCATTTTAAAAAATGTAGATTTTATGAGTTTTTCAGCAGTTTAGACTCGAAATTCATTCCAAACTTCAAAAAATTACATCTAGGTTCATGATAAATACTCTTATTGTGTTCAGTCTTTATTTATCATTAAGTGTCACAGTAGAAATAGGAAATGAAAGATGAAGATGTTCAGCCATCTTGGAAATATTGCATCTATAATCTTTTGCAACTTTTAGAGATTTACTTACCCAGCCCAGTTCAAGCCAAATGGTCAAATTAGGCCACACCATTCATGGTTCATATCATCATAGCATGTATGGACTAAGAACTGTTATTGAAACAAGTTATCTTAAATAAGATTGAGTAGAGAATATAATTGCCATGGCAAATACCAACAGAGCAAAAGTAATCTACACAGAGATTAGAGATTTTAGCGTTATCATGTGCGACTTCTAATAAACTCATCGATAACTTATATTTGAATTTATTTGAAATAAAGACAACCATTCTCTGACATTTGTCTAACTAAAGCAGACACACGGTTATACATCTTTTGCAAATTACAATGTGACGATTCATTGGACATTTAACTCAGAAGCAGGATATTCTTTCTAGGAAATTTTGTTCATTTCATGACACGATTAAATTGATTAAATTATCATTACCCAAGCACTTTAGATATTACTTTCACAGAGTTACAAAAGAAGCCCGTACAAGCTCCGTCAAGGTTCCACTTGTATATAGTATACACACATGAAGGATAAGGTATAAGATACTATAATTATAATATTTCAATTAATTAGGTCTCATACAGGGTGTTTCATTATATCTGTATCTATTACAAGTTGGCATAAAAATGATTAAAATTAATTTATCCAGAAGATTTTATCATATCTTAGAAATACAACGCTAACATTTTTTCTTGTTTATTCATTTACAGTTTTTCTATCACATTTCTTTTAATATGGCCACTTTTTAAAATGTAGTTTGTTTTACGTTACACGTTCTCTATGATGTCCTCAATGTGACAAAACAGGTTTAATGCAATCTCTGAAATTCAGTATTAAGTATTATTAGTATTATTATTCGGCATAAATGACATGGTTTATTCTATTCATTTCTTGCTTCATTGCTAACTATAAATCACTTTGTGACTTGGTTATAAATAGGCACCCAAGATTTTTTTCAAACAGATCCAAAGAATAAAACCTGTCATGTTCGAATCGGGAAATATGTTGTTGTGTTAAAATTTTTTGTTTTTGTTTTTTTTTTTGGTCAACAATATCCATCTTGCAACCTAAATCCTGTTTGCAATATCCGATTGTTTCAGATGCTGGGTAATTGATATAGTATAGAGGTTTCAATTTCCAATCAAATTAAAATATTCAGGAAACACTTGTTCTGCTTACACTGTTCTCGAAGTCAAATGTTATTTTCTGGACTGATTTTTGCTTGTGGAATTTATTTAACTACCCTCTTTCGAAATAGAAACAGTCAGTGTTTGATCTTCCTGTGTTTTTTTCCCCATCTACTCTAAATTCAGCGTTTTTTTAACAATACGCTGACTCTTTCTATTATGAAGTTTTTCCAAATGTAGATACTGTCTTTGAATCAACGTTATGAACAGTTTTGGATAGAAAACACTTTTAATATAGCTATAAGACATTCAATAATTAGTTCTTCGAACAGAGACATATTTAAATATTAGCAATTCATTGGTGACGTCATATATGTAATCATAACATGCACTATTATGTAATTTTTTTTTAAAATAATGTTATGATATTGATATATTTCTTCTGTAAATAAACGTTGTATTTTTGGGGATGTGATAAGAATTAAAGATTTTACAGGTGGTTTTAATGGGGACAGATATTATGAAATTATTATTTGTATTATTTATCAGGTGTTTTGTTCATTTGAAAATGCACACCTTCTTTTTCTAATGTAGCAACAATTGCCAGAAAGCCAATAATTTGGACAGATATCGCTTCAAAGGTAAATTAATGACAAGAATCCTTTATTTTTCTCCTCAAAAATGCTCTAAATAAAGTACAAAGGTATCACAGCGGTAATTGTTTTCCCTATTTGACACTGAAGAGGACAGGATCTTAAAAATCAGTTTCAGTTCTATTTCTCTTGACTAAATATTCAGAGGAAATGTTATTTGTTACCTATCTCAACAGCTAAGACCAAAAATAGGCACAGGATAAGGCAATTTTTCAAAATATCTAGCTTCTAAAAGGTTTACCCTCAATCCCATGTGTTTTTCGTTTGTATGAAAACAGGAAGCTTCTGTATGTGCCTTGAAAAAAGTAGTCCCTATAAAATTATCACCATCTAACAAAATGAAGATCAATTCTACTCATGGGTACAAAAATCGAGGGAACGAGCATCACATATATTAGGCCATATTGGTTTGCAACAATGATCTCTATCGAAAGTACAAGAAGAACAATTGGTTGAGAAATCTGGGAGCACCTTGGTCCACTTTTTGGACGACAAATTATGTCAAAGGTACTACAACCTGTATATGTCGGTTGTAGCTATGACTTAAGATTATAAAATCGTGCCCTGTGAAGACGAAAGAATTTATCAGCGTATATATAAGAATTGTGCGTTACTTAAACTAGCCTATTCCTGTCACATCCAGTGATAAAAATTCAAAATGATCAAATTATTTTTTTGTCTATTTGGATTAATAGTTGTGTCCTCTCACCCATATTACAGGGACGCTATTCCCAATGGTTACGCCGTGTTCAATCCATGTGGGTCTTCGTACTGGGAAGCCGTGGGACACTATGATCCTAATCACCACACAATAGACAAAAACCCATTCGCTCAGGTAGAAGATTTTTTCCATGATTAATATTTCAAACATCCAGTAGTTACATTCCGGGTAAACAAAAGTGAAAAAAGCACATCGTACATAATATAAAAATGCAACTATAATTATATATAAGTAGTAACTAGTAAAAGGAAATTGAACCTCTGAAATTCACAGAAAGGTCCTTTGGAAATGATGAATTGAATACTAATTTTGCACCATGTTGGCTCTTTGGTAGGCCTTTGCCGCTGCTGGACACGTATGGACCCCTGACCTCTGTCGCGCAGACTCTGACGGAGACGGCACGTCAAATGGCGCGGAGTTAGGGGACCCGAACTGTGTCTGGACCGTAGGAGCTACACCTGAACGTTCATCCACAGGTCAACCTGGTAAGATTTCTCCCCAGGAGAAATGATCAAATACAGAGCATTTGTAAATAGTGTACCGGATGGTTGATGCCACTGACAAGATGCTATTGTTGCAGCTGTCGTAGGCACCATCTCCTAAGATCCATGTACATGTATTTATTACAATTATTGTCAAGAGTGTGTTATTGTACTTTTAATTTTAGTGTGTTTTTCTTACAAGTGGAATATTCAGTATCTTAAAAATTATATATGGTAAAAAAAAAACCAATACTTTATGCAGAAGAATTTTTCTAAATGGATATATATAAAAACACTTTTAATTATATAAATTCTAGGAGGAATATCATTTATCATAGTCATTTCCTGGAGGAATTTGATTCGGGCAATTTGTTTTCCACAAGGAAATTCCATTTTCAAATACCCTTTAACAGAAATACTCGAGTTTAAATGAAATTCTTTCAATTATTCAGCCATGCTATTAAATTGGTTTTTATATATATATTTTTAAATCTTATAGCTTGTTATAGGGGAAAAAAGATTCAAGAGTTTCAATTAATTAAAAAATAGCCTTTTTATTCGACTTTTTTTTAAAAAGCATGCACTAAAAACATAAGTACAAAAATGTCACCATAGCACTGACGTAATTATCCAGAATCGTTTTTTCATCTTTTATTTTGTTTTCTAAGGTATTTGCGAGCCCATTGGATCCGGACCTTGTGCCTCCAAAGCTTTTAGATGCGGGTGCCATGGACATTCTTGCGTGGGTTAAATTGAATTCTATTCCATCTATGTGTAAATGTATTTGTAATAAAAACAATTCCGAATTTCGAATTTGCTATTGAAAACCAATTGCCGATGTGCTATGAACCTGTACAAATAAAAGTAGTCAAAATATTTATTCTGTTGGAATTAAAGACTCTTCAAATTTATATATATATATATAAATCATTTATCAGAATATACTTGGACAGCCCTAAACTGGATTGATATTTCTTTCAAACTTTTTGTCAATATATGAAAGAATGAAAATGAGCGGAAATATTTCCTTCAAATCGTACTATTAATGTCGTTTCTTAGTAATTTACAAAATGCTATAGACATTTTTTCTGAATGAACATATTGTCCAAAAAGCATTATTTAATTTAGCTATTTGAATTGATTAAAAGTTTATACATGTTTTTAATTAATTAGATAAACAATTCATTAGAAAGCAGTTTTAGAGTTAAGGGAATGCCTATACCATGTACATGCACACCGGTTATTACATGTACTTGATTGTGTAGATTCCTGAAATCACGATCGATTTTCTTTAAAAAATAGAAGAGAAAATACTTAGTGGATGTAAATGAATAGCCATGAAAAGACCTCATCACAATCTATAAATGGTTAACAGTAATTCGTCCGCTTATCAATATACACATTCCTTTATATTTTTAAAACAGTTTTCAAATGTATTCTTTAATTAGCTCATGAAATATCGACGTTTATTTCCAATAATGTAAACACCGTTCCTTATGTTTTATTTTATATTTTCGACGGTAACAATTAGTGGATTATTTTGTAATCAATCGAAACTTTACTTTACCTACATTAAGAGCACGAACTCTACGGACCTGCACGGGCTGACCTCAGACTTCCAAGTACTGTTAGTAAGCACTGGATCCTCCACAGAAATGGAAGAATTAGCTGTTACTTCTGTGTAACGTGCTATTTGACAAAAAACGGTTACTTATAATTCTCTTTTTAGCACTTTTTTGTTATGGATAATTGAAAAAGAAATCAGAGACACAATGAAATGTTTTCTTTGATGTTTCATATGGGTGATGAAAGTAGCGATCATTTAAGAAAAATATTACATCGTCCGCTAAGTCATGTTTACGATTTACTTCTTCTACATTTCTTTGCAAACATATGGATTAAAATAAAACGGAACTAAGTAACTGATATTTCAAATGGTTTATATTTACTTAGATTGAAAGACGATTCGTTTTTGGTAAAACGAGTAAAGAACGATAATGGCTGAAATATACTATTACTGTGGAATCAAAACGAGTTCATTTTACCGGAATTAGTTTGGATTTGTTTAGATAATTGAGAACTTATTCTTAATATATTAGCCGAAACGTTCTATACCCAATGATATCGACAAATATAGCCTACACTTTAAAACGGTCGAAAGCCATACATGTAACAAACTGTTAAGATGTTCCCTATTAATAGTGACTAGCCAGATGATTAAAGAGAAGGACTGAAAAATTCCAAGCTGCTTAAAATCCCCTCCCCCGACCCTTAAGACATTTCCTATACATTTGTATTTTTTTTTTAGTTTCGGATATACAAATTGTACGTTGACTTTGGGTAAAACCATTGAGACAATTCGATCGTGCTATAGAGGGATGTGTCATCCTTATGAAAACCAAAAGACAAAAGGTTATCTCAATACCACGAGGCTGTCAAAGATCTTATCTCAGAAATTGTGAGAAAGGCATGATCGTATTGCAATTTAACCAGGTCATTTACGAAGCCACAACCGTGATGATTTAAAGTTACACTAATTTTCATCATTAGTTTATTGGGACTATTAGAATAAAATTATTCTAGTAGGTATGAAAATATCTTGATTAAATTGAAATCTTTGCATTGTTGCTACTCACTGTTAGTTGTAGATGTATGAAATCTTTAATAATAAAATTTGTTTACATTCACTTGTTTGCCATTACGGTAACTGTACAAGTCATAATTATGTAAAATCATTCTTTTTTTTTATATGAGTGATGATATATATAAATAGATGTAAATTGATACACATATTCAGATTCTTTATTCTTTTTAAAGTGTCTAATCATTTATTGAAAATAAAGGTGATTACTAATCGTAACAAATCATATATTCATTATTATTATATTAATTTCGTATTTCAAGTCCCTTATGCAAATCTTTCATTATCTATCACAGAATACCAATAAGGCCACATCACAGGCACCTGGCGTCGTATATTATTCTCTAAAAATATATACCCTGTACCGAATAATACACCAAGCAAGGTACACATCGCCGCCATCTTGGATTTATTTAAAAATGTCATATCGGGTGGAATTTTTGCTTAAAACTCATAAGTAAAATTATTTTGCGATCACCTCCGTCTTCTGATCGGTCCTTCAACACATAAGTTTACAACCGATTCCACCAAAACGGTGCATTACACCTGTCATTTATAAAACTCGCCACTCAGTCAGCATTTACTGCTTTATTTATGCGATGAAAGGCTAAGGGAGGACGGATGTTCTCACATTTATGTAAATGAGACTTCCCTGCACCGTGGGTTTGTGTCAATATTTCAAAATAAATGCATTTATAAACATGGTTATATAAACTTTGTGTTATAAAAGTTATAATTGACGGTATATACTATCAACTTCCATCAGTTTAATTGTATGTTGATCGAATTCAAAATCGATGCCTGTTGAATATGCATATCAGGGCTAAATTTGGAAGGGATTACCCGAAGTGTGACGCAATAATGTCTACTTCCGTCCTTCCTTTAGCCTTTCGTCTCGTATCTAAGGCAGTAGATGCCGATTAAGGGGTAATTTTTATTAATGACAGGTGTAATGCATCGATTTGGTTGAACCGGTTGTAAGCTTAGGCGCTAAGGGACCGATTGGAAGACGGAAGTGGTCGCAAATAATTTTTCTGATGAGTTTCAAGCAAAAATTCCACCTGATATGGCAGTTTTAAATAAATCCAAGATGGCGGCGATGTGTACCTTGTGTATTATTAGATAGAGGGTAATACATAATGTATATTTTTATTATTTATTATTTATTTATTAATACGTATATTATTTTATTATTTTTATTATTTATTGCATTTTATGCAAAATTTATTTATATTTAGAAAAATATATAACGTCAGGTGCCCGTGTGCCACATGTACGTGTATGACCGATACTCATTTCATGTGGACCAAAAATCGAGCCATTATCATTGTCAATGTTATAGACGATCCAATTCGTCACTCTTAATCCTTGAACTGTATCGCCTTGAATGAGAGAATCCCCAAAGATATACTAGGTCACATAAAAGATATTGACCTCAAACACGTCTCAATTCAATATTTATAAATCATCAACGTAAAAAGATATTTAGGTTTTCTGAATCACTGTGTTTGCCGTTGGTCGTCGTGCGTTGACAATCGTCCACCGTCCATGTTATATTATAATTTTATATTGACTGTATACTTATGAAATTACTGTGCAAAATTTTTGTGTGCGAAGTCTGAACGGAAAGGGGTAATTGATTCTAGCCTATACCAGAGACAATAAATTTTTGGTAAAGAAGGGGTAAAATGAAATGCAAATTGTCAATATTTTCTTTACTCCGAGCTACAGATATGTAGCTACTGGTCTGAAAAAGAAAAGAATTGTATGAACAACCATAGAATTACAGTGCCATCCATTGAAAAAAAGTCTACATTAAAATAATTGTTGATCACAAGCACACCTTGCCTCGATCGTCCATTGAAGGGGAAAAGAAAATACGGCAAAATATATTTAATGAAAATATTTTAGATAATTCAATCAGTATTTCGAACAGCCGCCAAAATTCTCTAAATGTTTGCTCTACACAATTAACATGGTATTGATAGAAGTTTTTTTTTTACACAACGACTTGTTCCATTCAATGGGCTTCAATGAATCGATAACATATAAAAAAAAAAACTTGAATATAGACCTAGGCCACAACCACAAATGAAATAAGGCATGATCTTTTTTTCTTTCTCGGAGTAAAATTTGTTTTATCATTGCCTCTCAATGAATAAGTATGTGACTAAATGTAAACAGACAGGAACTCTTACAATTGTTGCAGCAGTGTTGACCAGTTGACAATTTTGAAATAGCCTCTGTGCTGAAATCGATACACGAATGGAAGTAGTGGAATTCGGTGGAAAATAGTTACAAACTCGGATGCTGATGAGACCCAGACGTGTTTACATGTAATCAATGGAAATTATGTCTAACTATATGTGCAGAGCTTGAATATTGACTGAGTTAAGTTATTATGTAATGTTGGAGAATGGTATGGAGAAACTCTTGAAAGTATGAGAGCGATTTTTTTTTCATTTGTTTAATTTATGACCAATAATGTTTTTTTTGTGAGATTCATAATGTGAACTGAAGAATGTGTAATGTTCAGACTGGATTGGTTCAGAAAGGATCCGTCAGAGAAGTATAGGTGAGTAAAGCTTATGTAAAGTCTCTAAGTGCACATGTACTTGCATGTTAGTATTTGAATTGTTGCATTAGTTATCAACGATGAAGTTATAAGAGTTGCTTATACAGATCTAACCTGTTTGAATCGATGTTTATTCACATAGAAAAAGCCACAGTGTTGTAGATGTCTAATTCAATACATGTATTGTAATATTAAGCCCCTTCAATATACTGTGTAAGCAAATTATAGTATTTGGAACAAAATTTTCGATTGTTTTCATTTCCGCTAAAATCAACTTTAAAAAAAACCTGTACCTCTATATGTCTTTAAATGTAAGCATTCTTCACAGTGATGAAAATATTTAAATGTTTCAAGTCAGAGAAAAAGTAAACTTTTACTTTGATTCGCTTGTCTGTTAACTAGTATAATATACATGACTTTGTACACGAATACTGTCTATCGCCTTCAATTTGGAGTAGTCAATGACCTAATTAAGCACTGTCTTTTTAAATAATTTCAACAAGTAATCCAAATATGATTAGCCCTCATTATTCCTAAACGTTATCTACAGGGCATAATCTCCAATACACGATCTAGTTGTGTTACGGCAAGTCTTCTAATCGAGAACAAAGAAATTAGTTTAAATCTACATACATTAGAATACCTTGAAGAATACATTTTTTTCTAAAGCGTGATTTCATGATTAAATAAGTCACCATCTAGTTGCAACATTTAAAATATAACCCATGTAGATAGATATACACGAATGTTAATACCGGTATTCTTCCAGCCATATATTCATTATTTGACCGACCTGACCTTCAGTCCCGGACAGAACTTTAAATTCCCCATTGTAATTAGTGTAAAGACATGTACAGTGTACCTCCTTCAGTCGTTGTTTAGGGGGCGGCTTTTAATATCTCATAGCAATATTTCAAACAAACTCCTTTGAAGCTCAGTGGAGCCTGAAAGCCAGGAACGATAACTCTAAAATTCCAACATGGACGGTGAATAACCGATGGGCCCTAAGATTGTAATCAAAACCTATTAAACGACAATACACATTGTGTCTATACCGTTAAATACTTCGATATTGGGAAATGCTTTAATTAACTGTTCATCATGACCGAATTTATAAAACTATATAAGGGAATTGGATAAATGCCGGATTGATTTCTATAAGGTGAGTCTGTGGGTCCCATTGATTTTCTTTAAACATTTTATGTCTGTTGCCATTAGTAAGTTACAACAGATGTAAACACCGAAGTGAAAGTAACGCGTTAGTTCTGGGAGGAAACTAAGGGTCCCAATACACTACTGCTAGTGACTGTCTGATTCGATATTTCATGTAGTATTAATCATAAATGTGTAGTGCCGGTACATGTATCTCAAACACACCACCTCTGATGGTTGAATATGTATATTTATTTAATATGTTTCCTCTTGTAATGAATACAAAATAATCATGATCTAGAGCCGTGTGTCTCAGAAAAAAAATCAGGGGTATTTTTAAATCATGCTAAATTTAATTATGCAGACTTTGAATGTTCACTAAGTACTAGTATAAGTTGTCTTGTTTGCTCAAAATAATCACTGTACGAAAGAAAGGAGATTCTGTTTCTGTGGTTGAGGTTAATGAATTTTGTTTTTTGTTTTTGACCTCTGTAGAATTCGGAAATTACTTGTTCTTACCACCGGCTTAGGATTAAAACTAATCCAACATAAATCTGGACACAAACCTAATGAAACGCACATAAGGCAAATAATATTTCCAAATACTACATTTAAACCAAATGCTATCAAATTTTCATTGACATTATGTTCCATTAGAGCTAATGATTCTTTGAGCCTCAAGCAAGCCCGGGCTTTAAATTGACCAACACAATTAAATACACACATGGACAAATTGAAAAGATGTTCATGTCAAGGTAGAACAATGATAGTATGTCAGACTGTAGTGCCTCTAATTTCAAATATCCCCCTTGTGTAATTGAACATTTCATCAATTCACGTAAGCCAATTTTTTTTTTAAAACTCGACTTCGTTCCATATTAATCATAAATAAAATGTTGTATCTGTCATACAAGAGCATTTGGCATGATTTTGTTTATTTTCCCTTTTTTCTTTTTTATAAGAGCTACATGTACCATCTTGTTGCAAAAACTAAGTTATCATTATCAATAGATTGTGTAAGTACGTCTAGTTTTTAATATTTCTGCTTCAGTATAAGTTTTTATCCCAAGTATAAGATTAATTACTCTGTTCGCGGCATTTGTCGTTACTGGTATTCAAGAATTCTCAATTTCTCAATATGAAAAAGTTGTGAACATTCTTAAAAAGAATAGAATCTGTTAGTTCAATCCATTTTGTATTCCTTGAGACAACCATCTCATTGGTCAATATGGTTTCTATTTTGTTATTTTTTTATTATGTGAGAAAACCACTTCATAAGTCAATTTTGTTTCTATTTTGGTTTTTTTTTATTCCGTAAGACAACCATCTCATAATTAAGTGAATGTGAATTCTATTACATTGACAGAATGGGCTGTGGTTCTAGCTTTGATGCTTCCGATGGTCCTCGGACTGTGGTTGTTTTTGGTTCTACAGGACTCCTAGGAGGCGCTATAGCCCGCCGGCTGCTCCAGGAACCTTTCTTATATAAAGTCCGATGTGTAACGAGGAGATCGTCCAGTGAAAAAGCTCGGGAGCTTGCCGAGCATGGTATGAAAATGCTTGTTTTTTCCTTAACGTCTTTCGAAGAGAAATTTTAAAATAAAATCCTGATACATTGTATACTGGAAATATTATTTTAATGTTCAATGTAATCAAAATGCATCCTTAATATGGGTTATAGTCTTGAATTTGGTATACCATTTAATGAACACTGTGGAAACGATTAACACAACAAATTGAATACTGTTTTTGCCCATATTCAAAACCAATACAGTGTACCTTTTTTGAAATACATTAGATATATACTTTAAAATGTGTAGAAAACGTTATATTTATCTCCAATCGAATGCGTTAATCTATATCTTAAATTATCAAATCAATAATATAGATTACATGTATTTCGCAATCATAAAATACATGTATAAACACCAATTGCTTTATATCCTTTTGCAGGGGCTGTAATTGTTAACGCTGATCTCGGTGAAACCAAGAGCTTGGAGAAGGCGCTAGAGGGCGCTGACATCATGTTCTTGACGACCCATTATTGGGAGGAAAGAAACAAAGAGAAGGAGGTCATTAAGGTATGCTAGCTGTGGCTGAGTTTATTATATTTTTATATGTCTTATATTTCATATTTGAATCTTTAATTTTAGGTGTATAGATGAGAAAACTTTGTATCAAACCTCGGGTATATGTATCTCGATTTTACCTTTTTTTTTTCTAAGTCTCTAATTTTTGATTTGATTAAAGTAAAGCAATACACTCCCATTGATGTAACAATCGGCCGTCTCGTGTCTGCATCATGTAACCTCCTATCTAGACATTGACGCAGATAAAAGTGATTGCATGGGTTCAAAGCCATCGACCTGAGTACTGCATCAATAATTCACGTATTGGGTATAATAGTCTGCAGGACACTACCCTGCAAAATAGGAACAGATTGCACAACTGACATACGTAATCTAATATTCATTAAATTGTAATCAATCTAGATGAGAAGTAATTACGGTACATTAATTAATAGAAGATTTTACAACCCGTAGCATGCGCGATAATTAACGTACAGCCAGTGAAGCGTTTGCCGATTGGGTTTTGATCAATAAAGATGTTTGCTTCGATGCTCGTTTTCAATAAACTAAAGTTTGCTTATAAATGTGCAACAAATACTTTTTGAAATACATTTAGGTCATAAAAACTATCAACATGTTATATGATTTTTATCATTATTAAGGTATTTAAAACCATCAAACTATTCTTGCATATGAACCGACAGACGTATATTTATTATTTCACATCTTTTAACACTTTTTATATAAATCAAAAATACAATACGTTATGTAAATGCAAAAATTTATTTAGCAGAATTCGCATCAGCCTATGGAACTATTCAAATTCAAATTACAGCCTAATGTGGGGAAATTTCTATTTGAGTCCGATAAAGCCTACATGTACATGTATATGGAAAACAGAGCGTATATAACTCTAGTCGAATATCCCTCTGAAAGCCTATATGGTTTCTCTTACATTTGTAGCTGCAGGTCTGTAGCTCCCGGTCTGAAAAAATTCGAATGGACGATCTGGGGGCTACAGTGCCTCCCATAGTAAAAAAAAAAAAACTGCAATTTACGGCGCACAAAATATTGCGCTAGTTCTGGACTGATTAATCTTATTTCCGAACAAATTTTTGACTTCAAAAAATTCCTCGGACGTTTAACTACAGATATCATCACTTTACTTGCCTTTAATATTCTTTTAAACACCAGCCGTAAAGTGAAGTGGTGCAATGGCGACTCTCGATTTCGACGTGAATTTAACATGCTTCATTTTCCGAAGTCGGTTAGCGTGATTCGGAAACAAAACTAAGGCAATTAAATAGACGCTATCATGCAGTAGTAAATTGCATGAAGAATAAATTGGTTCTAATTTTTTCCACTGAATTTGTGCATGTGTAAATAAAGTTAATTAGTTCAAAACTAGCGCAATTTTTTGTGCGCCGTAAATTGCAGTTTTCTTACTATGGGAGGCACTGTCTCCCAGTCGTCCATCCGATTTTTTTTTTAGACCGGGAGCTACAGACCTGCAGCTAGATATCTGTCAAATATACTAGAGGTATCGGTAGGAAACATGTAATGCTTTAATGCAATATTTAGAACACTTAATTTACATTTACATTAATTAAGCACCTGTTTTAGGGTCTGAATGCCATCGATGCTGCCATTCAGTGCGGTGTCAAGCACATCATTTTTAATGGTTCAGAAAACGTCAAAAAGATCATTGGAAAAGAATGTAACCATCTCGACTCAAAGTCCGCCATTGAAGAATACATTCGAGAAGTGGGTATGTATTGTGGCTTGATGTAAGGTGCTTGTCTTTCAATTGTTATATTGCATTTGAAAAGTTTTGATCGGCTATAATCACATTATTGATATTGTCCTAATAATCGTTATGTATGAATATTTTTGTTCATTGAGCAAAAAACATAACAATCATTTGAATGAAATACAGAGTTGTATAGTTTTCTTAAGCTAAAATGACGGTTAACATGTTCTAAGGTATAACTTAGCTTTTCGTTCATTTAAAATTCAAAAGGCCAGAAAAAATTACGATTCAACAATTTTACCCTTATTCTAGAAAACATTATTATTTGAGGGTTAAAATTATCCGATATCATATCAGAAAAAATCAAGATTCAACATTTATTATACTTATTGTAGAAAACCAATCATCTAGGGGTTAAAATTATCCGTGTCACATAAGATTCTGATTTGTGGCCAAAATTCCTCTCGTTGATCATAACTGTCATTTCCATTCTGCTTACTGCTTTCTAAAGACAACCCCTCCGTGGACGTGACGGGTATAAATAACTCGCTGCCGGGTAAGTGACCCTGTTGGTTCGAGTGTTAGGCTCTGCCTGTGAAAGGATGACAGTGTCCAAGGTCACATCCGCGAGATGGCGTACTTAGCGTTTTCTTAGTTGCAAAATGTTCGTTTTGGTTCGGAAAAAATGCAGGCGATGGACGTAAACATTTTATTGATTGCATTGAATTTTTTTAAACAGTAAATATTGACAATTAACATGGAAAAAAGAAAATAATTGCCCGTTGTTTGTTTCTATTAACAGACTGTCATAACACTAGACTGAACTTATGATTCATTTGAGATTTTTAAACATGAGAACACAAGACGACCTTTTGCATATTTCAAAAGTATGTTGGAATCGCGCGAACGAGTATATAAGTAGTTAAGAAAACGCATTGTCGTCCTCCGTTCGTTTATTTTTTGCATGATTTTATCTCTGGTTTTTCCGACTTTGAGAAATTGTCATCCCAATTTAATACGAGCCAATATTGAGTTGTATAATTTTGTTTCTGTTAGTCACGCTTCTGTTATGTTCCACGCAACTACATGTTTTTAAGTAGTATTAGATTTGATACATGTGAACAATGTATACTGCTACTTTGAATTGCAATGCATGAGCAATTAATTGTTGCAAAAACAAACGTTATGAATCAATTGATGTACAATATTACTTTTAACAGTTGGTATGATCTAGTCTTTAACACAAGGGAAATAATCCGTAGGATTATGTTTGAGATATATATATATATATATATATATATATATATATATATATATATATATATAATTCATTACTCGATTAATCTATTTCATAATAAAATATAAATTATAAAAAGGTAAACTAAATAAATGTTATTGGTCCCAAAGTTCTATGATATTTTCCGATATTCTAATGGAATATGGCCAGTAATTATTTGATATTAAGGCATCGCCGTGAAAGGAAATTGTCATTTGCCATTTGCTGCATAGCTATAAAAACATCAATATATTTTTCACTTTTATTTTACCGTAAAGGTCAAATGAGCCAATGTTTTGATCTGTTTACCAAAACTTTTATTTATTTTTCCCATAACAGAGGTAACAACAAATGATATAGGTAATAAAAAAGGATTCTAATCTTTTATCTACATGTACATTTCAAACATGTATACTATATAACTTTATTCTTGAGTTCACTCTGCATAGCTCAGGTATTCTATACTTACAAGCGATTATAAGTATATTAATATAATTATGTGAAAGTAGTTATATTAATATATTTATGAAATATATCTATATATACTGCATTCCCTGGAACTGGGTTTTGTATGTTTGTTCTATCTAACAACGTTCCTAGCTGTTGATACCGCTTAATCATAACATGAAATGTTTTCAGCTTTAAATATGTTTGCCAATATAGAATACCGTTAAGATTCACTTTTACATTCCTCTTTAAAGAATGATATTGATTGAAAGTTAAATGAAAAACTACACAATGATATTTAATGCCAAAAATTACAAGCAAATATTTAAAGAACATCAATTTATATTTCGATGACCAGTCTATAGAACAAACACGTGACTTGTATACGGATTAATAGTTTTCATAACATGATTTTAAGAAAGCTGGATGGTCAACAGCTTACTCATAAGATCTGCTTTGATTGTTCCATATGATTTGCTAAGCTATTAACACCATTTTAGTAAAGAAAAAATCCACATATTTTAGCTTTACAATTTGAATGTCTTTTCTAATTAAAATCTTTACTCTCGAAGCTCTTCGTCTTAAGGAGACTTGTATAGTTTAAAAATGACGATGACCATCCATCCTTCTTAAATGACATGTCAGAAATTGGTACTCTTTTCCCTATAGAGACCCCATTGTTTTCTTAAATATTTTGTAACTTAAAATTCAAATAGGTTAATTATTTCATGAAGTAGAGCAGTTATATCTTTAGTATGCTTGACGACCGTTCACGTGCATGCAACACCGTCGACATTTGGCTTTGCTTGCTTTTGTAGGAGTGTTTGTTGGTACCGTGTTTTTGCAAAATTACGGTGAATATACCTGCAGATTAATCATGATAATGCTTTGGAATTTATTAGCATAGTTGTACTATATATACTAGTGAGAGTGGAGTGAGAGTAGAAATTCTTTTCTTACGCTTTTAGCGTTTGTAGCATAAAGGACAATATCTTTCCCAAGCCATCAATAGTTATGTTTCTGCAAATATTCCCTTTGCGTAAACCTGTTTATTCCTTTTTGATACACAAGTGAGAATTGAAACGAAGTGCTTTGTCATGAAAAAAATCTTAACTATCTGTTTTAACAGAGAATCTAGTTGGTAAGTGTAAATTTGCCTTGAAGTTCATGTACTAAATGTCACTCAGAAACCCTTTGACTTGACAAAAGTTGTCAGGGGGTAAATTTAAAAAAAAATTGACAATATAATAAAAACATATATGTAATGTTAGGAACTCAGTAAAAACAATTTTTTAAATCTAATAGCTTTTTACAAAAAGAATTAACCACTGATGAATGAAATAAAATTAAATATAATGTTCTTAACAGTACAGTTAGTTGGTAAGTGTGCAGTCGAGTCTAATTAACTTCACGTTCCAAAGTAATATCTAGCAAGACTTGAAATACTGTCGCAAAACGTTTTGAAACCTGCTGTATTAATTCCCGCAATTCCCAACACTTGTTTGAAGAATGGCACTGTTTCCCCCGAAGATTTACGTTACCATTTTATTAAATCATGTGATGAATACTAGTTTGGTCAATGTGATTAAAGTCCTGTTTATATGTACATTTTAGTGAAGCACTTGCAGGGAAGAATATACTAATATGCACACTGTTTTTCCGCTCCTAATACCTATTCCCTGGTTGCAGTCACACTCGAAAAAAAAATATTTTCAAACTCATTAAACCATAAAATTATGACTCAATTGAATTTTATACATTGTATATACTAGTACATGCTGTAATAGTTATCGAAGGGTTTTTTGTACAAAAACAGTTTTGTAGGGAGGCCATAAATACAATGAATACATGTACATAAACGGTAGAACAACACAGATAGCTGAGTTCTTCGGACAAAAATAATACAGCGGATACAGCCAAATTCAATATACCTGTTACAAATGTTGATTGTTTTCTTGGACGTCCGTGTGAAGAGTAGCTTCAACACAGGGGTGGTTATAAAACACTGTGGATGTCTTCCTGTCAACGGTTCACTGACATGCAATAATAATCGTTTCCTCAGCACAAAACAAAACCTGCAGCAAAATACTGTCCGTGTGGAGTGTCGTAACAAATTTTCCCCTGTTTTCCTTGTTTAGAAAAAGAGATATTAAGACAAATTCATGATAAAGAGCGTTGATATTTGCCAATTTATTTCCAACTGTGTTCATTTTTTCTAAACTTTGCATAGTAATTTTACATGTTTACAGTAAAATGGATGAAAATGATTACGTACATTGTGAATAAAGCTTTACCTTTAGTAATTGGATTTATGGTATGTTTCAGGTAACACATCAGGTAAACGCACGCGGCACTTCGTGTATTAGGACTAAATCCATGTTCTCATGTGTTAATACTGACCTGATCCATACATATATACTAGAGTCAAACGTTATCATGTGTTTTCCCGCACGATTTACATGTATAATATACTTCACCCCGAATACAGTATCATTAGATGTTTCACTTTACGACAATTTTATCATGAATACCTTTTGTAGTTGTAATTACATGTACATTGAATTTCCATCTTAAATTGCACGTGTAAACGTTTAAATTTTCCTTTGTTCTTTCTAAACATCATAATCAAAAATTACTTTATGCTGAATTGATCGAAAAAAATCTGATTGGTTTGCTTTGTATCAGATGCTTCGTTCATTGTATTTTGCGAATTGATTTGGAATTACTAAAATCAGTTATTCAAGCAGAATGATATTTAAAAAAAAACCAAAGTTCTACCAAACCGACTTTGTTTGTCCTAAAGAATGAAAATGAACAATGTTTCCCCTTCATTTGGACAATCGGTAGATAATATCTACTTCACAGAAATGCATATCGACCACACTTAGTGCATAGTCAATATTCTTTTCTTCAAAATTGTATCGATCGTATTCAGGTTAGCGCATTATTTTTGTAGTATAAACTATTATGATATAGAGCAAATCTATACTTTTCTTTTCAAAATCGTATTTTGACTTTGACCTTTATTTCATCTTCAAATCTATTATTTGATTACAGAGAGTAGATTTTTTTTTCAGTTTAATTATTCTACTAACATGACCTAACATTTTTTTGACATTTTGATTATTAGTTTCATTTTTGTCACCATTTGCTTGCAAGAAAGATAACTGTAATTAACATTGAATTCAGTGATATTTTACATATTTTGCAATAACACAAACTTTTCAGGGACATTTTGCCACATCTCATCCATATTATTTTAATGACACCACAACTTTTTTTTTAAATTTGCTAATGCGAACTTGATTTTAATTTTCAGGTATAAATTTTACAATTTTACGTCTCCCCTTTTGGTTGGAAAACTTTTATTCAGTCTTCAAGCCGCACAAGCTAAAACACGCTGTATACGCTGTGGGTTAGTGGTTTTATTTATATTTTAAAACGATTTCCTTAAGGATTACGTTTACTCAGGGTTTGAGATTTCAAAAAATATTTTGACAAAGTTCAATACTTGAAGTCAAAAGTTGTTTTAAAAACACAAAATAACAATATTATAAACAAATATCGATATTGACATTCATGTTTTGTTTATATATAAAGGAAGATATGCTACGACAAAGGTAGATTTATATTGAAACAGAGGAAATTCGGACTAATTTTTTCATTTCCTTTTTTCTCTGGAAAACTTTCTGTAGAAATGTAATTGCAAAAGTTAAGTTTCTACGTGTTTTTCATATAATTTTACATATTTTATGGTTGTATTATCTTGTGTATAATTTTATATCACTGGTTGGCACGCGATGGGAAAAATTTAAAATATACATAAAATGGATTTCAGATAGAATATCTCGAAAATTTGATCATTGACCCTATATATTGTTAATGTCAACAGCATACAGACAATAAAAATAGTTTTAGGCAATTAAAGGTTTGGAGCTCCTATTAGTCAGTTTTTTGTAATATTCGATCAAAAATGGGTAGAATTTTGAAAATTGATAGAGGAAATTCTGACTAAATTAAATTGAAAATATTAGCTTAAAACGATTCATTGAAATATAAAAGTAGTAAACCTATTCATATTTTATTATCTTCCAACGAACAAATTGTTTTATTATGTTTGATAATTTCAAAATAAAGAAAACTTTGGTAAGGGTGGACATTTTTCACAATTTTTTTAATAAACATTCAGAGGTCACTAGCATAAAAAGTAGGTCATTGACCTAGTTATTTGAAAGTGAAAAATAGCACCACAATAGTAGGGCTACAATGTACAATAAAGTAGTTTTTAGTTCCTATTAATGGAATTTTTTTCGCCCCTGAGCAAACGTAATCCTTAAAGTAGCAATAATCAGGTAAGTGTATTGATAATAATTTAAAAGACATGCAGATCTACATACCATAGAGTAAATATAATATCCACATGAAAATAATACACAGTTGAAATGATATATACGTATTGATATTATGAATAACATTTAAACTAGGACCTCATTCAAAAGAACTTAATAAACTATGTGTTTGATTTTTATTTTTCTTAATAACTGACATGAGTATTCCTGTCAAGATGAAAAAGGTGTTGTGTTTAAGCGTCCATTGTTTGTTTGTAGCCTTACCTCTAGACGGCTCTGAGCTAGACGTTATGTCAGTGGAAGACGTAGGTGAGATCGTTGCATCCGTTCTTAGGAGACCACGTCAGTACTACGGCAAAACACTGAATTTGTCCGTGGAGTCTTTGTCCATGGAAAACATTGTCGATACTTTTAATCGACATTTCGACAATCGAAAGTTTACTGATCCAAAGGTACGTAGATCGGCTGAAAAAGAAATTAACCATAGATAAAATCAATATATTGATAAGTATTTACATAAGATTGATTCAGTATTTGTATGCCATGGACAACACCATACATAAGCAAGTCAGTCAGGTTGAAGGTGCTTCCTCGAAATGGTCATCATGAGTCAAAATGAGTTAACGAGGCCTAGATTTTTTAATGAAATTTTTTACATGAATTTCTACTTATATATTTATCATTTAAATATAAAAAAAAATCAGACATTTACCACATCATTTGTTTAGGGGGTAATATCAAAGTTTGTTAATTTTTACATAGGACCCTATGGGATTTGCCTGAAATGTATCAATTTTGCACATTTTTTTCATTTTTTTTTAACTTCTGCCATAGGGATTTTTTTTTTCTGTTCTACATATGAAAGTTATTGCTAAAAGGCATCAATTGATCAAATAAAAAAAATCTTTTACCTCCTGGTTTATTCCAGGGGTCTCGTCAAAGTTATTTTTATATGCCCAATTTCCCAGAATTTTCAGATAATGGTTATTTTTTATTTGACAAAGGCGCAAATGATGATCTTTATTGTATTATTATAACATTCAGACATATTGAAGAAATAAAAATATATATAACATCTCATATTAAGGGTCATAAATATAAAATACATGGTTACTTCTTGATAATCATATATTAAGCTATATTTAGGCGGGGTAAGAAAACGTGAGAAAGGGATAGGCTTGCTGAACCCTCTTCACATTTTCGACCCGAGCCTAAATATAACTTATACTTCAAGACGTTTATGTTAATTCTACAATATAATGTCGATTTTACGCCTCAAACGAGCTATTTTCGACAAATTTCGCTGAATATCTGCAGTTGAAAACATAACGCCATAGCGTCAACCAAGCAAAAAGATGACGTCGTAATGCAAATGAAACTCTGCGCGAAAGCGTGCGTACTCGAATTGTACTCGGCCTCGTTAAATTGCAACATTATATAATGGCAGTTTTGTTCGGGTTTTTTTCTGTGGTGAAGGAATACAAATACAGTTACACAATTTTTAAGGATCATTTTTGTTACCTTTGATTTTCTTTCATTGCAGATTAGAATCAAAGATATGGAAAAATTTCAATTTCCAGGCTCGAAAGATTTAGCGGCAATGTTTGAATTTTATCAAAGTGGACAGGCAGTGAGGGACATTAAATTAACTAGAAAACTAAATCCTCACGCACTGACATTCGATAGATGGTTGTCTGAAAACAGGAACAAAGTCGAGGAAGCTCTACGAGAAGCAAATTAGGGGAGAAAACTCTGAATCCATTTACTCTGTTTGCAATATTGATTTTATTTTCAATATTTCTATTTAAGTAAAATAGAATGATATTGTATGAAACAGAGGTTTTATAGATTAACCTTTGCTTTATACATCGACAAAATGAAAACACAATGTTTTAATATCTCAGCTAGTCATCTGCATCATATTGAATTCTATTTACAGAAAAATCCAAATCCGGAAACGTCACCAGTGATATTGTATTTTACAAATGGGGTGTTGAAATTTACCTTTTACAAAGTGAGATTGTCGAATATTTTCAATAATATGTATACAATGCATAATTACGTATGCAAAATTGTTGGGGTTTTTTTTTTCATGTCATCAGCCAAACTGTGATATATGCATTTATTCTCTTTTGTAAAATTAATATTTATGAAAAATAAAGATGTATCAGTTTATATTAATATCATGAACTTGTGTTATGGACAGTGTATTACATTAAGACTAAGGTACATGTGTATATGCCCATACTTACAATTATACTATATTTTAATTTGTACACAAACGCTACAAATCACTTTCTAAAAAATAAAACCAAACGACCGGAAAAGCATAAATATAAACCTTATTTGCTGTTGTACATGACCTTTTTTATGGAAGGAACTCTACGGAATGTCAACCCGAATTTTTATATATCTGCATCTTGTGTGCATAGTGTTCAGGACAGTAGTGTTCTTTACTTTGCTTCATTAATATTACACTCAACTGCATGCAAATTACAACTAAAAATGATAAATCAAGATCAAATATCAATCTGGAAGACACGGACTAATCGCCACTATATTTAATGATTATAAATAATATATTATAAATACTTTACGATAGAGTATACACGGGTTTTATTTTTAATTTGGTCTTTTGTTCCATTGGGTAATAGCAAGCGTTTGTTTCGTTACACTAGATGCGGTCTTCCCCTTTTCCAATTCAACTGAAAAGAAATCGGCGGAAAAGTAACTTTAACCGAAGAACTTGGTATGAATTAGTTTAAGTGCTATCTGCCGATCATGGATCTATGCTATCGCACGGACGTGCTTTCCCCAGTATTGTAAACTGATGTTTGGTAAATATTTGTCCACATTTTCAAAAATGAATTTAAAATCGAACACATCCTTCTCTAGCTGTTCTTCATTTGCGTACTTATAATCCACGCCTGGATTTGCATTTTAATGAAATCGATATTGATAACAAGCCAGGAACTTCTTTCTTCATCTCCTGCCCAAAAGGAAAGAGAATGGCGTTAATGCTACTTTGATGTTGACAACTTGAATGTTCTTTTTGAAGACTGTAAAATGCCTAGAAAAGTAAGATATGTTTAACAATATCATATTTAATCCTGGCTTTTAAAATGCGTTAAAATATTTTTTAATTTGTTTTTTTTTTAATTGTTAGATTTATTAACTCGCATCATGAAACAAAATTAATGAGATGCAGAAAAAAACTGAAAGTACTTGATTAATGTTGTTGAAGAATATTTTATGAAAGCAACTGTCTTGAAAAAAAAACCAAATTATTGAATTTCATTTTTGAATTACGTAAATATGACAATGTATTCTTTTGTTAAGAATTTATCCCCCAAATATCGGGACATACTGGTTTTTGTCAAGTTTAATCCTTCTGTTTGTCTTTCTGTCCGCCGAACTTTAGTTTTGCTTTCATAACTTCTGACCCAAAGTCGGAAGTACCTCCTGTTTGCGTGTATATCAAATCATTTTGCCCTGAGACCTATTCAAACCTTAACAAGACCTTTTGAAGACCAAAATGGCAAAAGGTTACAGAATTGCCAATCAGTTAACCGATTAACCGGTTACTCGTATCAAAATACACATTTATGACATAATATTCTTTTTCATTAACTGCTAGGAGACCAAACAAAGCACAAAAAGAATAATATATGTGTAAATCAGATTTTAATATCATACTCATTCATCATGATTGTTATATAAAGCAACAGGCAAAAAGGTCCCCTGACCAAACGTCGCAAAGTCTTAGTCGGATTTCACTCAACTATCAAAAAAAGTTGATCAACATTAATCAATTAAGATTTGCTTATGACAAGATCTAGATCTTCCATTTGAAATAATTATCCTTTTTGATCGTTGTTTAATCATTATGCATGTGCCAAGTAAACTTAAAGACAAAATAATGTCTTGAAACCTGTGTAGAATATGTAAGATAAGGTGTGAAATATACACATTAGAATGTACAATAATAATTTTTGTAACGGCACTCAACAGTGAATTCATTATCATTCATTAATGATTTAAGAAAAAGCTGAACAGACTGGGCAGTGAAAAGCCTTAATTATGTTGTTTCAACAATCGTTATAATTTAGACCTAACAGAACCAAGCAACCTGTGAGGGTGGGGGCCTAAAGAAAAATGTTTTGGACAATTTTTTAAAAGTTGTGATCCTTAGAAAAATTAGAGAAAAATGAAGTTGTGATTTTGAAAAAGACTCTAGGAATCGCAACTATTACATTTTAGTTTATATATAGTTGGTTTCTATTGACATTCCGGTGATCAACATCACCTCTTTTTTGAGCGGTATTACCCTTAAAATATACAGTGATGAAGTTTCTAAGAAAAAAAATCATTCATCATGTTTTGCTTGAATTTTTAGAATAACCATGGGTTTCTGTGACATTTGTAACAAAGAAAATAAATGGCAATGTTTTACAACTTACTATGCTGTACTGTTTTTGTTGCAATATTAAAATAAATAACCTGAAATGTTAAATTGAACTGATCAAAAAGCTTTCAGCATAAAATTTCGTTTTTTAAATTTTAAATCAGTTGGCTAATTATTTATGTATAGTACAATTTAACGTGGGTATTTGAAGTATTATTGGGTTACATAATGTACACAGTTGTATCAGCGAGTACCTGAATGTTGAGGAGACTGGATGGTTAACAAATAAATCATCAGATCTACATAAAATTTTAAGATCTGATTTGTTTAGCTATAAACTATCATATGGTAAAGAAAAGTATCTCTATAGTTTACCTTTAATATTTGAATATTTTTCTATATATTTATAGAGAGCTCTTCTTCTTTAGGAGATCGATACAGTCTAAAAGTGATCTCGACCATCGAGTTCTCTTAAAGTTTATTAAAGATGTTAGTAAATTTTGGCACTAATGTAACATTATTCCAGCCTTACTCATTTAAAACAAATACAGAAAATATAAATAATATCAGGGTAAATAGCCAATTTCAAAAACATTCATCTTTCAAGTTACAAAAAACACCACAATATATCATTTATTCACTCATGTATATATGTAATAGGAATACATTGAAAAAGATAATATAAGTTGAGGTAAAGTATGATATTGTTAGGGTAAAATACGAAATCATTGGGGTAAAATACGATATCACTGGGGTAAATACGAAATCATAGGCAAAAAAAACGATATCATTGGCAATAATTTCGTATTTTAATACGAAATCATTGGCAAAAAAGCGATATCATTGGGGTGAAATACGAAATCATTGGCAAAAAACGATATCATTGGGGTAAAATACGATATCATTGGGAGAAAAACAACTATATCATTGGGGTAAAATACAATATCATTGTAATAAAATATGATATTATATTATATTATACTATCATAGGGGTTAAATATGATATTATTGGTGTAAATTACTGTTATATCATTGGGGTAAAAAACTATATAATTGGGGTAAACTACAATATCATTGGGGTAACATTGCAGTAAAATATGGTATCATTGGGGTAAAATACAATATCATTGGGGTTAAATACGATATCATTGGTGTAAAAATTTCTACAATTCATCTCATTTATTAATCAATCATTTTAGATACATAAATCATTATTTAGATGAAATCTAATTAGATTATTCATTCATTTAATTCTAGTCCTGAAGCTTATTCTAAGTCTTAAACTTTTTGAATGATACTTTAGCTTGATGTTTAAAGACATTCTGGATTTGTCTTTATAAGACATATATGATTATATCAATTATCCAAACGCTTCAAAGTCTATGTCCACGATACCTGCCAAAATTAAAATTCATGGTTTCTTTTTTCAAATTGCACGATTCAAACCCAGGACTGAAAAACAATTGGCGTGAACGGATAACTTAACCAAACCTGTTTTAAATACTAATCTCTTGACACCGCCATCTCTATCACTAATCAAAGGAACAGCACTTTTCTTACATTTTTAAAACTTATCTGAATTTAAAACAGCAATCGAAGCATCATACAATGTTTACCCGGAAAATCTACAACATCCGTTTTTCTCATGCCCTTCAGGACAGTTGCTCGTTTTTCATCTCCTTGGGTAAACAGAAAACATCTCCTTCCTGTTTTAAGTGCTCTTAAACTTACATCGTCACTAGCCACAACGATTTTTTGGTACATTACTTTTTCCAAAGTCTTTTTCAGGGAAAAAAAACCGTCCTTCATTTTGACGACACCAACACAGCTATATACGGAAGTTGTAACAGTTGGGATGAATAAAATTGTTCATTGATTTATCTATTCACTTTTGATGATTTTTCAGGTTGTAGTAGATAATGATTTTATCAAAGAGATTCACCTCAGCAGGAACTGCTAAAATACCGCCATCGACTTATCTAACAATTTTTTATGTCACTGTTCATATTTTTTCAGAGAGCGCTCTTCCAACTTTTGTTGATCTTGCATCATTTACCACTTTCACCTCGTGCAGGTAATTGAAATTTTATATATAGGATACAAATTCAAAAGACTGATCTACATCTTACGCAAAGTTTTGTAAATGTCTATGAAATAGGCAAAACATGAATATTGCAGAGCAGATCTCAAAATGTGGACTTTCAAAAAAATCTGTTCGAAATGACATTAATTGGCTTTTAAAAATATCATTCATTTACATAAAATAATTACGTTTTATGCTGTCAGAGGAATTGAAAACTAGGAATTATTGATGATACTCAATAAAAAACGCAACCCTTTATCATTTGTATTCGGATCCCATGGGATAAAATCATGATATTTTTGGTGTCACAAAAAGAGATATTCTTTTGGCAATAATAAATACACAGATTTGTATTACTTTTGTCTTATTGCACAGACCCTCAAGCTTTCAATAGTCATTGAAAGTTTACAAATGCTTTTTCAAAGATTTCTTTGTAATTCAAGATTTGGGTAATTTATGCACAACATATAACTTTTTCAGCAAAATAGGACAGGTAAAATGCAAGAAAAGCTTATAAAGAATAGGAGAAAGAAAGTAGTGAAAATTTATCCCAATAACACAAATTCCAGGTGCATACACTTACAATGTGACATCTAAGCATTTCAGAACCCTATCTAATTCCTTTATCTTGTACATTGTACCACATCTCACATACTCTGATGCCGCTGAGTATATTATATAGTTACCTTGTTCCATTTTTTTTAATGTTTTTGTCTTATCCCACCCTCTTCATTGAACCATATGTTAAATGCTGGGCTCTTTTTAAAAAATCCTTTCATTAAAAGCTCTTTTCAACTAATATGTCGTGTTAGAAGTTGCGATATTCGATATGCTTTCTATTTGTATTGTACAAGGGCTCATTAGAACTGAAGACTTTCTTTGTATGCTATCACAATAACTTTCAATTTGTATTCTGTAATTTTCGATTTGCATGCTATACTTTGATTCAAAGTTGGGAATAGCTATTAATATTGGTAAAGTCAGGATTATCGATTAAAAAAAATTGCAATGTAGCCCTTAATTAGCCCTTATACTTTCGTAAGAATTCACCTTCAATGCAAATTCAATCTTTTTATAATACAAATGTTGTATTGAGTATCATATATGTACTAAAAATTTAAAATTATTCAGTATGAACAACAAAATATGCAATCCAAACGGACAGCTGTTTAATAAAAATAGTAATTTTATAAATCATGATTAAAATTAAATATTAGCTGCATATTCGATTTTTTCAATCGTATTTCGATACAAATTACAATTAAATAGTATAAAAATGACATGTGGTGATAACGAACAGTGTTCAAATACAAACGTCCAAAGGAAAATTACAACACAAGAGCAGAGCAAACACGGACCTCTTAAATAGAGGTAGGATCAGGTGCCATGGAGGAGTGAGCATCCTCTGCTGACCGGTCATACCCGCCGTGTGTTCTTTGTCGTAATCGGGAAAAAACGGAAAAGTCCGTAGACAATTAGATGATTAATTATGGTCTAACAATTTGTATGAAAAACGTCAGTCAGCATGCGACCAAGTGGAAGATTGTATTAACAAAATTATTAGAACCCAAGTGGAAAAAATCGGAAATATGTACGACATATTGTAATACATGTATAATGAATACAAATACCTGTACAGCAAATAAACAATGTATATATACTATAAAAATATAATTCATAAAGAAACGCATTGTTTACAAGTATTAGGTGTGAATAAAACATGTACTCAGGTAAATAATGTATTAATTTATTATGATAAAGTTATCCATGCCAGGTATAAAGCTATTCATATAGTGTACAATTGAATCGTTCCCACCAAGATGCTCCAATATTTATGATTATGTTTTAATTCATTCATTATTTCATTTCTTTTTGGGATTTTTTTTCTTTTTTCATTTTATCAATTATATGCACGGTGCAATTGCACTGTTATATCGCACCGTGTATGCTGCATCTTCAAATTGTTTACGTTCAATAGTGACTTATAGGTATGGGCCGGGTGTATCTTATTTTTAATGTATTTTTATACCCGCACTTTCTAAAGAAAGTTCGGGTATATTGTTGTTACCCTGTTCCGTCTGCCTGTCCGTCCGTCCGTCTGTCACGTTCTACTTTCTCAAACTGTTCTTACATCTTATAAACCAGCAAACTGAACTCTTGGAGTATGATTTGGGGTGTCATGTTGTTTTGTAAAAAGGTTTCAAAAATTCACTGGTAGTCCTGGGGGTCAAATAATAGGTAAAAAATGACGTTTTTTGACAAAAAACCTTCTTCCTCGAACTCCTTTTACATTTTCAACAGTAGACAAATCATCTCTTGGAATATGTTTTGGGGTGTCTTATAGATGCGCATTAAGATTTCGGAAATTTCAATTTTGTCCTGGGGGTCATTAAATGGCTGATAAATGACGGGGTTTTTTTTTTTTTTTTTTACAAAAAGTCTGGTTTCAAAAAACGTCAATTTCTTTTTGCAGTAGCCAAATGATCTTCTAGAATATGATTCAGGGTGTCATGTTGATGTGTAATCATGTTTCAGAATTTTTGTTTTTATCACGTGGGTCTGTGGTTATAAAAAAAAATGACGTTTTTTTGCAAAAAAAATATGGTTCCCAGAACTCTTCTTACAATTTATGCAGTAGCTATTTCATCTCTTGAGATATGATAGGGGCTGTCCTATAGGTGTCATATCTCTTGACAAAAAAGAATAAGCAATTTAAAATAAAAGAAAATTAGTCATTAACTCTTTTTCTATTGGTGTATGATGATGGGGTAAAGGGTATAATGGGGGAAAAAAAGCTGCAGCATGCCTTCATTCTCACTAGAAATCTATATCTAATCCACACATCCTGGGGATGTAGAAGCGCAATATTATGAGACACCGGTATACAAAACAGTTGAGTTTTACTTTCACTTTCTAAAATGTGAAACCCATCTAACCAAAGAGCTGGGAAAAACTAGTACCCGCTAATGAAACCTGTTCACCTGTGTTGTGTACGTAACTTCAGACAAAGATCATTTAATTGTAACATATTGCATGTATTTTCATAACTTTATTCTTTAAAACCCCTTGCACAATTTTATTAGGTAATTAACCATGTAAAGCACAATTTTGATTGTAGTGGGGATTGTAGTCTGAGGTTTACTTTTGGTAATTTTACTACATAAATGATTTTTTTTTTGGGGGGGGGGGGGGTCCGGATTTCTCACCCTCAACCTTTCTCTAAATCCACGCACACAATGATGTTGGCACACAAAAGCATATATAAAGCAGGCAACCGCCGGGGGGGGGGGGGGGGGGGGGGGGAGGGGCGGTGGGCATAATTTAATTTTGTTTGTAATAATTATATAGACCATACTTTCTATGACATGAAACGTTTAGATTATTGATTAATTTAAAATTCACATGCAAACAGTTCAACCCCAAATTGTACATAAAGGCAATATTTGTATTATGGGATGTATATTTACAACAAGGAATTTGTAAAAACATCACTAAAATAATGAACTACTTACTAACAACAGTAAAGAATACAAATAGAAAATGTAGACAGCATATCGACCGACTACCAGAACAATAGTACAAAAAGAAATATTTCAATTACTGTAAATTCCTTATATTTCGCGAGTACTTAACTCCGCGATCCCGCTGTTTTGTATCATATCGCGAGAATATAAAATCGCGAACGCGGGACTTTTATTCTTATTTCTTGTAGTTCTCAACTCTCTGAAAATAATGGCGAGATTTTAAATTCCGCGAAGGGTGCTTCTCGCGATTTTACGCGGATATTAATTCCTCGCGTTTAATAAGGAATCTACAGTATTTTATAATACAACGAAAAATGATTTAATGCACATCAACAATTGTAGAATACAAATTATACATAGAAAAATGTTAACTATACAATATATATATGGACAACTGTTTTAAAATAGATATACACATAAAATTTATGTACAACGTTTGATTTTGTAAACCACATAACTTTAATTTTTTTTCCATCTACATCAATAAAACTGAAACATCTATTATGTTTTAAATGACATGCACAAGTTGTCTATTTTTCTACGTGTTTCCGTTTTAATAGATAATATAACTAAATACCCGTACATAGTATTCATGATATCAAATACTAGTATTCAGAATCGATAGCAATTAAATGTATTTCATCTTTTAGGTTGTGTTACTGCCTACTTCAAATATCATTCATCGACAACGTCAGGAGTATTTGAAACTTACACTTCGAAAACGAACGAAGAGTGTGCGGCATTATGTACGAACCAGGCTAACTGTAAAGGATATGGCCACAACAGTGCGACATCAGCTTGTTACTTATCCGCTAATGACGATCCCTCCGCTGATACCCCCTCGTGGAGTTTCTATAAAAAAATGTGTCTCAAAGGTATATAAACGGTGCATACAAAGAATGTTCATTTATATTTGTGGGTATAAACTTAATTGAGTGCTACAATTTATGAACAAGGTTACAATTATATTGCATATGTATATGAATGTTATGCTGGTTTCTATTTAATTTTACTTGTGCATTGTTTTCTTTTAAAATACATTTTAAATCAGAAAGGTTTTAGTTTTACTCCACTTTCACATATTAAATTTGTTTTATAGATTTATTAGCTTTATTACCGACAACTGAAGATATTACTACAACGGAAATGGTTACCACCAATCCAACAACAATACGACAAACAACAATAGTAACAGTGGAGGATACAACAACTGTTCCTATCTCAACAGTTTATACTTCAACAAAAGTCCACCCGATCACAACAGAGCACACAACTCTACAGACAACAGAACAAACAACTCTACAGACAACAGAACAAACAACTCTACAGACAACAGAACAAACAACTCTACAGACAACAGAACAAACAACTCTACAGACAACGGAACAAACAACAGAACAAACAACTCTACAGACAACAGAACAAACATCAGCTTTACAAACCACGAAACAAACAACAGAACAAACCACTGAACCGACAACAGCTTTTCAAATAACTACATCAACAACCACAAGTTCTGACTTAATATCTTCTTATTGCACTTGTACCTGTGGGGAATCTGATTTGACAGTTTCAGAACGCATAGAGGAGAGAAGACAAGATTTACAATTAAGGGTTAGTGAGTTGTCGGCCTTTAAGAGAAAGTTAATATGTGCCCCTGACTTCCGTCCCTCAGCAAATAGCATCGGCTATATTGGAGTGCTTATTCTTGTGATATGGGGTGTTTTGTTTACCTTCCCAGACATTATTAGAGCAGTGCGGGCAATTCGAAGACTTTTTAAAAAGAAAAGGTCGTGAACGTGCTTATCTGTATTCAGTTACTTTGATATGATTGAGTTTTATTGAAGAGTAAAATTCTAAATGACCGTACACATACACTGGTATAAATTTCCTGATTACTAAGATTGAATTCAACGTAAAATCATAGGGCGATATCGACTTGTTTTTGCTCTGAGTATGATTGATACTTTATAGAGGAAAGCCAAATTATTATGTTGACGATTGTAATCGCAGAATATCTGTGCCTCAGATATTGATAAATACATATTCTAACTTGCATCTTTTTGAAAATAAATTAACTTAACATATTTGATGCTTGTTGAAATGAAATGTTTTTAAAGAGTTCGTTGGAATTTTAGAAAACTAGCAATGCATTTATGAAAACCTTCGTAAAAGATTGAAAACCAAACTAGTTATACATCAATTAGTTTTGTTTCATTAGTTTTATTAATTTCTTTTTCCGGCAAAGGCAATGGTTGGATGCAATATCTTTCTGACAATAATGAATGGTTGTCAGCCTCACTGATATATCAACTTTATTCAGGTAAACATTCCCCTTGAACTACACTTTAAAAAACCAAGTTTCTACAAGTGCTGTTAAGACTTCCTATTAATTAAGGCTATAAATATTTTATTTTCAGTCAGTCTAGATAATATGTTTTAACTTACAATTTGAATACATATACTTTTAATGATTAACAGAAACAATATTCTGGGTTTGTTTTGTATTTTTTCAAAGAACTATTATATGTTACGGATTCATTAATCTTATAAGTGTACAGATCTAATCCACTTCCGCAACGAATGATTGCATAGAACAGTTGATTTAAAATTAAACTTACAAAAAAAACATTTCAACTAATAAAAATGCACAGATTTTTTTCTAACAAAAATTGTATTGATCAATCTTACTACACAAAAAAGGGCATTATATTCTGCAGAAACATTATTTTTCGGTACGTTTCTGAATACAATTTTAAACTCAGATCCTAGCTATAGTGTGTCATCATTCACAAAGCCCTCAGAGGTCAAGCTTGTGAAAATAACAAAACATTTTGAGGTCCCTTCAAACACTGCACACTGTTTTATGGTACTTTTGGGCAGTCTGAGGGATCTGTCTTTTCGTGTTCAATAGAAAAACCAGCAATCTACATGCAGTGTATGTTATAATCTGTATTTTTATTTATATGTTTATTTATTTATTTATTTATATTTTTTTTTGCATTTGTAAATTTTGTTTGCTTAAATTTACCTGCACATACTTTAATTAGACTATATGAGATGTTTAGATAATTGATTATAAAATTGATTTTCTTTCATAAATACATATACAATGCAACTAGCAAAGGATCACTTGTATTTATCAAAAGAATTTGCCAGTATTGGTTTCTGTCTTTACAAAAAGCATACTGTAAACCAACTTTTATTTGCGTGCGATAAATTTTCACGAGTTTTGCGAGAGTATCGTCATTGCGGCTATTTCTCGCCGCGAATCATGTCTTAAATATCTCTTGTAAATTACTTTCAAGACAATCAACATCTTTATCGCAAAACTTAGTCGCTGCAAACCAGTTTATCTCCTGCAACTCGCAAAAATAAGTCGTGGCGGATAAATGCTGGTTTACAGTATCGATTTCTGTTCCACTTCTTGATTTTAGGCCATACACCATAAAATCTTAGGTTCTAGTTCTCATAATGTATAGTGATTGAAAAAAAAGTTTCACAGTCGTTGTCCGAGCAGTATGAGTTATGGACTCTTTTTCTTTTACTCTATTATCTTTAAATTTTATTTTCAGGTTTTTTTTCTATAATACGATATAAGTACTATATAATTATGCGTTTATTTACAACCAGGGATTAAAAATATTCATACAATATCCTTTAAAAAAAATAAGGAATGTGTTATTTTACTTCATTCCCGTATAGGTTTATAATTACGATGATTAAATTTCCACATATGCCTTGTCCAAAATGCATTAAAATCGGGTATTTATTTTCCTTATATCTCATTAAGTTTTGAATATGATAATTCAAAATTTATGAAACAGATCCGTATCAATCAACAAGAACACATCCATTTGCTTAAATCAGAAGTAACGTTTTTACAAGATTTTTTTTTTATTTTAATTTTAAAAATAAAATAAAAATGTGTTTATACAAACCAAAGAAAAATCATGCCAACAGGTGGAATCGAACCAGGATACAAAAAACATTTAGATATGCGGTAAGTGACAGCGGTGAAACCAACTGAGCTATTCAACCATTACAGGTGTAATACGTATATATAAACCACTATAATACAAATAAGTTTTTTAAAAATGTGTAGGTTTTTTGCAAATTTCGACCTCAGGGCAGTGTTGCATCTTTAAAAAAATCCTATCTTAACTTATTCATTTGATCAAAACCTATCAAAATATCTTAGGTTTTTTAAGGGCAGGCCTGTCATGATGGATGGATTTCTAGGCCAAAATTCGTGCAAAAATAGACTGTTTTACTGCAAAAATGATGTTTTAGCTAAGGTTTGAAGGTTGATTAAAAATTACAAGCATAATATGCTAGGTTCTAAATGAAAATTCGAAAAATTTAGAAATACATGTATGTACAGTAGAAAATTCCATATGAACTTTGATTGTTAAAAGTTATT
Source organism: Magallana nippona (assembly GCA_033439105.1). Classification (NCBI taxonomy): domain Eukaryota; kingdom Metazoa; phylum Mollusca; class Bivalvia; order Ostreida; family Ostreidae; genus Magallana; species Magallana nippona. Next base: position 43,186,851 of record CM065926.1, read on the forward strand.
TTTTCCGGGAAATTGATCTCCCCTATAGGCAAATTCTTTTGTTATATACAAGTGGTCCTTTTAAGATATTTAAGATATCATAATAAAAATTTGATTGAATTAGTTCCAATAACAAAAATTATGTAACGTTACATACAACATTGACTGTTTTGTTGTCAATAAAGTTAACTTTGATAACCATTATGATAATTGGGAAAATGTAGTTGACATGACAACTTAATGAAGAATACGTGTGGTCCTCCATTAAGGATAATTTTATCTGTTAAAAAGTCACACGTGAAACAAACAGCGGTCAAGTAAGGCCTAAAAGCAAAGAAGCGGATCGTTCATTGTGATAAAGGATGTGCAAGAGTTTTGCAAAGTTTACTTAAGATCACTGGTTTGATACAATTAATAACAAAAACAACTAAATCAACAAATATCCTCATTTATTCGACAAATTATCAAATTTATTTATTTTGAACAATAACATCGATTATTTGATCAGTAAAAGAATTTTCAGACGGCCTGAAGCCACAAAACATCAAAAGGAGATTTTTTAAGAATATACTTCTTGTTAATTTGTAATATTGTTTAATGATACAAAATTCTAAAAACAAAACTCTTAATCGTTAAAATCTTTTTACGTCGTACATGTATTTATGCCAACGATATACATGTATGCGTTTCGATTGATGATGTTATTATACTTGTACTGTTAATTATTCCAATTGTGTGATGTACAAAATTAACTGATTTCATTAACGGTCCAGTGAATGTTTGTTATTGTATTTTTGAAACGTTTTAAACGAAGATCAGTTGATAGTTTTGTGTTGCATTCTTTAACACCATCAACATGTTTTGTATAGACATTTTTCAACTAAATTGTGTCTTCAACGCCAATACCATCCTACAATACATGTATATTCAAGAGATCACAAATTTTATATTAAATAACTTATGCTTTTAATAAGCATATATTATGTTACTTGGTCATTTAAGTGTTGAAGATGATTATCCTTTCATTTGGAGATAATATTTTTATCACAAATACAGGAAATTGCATATTAGAAAATACTACATGTATTGGTATAAACAAGAATGTATGTCAAATAATCAAGTGAAGGAAATCCCAACAAAACTTATATTCAAATTAAATTCATTCATATTTATTGCAATATTTGTTCTCAGTTGTATTGTTCTCTTTTCTATAAAAATTATTATAATCTTTATAATCTGTAAGTGTTCTCTTCGTCCCAACAATATAGATGGTCGACTCCTTGGAATTTTTTTCCAATGCATATTGCACCTGTATATAAATCACATAGAATCACTGTATATCTAATTTGTCTGATATCTAAACGTAAAGACATTCGTTACAATAACGATTCTACAACGACGCTCTTTTATTTCTTTGCCATTCCAGAAACGATTCCATCTCATCTGACAGTTCGTCGTCCTTATTCGACATGTTGACAGTTGAGTGTATGAACGGTGAAATGTGATTAGAATTAGGATTGGAGTTGTAAATTTTGTCTTTAGGGGAACGCCATTTGTAGCAAGAACACGAACAAACGGACAATACTTCTTGAAATTCTGGACGCTCTTGAGCATTCGAAACAACACCGCCATTTCCAGTTATGACGTCACCTTCGAGGCGAACTGCATTCTGGGCAGCCACGGCAGCCTCGATTTCGTCTCTTCGTTCATCCTCGGTGTTCATGGTTAGGAATCGTAATACAAGAAGATTCATGGCTGCAGATATAACTGTCAATCCAATAATGATGAACAACAAGCTGAGAACTATATACTCAGGGTTGTTATGGTCGCGCTGCATGGCAACAAAATCTCCGAATCCAATAGTTGTTAAGGTTATGAAACAATAATATAAAGCGTCAAGGAGCTTCCATCCTTCGAATTTGGAGAAAAGTAGAGCACCTGTGGTCAATATTATCGTCGATAATATCAAAGTTATCACTATCAAATCGGTCTGTGACACTTCGGTGTTTTTCCATCTGAAACACTTCTTGATATGTTTGAGTAAAAATGTCACAAAAGTATTCAAACGCTCGCCAACACTTTGAAACATGATGAGGAATAAAGGGATTCCAACCAACGCGTATATCATACAAAATAATTTCCCGGGAACAGTTTTTGGGGGTACTATGGCCATAACCTAAAAATGAAATTATAAATGATATAAGATCTATATATGAATTCGGTTAGATTTTTACCCAATATTTTCTATTCACATGCCGTTGGGAGAATTAATAACTTACCAATTACTGAGCAGACGACCAAGGAAAAGTAGAGCGCGCCAACAAACTTCCACTGGTTTTCTACCCTGTATTGTCTGGACCGCAGTGCGTTTTCGCGGATTCTCTCGAAGTCTTCATCAGAGATGTTGTATTGGGCGATGATTTTCTCCTCGTAACTCAGTAGACTTCTCTTCATTTCTATCTCATTCTCAGATTCCAGAGCATCAAACACAGCGGCTCCGATCAGGAGATAGGTGAAGGTACAGACGATCAGCGACAACGTGCGGACGTTCTGTCGCTTCATCTTTCACAACTTTGTTGTTCCACAGAAATCTGAAATGGTCATGTTATTATAATATTTTTCTAAAATTCTATCCGAATAAAATTCTGAAGCATGTTTTTTTACTTCAACTTTTTTCCTACATATTGTTTTACTCTAAATGAATTTTTTTATATACCAAAGGGTGTGATAAATAAAGGTATTTCCCTGAGATGTTCACATGATTAAGTGACCATTTCTATGTCCCAAGATCATTGATAGTAACGCCAGGGGTTGACATTTTATGTGCACTAAAGCATTGAAATTTTCTACATGCATTAATTGTAACCCAGTAAAATTTCACATTTAAACATTTTAGCATTGTAATTGTAGAAACGAATTTTAACATCTGTATAAGTTTTCTGAATGTGCAAATGTACCATTGGAATAAATGGAAAGATTTATTTGATACAATAAAAGTGTAATCAAGTTTAACAAAGAGTGAAGCTGGTAGAAAATCCTGGGGGGATATAAACCTAACGCGACACAAGGAGAAATCGATATCTTGTTAACAGTGTGTTACAAGTTCTATAAATATGAGAGAAAAATCAATGCGAGTCGACTACCAGTTCATCATACCACCTTAATAACAAACATCTCAATCGAAAGAAGATTTTTGACATCGATTTAGGGGATATTTATAAATCTTACTTTAGCTATATTTAACTCAACGAGATAAAGCGTTCAATTAACAATCTATATTCACAATCAAAAACCGTTTTTAATTTACCGCATAATAAACATGACTGCTTGTGGGGTAAGGACGAGAGCAAACAGAAAACACATTGGGAAATTACTACTCACCTAGGAAAGATGTCGTAAATGAAGACTACCGCTTCATCGTGTGGTCCAAGATTTGAAGATGGATAACTAATCTTGCACTCATTAGACATAAGCATGTGCATATGTTGACAGCCATTCGGTATCGATTGAGGGAAGCAGACGATAACGAGACTGAAGACGAATGTGGAAATCTAATTCCCGCGCAAAGTATTGGCAGCCACATTGGGAAATAGCCGCTCCAATCAATACTCTTGGTTTTTATTTAGCGCTGCATGACCTACTGCTGTTGTTGACATCCACTTGTTTAAAAACATAATTTGTTTTAGGTATATTTTGAATTCTAAATACATAGCTTAAATTTATATCGCTGTATTTCGCATAAAATGATAAAAAAAAAAATATCTATTGGCTATACGCAGATCATAACACGTACATGAAAATGATGTAAATATTCTGTGAATCGACAAGAATAGTAAAATCTTTACCCGAAAATAGACAAAAACGAAAATTAAATGACGGCTCGAAACGGAGTTTATAAAATAATGAAAAATTGTAATGACCTTATTATTTTTCTTTTATTTATATTTTTATTTTTTCTTATTTGGTCTGTCAATTTTCGTTTTAGTTTTAGTTAACATTACCAATAGGTTTGCTTAATGAGTTACCCCTCTTCCACCTGCAAATTTTCTCTATCTTATATCGCCCTTGTTGCATTTTCTTTTTCAAATGAACACTACAAACCTTCATTTAAAAGAAAGCGCCAAAATATTAAAATGATAAGTGAATTAAATAATTTTTTTTTTTTACATAAATGGTAAATTTAAAAATTTTGTTCCAATGTATTAATAACATTTATTTAGCAATTATTTTTTATTTTTAACGGAAGCGCGCACAAAATCGCATCTTTTAACATAAAAAAAACCTTTGATTTCTTTATTTGTTGGAATTTGATTTATATGCAATTTTTATTCCATATTAGTCCAAAAACATATCAATTCATGCTTCATTTTTATCCTTCGTAAAGTGTAGTATATTTTCTAATAAGCAAATTTGGTAGCTAAGAGGGTCAATCTTACAGAAGAGTCTAATCGAACTAGAGAAAACCCATCATGTTTAACAGTGCATGGCGAGCACCAATATCTCGCCCATTTACTCCAAGGAAATCCAATAAGTCGATAGACATCAGTTCAACATTTAGTCGGTCAGAAACGAGAAATTCAGAAATGAAATCCACCAATCTGTATGGAGGCTCCAGAACGACACATAATTAATTTGTTGTTGTAAAACAAATAAACGTTGTTTCCATTAAAAGAATCCTATGAACTAAAGGTTAATTAAATATCAAGGGTCAAAATATTCCAAAGAACTGAAATATTACAGGCAAAAAAAAATCCTAATCAAACAACAACAAACACGGAAACTGTTTACCGAGTATTATATATAAAATATTATATATACGTCACATTGTTCGTTACGAAACAATTTTTGGCTTCGAATTTGATCTCAGTTGTCTCTCTTAATAATTTAATTTTTGAAGTATACACTGTATATTGTACTTCAAATCAAGTGATCAGTATAAATTGAAATTTTCTTTAGTGGGTCTTGTATTCTTTATATAAACAGATCAAAATTGCAAATTAGAACACGATTTTTCTTTCGAAACATTCAAATGTAATTACTATACTGAGTCTAGAAAATAAAATCATCCAAGAAATCTTGAAGATATCGAGTTTTATAATCGTTCAGCGAGTCTGATAAAGGTTGTTTTATTCTATTGAATAAACTTCATTTAAAATACGGTTGACTTTCGTCTCAAGAAAAGAGTCATTTCTTTGCTGTTTTTACAAAAATTGAAACAAAACAACACAACAACAAACATCTTTACTCTATTATCATAATTTTCATGAACATGGCTACCTTTAAGGCTCGAATTTTGCAGGTTACATGTACATGTACATCTTTTAAGTTACATCTTTTATGGCACAAAGTGGTGTTTGCGGACAGTTTCACTTCAAAAGGAGGCTCGCTTTGCTCTTTGCCATTGAAGAAATGAGTCTGTTTCCTCCGACATTTCATCGTCTTTAGCGACACTGAATGACGTCACGTGATTAATAGCAGGGTTCGAATTGTATATTTTCCCGCTGTTAGGCGATCGCCATTTATAACAAGAACAAGAACACACTGAAACGGTGTCTTGGTACTCCGGTGTCTCATTTGCATTCGAGACTACTCCACCATTTCCAGTGATGACGTCACCATTCAAACGCACGGCATTTCGCGCGGCCTCTGCGGCCTCCATTTCGTCCCGTTTTTCGTCTTCGCTGTTTAACGTCAAACAACGAAGAACTAACAGGTTCATTGCTGCTGAGATGACGGTCAGGCCAATCAAGATAAACAGCAGGACAAAGAGGACATATCCAGGACGTGTCTGGAGAATGTTATCCTTCTGCATGGCGACAAAGTCCCCAAACCCGATGGTCGTGAGTGTGATAAAGCAGTAGTACACGGAGTCAATGATGGACCAGTTCTCTAGTTCAGAAAACAGCAACGTCCCGGTTGTTAAAATCAAGGACGACAGACTCAGAGTAATAAATAAAACGTCAGTTTGAGAGACCTCTGTTTTCTTAAACCTGAAACACTTTTTGATATTTTTCAGAATATAAGTCACAAATGTATTGAGTCTTTCGCCAACACTTTGAAACATGATCATGCAAAGAGGGATTCCGGCAAGGGCGTACCCCATACAAAAGAGTTTGCCGAAGACAGTCTTTGGAGTGCTGTGACCATAACCTGCAAGGAAATTGGATATTAGTAGTGTTACTTTTTTAAAAACTATGTTCCATCAAATATTGTCTTACCGATATGTTGTATTCTTATTAACAAGGTACCAAAATTAGAATTTCATTATTCACGTTAGATCTTATCTGCTTAAAAGCGTAAGAAAATTATATCTGTCTCTTAAAATCGGTCTCAGCATGAAAGAAAGACGAACAACCGTCTAATTACTCTTTTGTCTTCATTTAAACCAAGAATTAGAACGCCCCTTCAAAATAAATCTGAGTACGAAAATGTCAGTGAGAGGCACATTATAAAGAAGTCGAGAAATATCTTTGACTTGGTATTTATGATGTATACTATAGCTAGTAGTTAACGTTCGGTGCCGATACAATGGGACATCATCTCATGGCTATGAACTATCGATCTGTCCGTTCTGACAACAACTGGAATATACATGTATTATTTTGATAGTATCTGCAATGTTTCTTGCAATCTGAAACTTTTATCACAGACAGCTTCGGGTTGCTGCCTCCGACCATCGCCGGATCAAGACAAAATGCGCGTCCAAACAATTAATGGAGAATGCGGATGGATTTCGCTTACGACCAATTAACCTGCAACCCACTGACGTCAAGAAGTGATATTGATTAAGATATTAATTAAGATATTAAGCTATGAATTATCGCTTATCTGTTAGTTTATCTTGGCGAAGTTCATCTGATGGCCAGAACTGTCAGTTTTCTTCGGTAAATTGTTCAGAAAATGTACTAAAATTTCTAGAAAGACAGATGTGTCTGCTATACAAAGCGCTATTATGAATCTTCCCGAAAGGAAGCGATGCCAAGTACAAATAAGTCATTGTTTCCATTTGTAGCTACCGAGTGAAATGCTTATCAAAATAGTTTGTAATTTGATAAAAAATTCAACTATGCACAAAATATTCAACGGTATCGAATATCCTTTCCTAGACTCTGATTTTGTACAATTGGATTTTTAAATGTCAAGCTTAGGGTTCAAACTGTATACTGAATTCAATTCGTTCTAATTTGGTTATACAGTTACCTATAAGGGACACAACCAGAAGAGAGAAGTATAGTGCTCCAGAGAATTTCCATTGTACACCGGCCTTGTATGGTTTCGAATGCAAAACATTGATTCGAATTTTCTCAAAGTCTTCCTCGCTGATATTAAATTTCTCTATCATTTCCTTTTCATGTTGTAAAAGCTCATTCTTGAGGTTGATTTCATTTTCGGACTCGAGAGCATCAAATACTGCTGCTCCAATCAGCAGATACGTGAATGTGCAGACAATGAGTGAAAGCGTTCGTACATTCTGTCGCTTCATGTCTGAAAAAGAACACTATTTGGGATAAATATTCAAAATACGATATAGATTTTAAAAACATTTTTGCCAAAACATACATATTCCTGTAATTACATAATTACATATTACTCTTTATTGTTATACGCCAAAGGATACTGGATTCTGTCATTTGAGGAAACACTATTTCATAATTTTGACAATTCAGACACACGTGTATACTTAGAATAAAAGTAAAGTACACTGAATCATGTTGTGCACTTTTACTTTTGGTCTCCGTTTTCTCTTGCACTTTGGGCAGTGTTTTTTTCTACAAGGTCACAAGAACTTTCGAGATTCTCATGTCAGATTTTTTGTTCGTCCAATGAAAAATTCGGTTTATGTCTGTTCTCGTAATCCAATAAAAAGAACATGTACAAATGTCGGACAAAGTCTTTGATGTTAGGTTGTTCGAGATCGATATGTAAATAATAACTTGTTTCTGCTCAATTCCTCGGATTTTATCGGTGCGGGGTTCGGCAAAGACTGTGACAGGCCGATGAACATCGTATTATCAGAAGTGCAAGCAAACCGAAGTTTGTGAAATAATCATCTGTCGCTTAATAAGAAAATGTTCATGTAAACAAACATCAATTACTTTTTATATTCGCAATAATTAGTTAAAGATGAGAAGATAAATTATCTTATATTGAGAAGACTTTTGTCAGATAGGAAACAAGCCACGGTTTCTGTTTGGTTGCCTATTTTTCTCTTGCTTCTTCTTGCATTACTAACAGATTAGACTTGAGACTGCTGTGTGGCAAACGAATGTCAGATATTGCACTTTTCTGAGAACTTTTATTGCTCGGTGGACTAACAAAACATCATTCAGAGTGTAAATTTCCGTCCCGTCATCAATTTCCACTATCGCGCCTTGTATAGGTATCTTACATGGTATTGGCAATTAATTTCGCAACCCTTCCAAATAGGAAGTGTTTCGATCCATCTTGGGAATTATAGAGTATTTGGTACATTCGCGTAAATATGCAGTGAAATAGGATATGGATAAACAGAACATTCAACCAATGAACACCTTTTTGGTAACCTTTTTTGCAGAAATAATTTTGAAAAACAGAACTGAAACATTTTTTTTTTTAAAGATTATATATTAAAGTAAAAACAAACTACATGTAACTACATACTTCAGATTTTGTATCAAATGTTATTTTGATAAAAAAAAATTGCTTTTCAAAAGTTCAATAGATTGGAGTTTAAATACTATGACTCATACTTCAGTCGTCATATAAGAAGCTGAAGTGTCAAAAACGGTAAGAGCGTTGTGGTTAGATATCACTTGCGCGGAATATTTGTTTCTGCGACACACACAAATAGCAATTTATCGCTCAGTGAAGTATAAATAGACTGACAGCACTTTTTGCACCCAAAGTTTGCTGTTGCCTTCGAATTCGTCGAAAAATTTGTCCTCATCCAAAATTTAAATAATCCACGATTACGTAAACAAAGGACGAATTAATAAAACAATTACGGAGATGAAATTTTGAGACAATATATTCTGAGAATCAATATAAAGAAAAGTTATTTATCAAAATAGATTTTGAAGAAATTTCAAATCAGCATTTTATTCGAGTAAAATACCAATGCATGGGTTTGGGGTCAAGTTATGTAATTTTTATACATCATAACAAAAGAGATTGGTTTCACGTAAAGCGTATATAATTCTTCGTTTTGTGTGAATTTAACGAACGCTTCTAAGCAGAATATTTCACTCCTAGTTAAAATTGCTGAAAAAAGGCCTTATCACACTAAGTTGCGTTCCCACCGAGTTATCCCGGCGTTGTTGTAAAATTTCTTGAATCGCAGTGAAATCGCAGGAAAATTCAGAAAATTTGCACATTTTTTTATGAAAATTTTACAAGGAAAAGATGTAACGGCGGTCAGACCGCGACCGAAGCGTTTTCACGGCGCTTCCGCGACGTGTCACTGCGTTCCTATGGAGTTCTACTTGGCGATTGGCTGCGCTCTTGCCGAGTGCCCACGACGTGCTAAAAGTTTTCACCTCGCGTTCACTGCTAGCTGAATGCGCTGACTGCGTGCACTCTAGCAACGCACTTTGAAAAAATTACGCACTTTGAAAACATTTTTCAAAGTGCGTTAAATTTGGGACCAAATCAACGCACTTTGAATTTTTTTTTCAAATTGCGTTGAGAAGGTACATGAACAGATTTTATTATCGAGACACTTGACGCACTTTTGAAAAAAAAAATGTATAAATCACATACATATTCTGGAATTGAATTTATTATTTGTTGATATTATGATGATTTGTTACACTAGTGAATCTCATTTGCCGTCTCTGAGAACAGAGGCGGGAATGGGGGGGGGGGGGGGGGGGGGGGGGTTAACCACTGATATACTGTTCAATTACTAGTGCATCATTTAATTGATTACAGGAAGAAGGTCCCCTACCCCCCTCTTTCCTTCCCAAACCTGATATTCAGCAGCTTGGGGTTTACGTATAACAGCGGAAAAAGAAATACGCTTTCTTGTAAATTAAGTACAGTGATATTGAAAAAATGAGCTGGCCAAACAATAATTTCTCAAATGAAAAGAATCTGGAAGTGTTTCAACATAAATCTTCTTTTCAAATTATAACTAAAAAATCACTGCATTATAAAAAAAAGTTAGATTGAAAAACATTAAATAATTATGAATTTGAAAAATGAATTGTGGATTATTTTCCTCGATATATTGTGTTTGATAATCACAACTAACGTATCCCTTTTTTCTACACCTATGGCATGTTTGTTTATTTTGAATTGAATTTATATACATGTAATATTAAATTGCAATTGAAGCCAGTTGAAATATGTTATGCATTGATCTCAGAAATCAATATATATCAATAGTTTTCGTTTCTGACATCTGTACTTGATAAGAAGTAAATTTGCTGTATAAACAAAAAAGGAAAAGTCAGTGTAATCTAGAAACTGTTCATCAAGTTAGCTGAGAATGTATTGGGTTCTTTTTTAAATATATTCCTTTGAGCTAAACATGGATAAACAATCATTTATTGTATTTACAAGTATCAAATATCTCGACCACAACCTGAACATTTTTTTTTCAAAGTGCATTAATATCGACGATATCAACGCACTTTGAAAAAAAAAATTTCAAAGTGCGTTGAACTTGTCCCAAAATTAACGCACTTTGAAATTTTTTTCAAAGTGCGTAATTTTTCAAAGTGCGTTATTACAGTGCACATTACATTCTTGTGACGCAGTGATATCTCAAAGGACTTCGAGGGGTCTCCGTGCAAGCGCAGTCGACTAATCATTGCATCTATACTGCAATTATGTGCGTTACTTGAGCGCACCAACGGAGCTCAAGTGGCTTTGCTGGGGACCTTACCGCACTGCCACATACACCCCACTTCGTTTCTACTACGTGTTAATCAGAACGCTGAGCCAATGCGCGAACTTTATCCATGCTCAAAGTGCGCGCCGTCGAATTGCGTTCTTGGCGACCTTATCGCGACCAATAAAGATGCCGCTGCGGTGCCGCGCCGATGTAGGATACTGCGGGCACCTTGGCGTTCTGTATTAGGGACGCAGCAGGATTGCCTTAAGGCCGCAGACATGTGACAGGGGTTTAAACGCATCGCCATGCATTAGATAATAAAAATTTCTATCAAACGACCACGAAGAGACAAGATCTATCAGAGCTGGTTGACAAAGGCATTAACGCAAAGACGGCTTCTGTTCACAGTGATGATAAAGAAAAAAACTTAGTTTAGTTATAAATGAAATGTTCTCGTGTCTTTCGAATGACAACGCACAAAGAAAGAACTAACTCACCAGGGCAGTCTGTCTTTTGAAGGTTTGGAAAATATATGATAATTTGTCTTAAGTACATTTCGATACACATTATGATATATTAAAATGTGACAAACGTATCAAATGATTTTTTCTCCATCTTGAAGCCATGCTTCAACAGCATGTGCTGTGTATGCTATTTATACATAGATCAAGGATTGGACAGTCCTTCGGGGGTATTCAGTACGGGGAAACTCCTTGGATTTCGTTGAGTAAAGGATTGGACCGTAAATTAATTATGGCGATCGACCTTGATAAAAAGGGGGCCGACTGAAAACCGGAACTACTGGCATCAGATCTAGAAAGGAAGCAGACAGTCTGACATGCATACACGCGTCAGCTATCTAATGGATGGTTCCATCAACTGTCCATACCAGATATTAAAGAAATTAATCGGCGCACAAAATTAAGCCTTTATTCATATGCCAGACGCAAATTGGAATTGAATTGTACATATTCCTGTTTAGTTAACCGTAAAGGGCATTTCAGTATTGCAAATTCTTTTATCGTTGATACGTGTAATCAATCAGTCGTTAATTTATATCTATGAAAATAATATTTTCAAAGAAATAGTATGTATAAATGATATATCTACATCATATAAGGAGTATCAACCAGGCCTGTAACATGTATCTACTCAAAAGACGAGCAAAAGAACGTCAGTAATATTGGATATTTTTGTACAATCAGAGACAAAAAATTGTATAAACGCTTGTTTATTGCGTGGATATAGGGAACATAATAACAAAAAGACCTTGGTCAAACTTTGGTTAACCATGCTTTAGACATAGTCGATAGAGAAATGTCATTAAATATACTTGTTCGGTAATACTACATGTATAGACATTTATTTAGTTCGTTCCTTTCGATGCCGACCATGAAACTGGCTTTCAAGAACGCAAAGTTTAAAGAAAACATTTCAATACTGGCATTTTAGATATTCATTATGTGAAACGTGCTGCAATATGATATTAATAATGCTAATAAAATAATTATACGTCAATCATATATATTATGTCAAATATATTGATATTTATATATAAAATGAAATTAGCATTAAACAATATTTCTGCATGAAAACAAAATTGTAAAGGGGTTGAATAAAACTCCTATCGAAAATCTCGTGACGCAAATGCCATAGATACTTCGTTTCAAATGTACTTTGTACTCTGCCTCGATTTTTACAATCAGTAACAACTTCTGTATCAAGTTCAATATTATTTTTTTTTACCATAGAAATACTGTATAACACACAGAGAGAGAGAGAGAGAGAGAGAGAGAGAGAGAGAGAGAGAGATGTAAAAAAAAACTATCTATTGAAATCGAGGCTAATTCATTGTTAATGCAATCCTATGTTAATCTTGGTTGAACTGAAATGCGATACAACAGACCAATATAATTTCATATAGAAACTGAACGCACCAGGGACCTGCATTAGATTAAATGCAGTTATTGTACCTGGAACCCGAGAATTTGGCGAGAGTTTGATGAGTAGACGGTAGTCCTGACATTTTCCAGATGTAGGTCATTGGTTTAAGTCTAAATATTGGCTTGGTTCATGTTGAAGCGTTAATACTCATGTTTTACATATAAGCGTGCATGGTCATTGTCTGCTATTGGTGTGTCCAGTGCGTGAACTGCATAGAAAATGAAATATACCAGTTTCTTCGTTAGTCTCTCGTATTTAAGCTGAAAATTGTGGCAATACGAAGAACGAACAACCGATTTCGTGAAACAACCGTTTCATGTCACTGTAGATAATACCCCTTTTTGTGAGAAAACATCAATCTTATTTTTGATTAAACGACAAAAAAGATCAATCACTAACCGGATTTCAACTATAAATGAAGCCGGTCAACTCGTATTCTTTTTGTGCTCGTTTTCAAAATAAATAATAGTTTTCCGTGTTTGCATTCAATACATTTTAACTAATTGCGTTGATGTCTTTTACTCATCAACCATTCCTTAATTCTCAATCGGTAAATTCTGACTGATAGTCGGACTGGAATACCTTTTCTTGAAATTAAGGAGGCGTTTCGAGCTTTTGCGTCAGGACATCGCAGAGATGAATTCGAAGTAAACCCTGATAGTTTTAAATTATAAATGAAATGGAATCATGCACTCATTGATAGATACATGCATTTATAAAGACATCAGTGAAAGATGTCCGTACCCAATCACCTGAGCTCTATCTGCCTTAAAACCATTAGTTCGACTGCTAATACTCCCAAAAAAAGTTTTCTATAAGTCTATATCAGTCATAATGTTTTCTAGTGAACCTTTGAACTTTCCAACATAATCGAGCAACTGCTTTTCAAAATGCAATGTCCATTGCAAAAAAAAATATTTCAGATATCATATGCAAACATACTATGTTGAAGTTAAATCATTTCTTATATTTTCTAGTATTTCATGCCCAAAGCCGAGTACAAAATGTTCTTTTTTATATGCATCTACTAACATTTATAACGTAGGAGACACAATGTCCTTAGTTAGTTGAATCATAATTGATCATTTTGCAGGAAGAAACATTTTCTATGTTCAAGGAAATCATAGGCACCATTTAAATGTTAAATCTAGTTGCAAAGATACTCCATTTTCCTTGGACTTCCAAAATCGATGCCATAAGTTCTGATTTGTCCGTCTAAACAATGGTAAATAAATCACAAATTGTATTCAAATTAGTAATGAATATTCTTAAGTGATCACTTTTCGTTCGCCACTCAGGCGACCATTTCCAACACTTCGACGAAACCACGTGCCTGAAATTAACGCTGCATTCGTCTGGGCTTTCAATTTCAATTTCCTTTTCCACCATTATAGAATATGAGCTAAAATACATCAAATTAGTTCCATGTTTGCGATACAATCTGAGAGATAAGGTGCTCTGTTTTTAAGTGTAAACACATCAGGGTATTGACTTTTTTGAAGATATATCTGACTCTGTAACTGTTCTTCAAACACATGTTCAAAAGCCCTTGTATCCAAAAATAATGAATAAACGTATTAAATTAAGGACAAATCAAACAATTCGAACATCACTTGCATTGTAGTATGCTTGAAACATGATTTGTTTAACCCGAATAATTATATTAGCAAATTAAAAGAAAGATTCAAAATTCAGAAGTTCAGTACCTGGTATTGCATACTTCAACCTGATGATTGTTTTTATTTTTCAAAGAATTGTAAATCACATGTATATACTGCGTACTAAACTACTAGTATTACATGTACATACAAAATTCACATTATGAAATGTACAAAAATAGATACATTTAGTGGAGTATATGTCGTTAATCGTCTTTTAATGGCATTTAAAACAGTTGTAACAATAGATATATACATGTATATGTATTGACACATGTCGCAACTCCGCATTGTGACGTACAGTCAGTCAATCCTACATGTAATAACACCACTAATCGAAAAATATGGCTTTTTAATCTTACATGCATATGATTTCGCTTAAACTGCTTACTTCTTTAATCCGAAATATATTGTCGATTTAAACAAAATTAAATGAATGGTTTTTAAATATGAAATAATTCATATGTATCAATCTCTCAGTGTCCCAGTAAACCCGAATAATTCAAATACTATCTTTAAAAAATGCAAAACCGATAAAAATGGCATTTTCTGACGTTTTCGAAGTACATGTTTTCATAATTATTAAAACAATTAATAAAACAACGTCATAAAGAAAACAAACAACTTACTTGTACATGTACTGGTATGTAGTAATCATAACAATACATTGTGAATCTTACCATAAGTACATTCGACAAATTCTTCAATAATACATCAAACAAAACTTCGGGGATGAAATATGTATTTACATGTACATATGTATGACTCGTAATTCTGATACACGTGCTTTGGATCAATTTTTGCAATAAATATGTGCGGTTTAAGCAGGTGATAAATCATGTGATTCTTTACGTAACGTTACGAGAGCAACTACACAGCAGGCTGTCGGGAGATAAACAAAAAACAAGACGCGATGTTCATAAACCAACAAATTACATTTTAGCTAACTATAAAAAATTGTATGGAGAGATTTTTTTTACCTGGGTTAGATGTCCGATGCCTTAGTTGACCGCCATGTTCTTTTTGCAGATCTTAATCTCTGGTTGGCTCCTCGGAGAGAAAAACAAACTTTATTGAAGTGGATTCACAATCAATTAGGCCCAGAGTTAACATGAAAGTAAACTATCGGTGTTTTGCTCAGCCAGTTATGCACATGCGCGGTTGGAACAATTAATCTGTATTGATTGTCCAGTTATTCCTTCGAAGACCTGTTGCATTGCTCAAAGAATATTGGGGGGAAATTCCAAAATATCAGAAAATATCAGCAGCGCGTGCTTTGATAGACGTGCCCGACCAACAGACTGTGGAAATTCGCTGCATAGAAACGGAAAATCAAAATCAAAACCCTTGGCTTCGGCATCCAAAGTCGTTATGGATGGGGTGGGTAATTAAGAATAATCCACCGGCTTAATCTACAACCCGCGTATCGGTTTTATTTGCTTGACCTGGGGGCTACTTTTCTCTGATATCTCTTTGAAATGGTAAAAATTATTTCCGATGCGTGCGGAAAAATGACATGTCGTCAAAAAACGTCGTTAATAGGTATCTCATTGCTGACGAAAACTAGGAGAAAAGCAAAATTTTCCAATATTGTTAAAGTTTTCATCAGGATTCCGATAACTTGTTCTAGAAAAATCAGCATCATCTCAGTGCTTAAATTACAAAATGAGAAGACAATATCGAGAATGTCGTTACATGTTTTTTGAAGTCTCTCTCTCTCTCTCTCTCTCTCTCTCTCTCTCTCTCTCTCTCTCTCTCTCTCTCTCATGAAAAGATAAAATATCCAATGACTTCGAAACCATCGAACCTTTCCATGGCTTAATCATTAATATTTGGCACCATATCCTTATATTTTCCTTCAATATAATTGTGCTCCATAGATTTTGACGTCACGTCAAGTATTGTGTTTCCTTACTAGATGAGAAAGGGCGACCGATTTCGAATGACTAATTGCAAAAAATTGATTGTTAAGATAATTTGTATCATAGGTGTGGCAAGGACCTTGAAAGAGATTCCTTAAGAGTGCAATCAAACTCGAGTTGAATACCACTGAACACTGATGAGAGAGAGAGAGAGAGAGAGAGAGAGAGAGAGAGAGAGAGAGAGAGAGAGAGAGAGAGAGAGAGAGAGAGAGAGAGAGAGAGAGAGAGAGAGAGAGAGAGAAAGAGAGAGAGGGGGGAGGGGGAGGAAGGAGAGAGAGATTACCGATGACAGACTAGCTCAAGTTACAGTCAATTGCTCTTCAATTTTATAATGAAGATTTAGAAAGGGTTTGGATACACTATCGATAAAAGTGGTTGTTGATGCTCATGCACAATTACATGCATTTCATGATCAATAATTTTAAAAGTGTAGTTTCTTGCATCTTGTATAAGATTTAATCTTTTTGAATACATTAGTGATTTTCGTTAAAAAAAATCTGATTAGCATTTTGCTAATAAACAAACTTTTATCACCGTTTTCAATATAGAAAGAAACGTCATCTTGTCATAAGTTTGTATGTATAGTGAATATCAATATATAAGATTAAATGCCTCTTAATAAGAAAATTTAAAACATTGTTTTGTATCTAAATTTAGTGGTACTAGTACTGTAAGTGTATCTTTTATTGGAAACAATAAATAATCTAAATACACATATGAGTCGCAAGATCATCAACTGAGAATGCACTCAAATTATTTGTAAAATAATTTAACAAATCAAATGAAATTTTCCTCTGCACCCAAAGACCGAACAAAAGAAAACATTTTGTTTTTTAATCCAGAAACAAGTAATTCATATTATCTAAAATAAATTTCTTATCTTCAGTCTCTTCTCAATTTATGGTCTGGGGACCAGATTTCATGTACGACATTTAACCTTAATTTAAATAGAACGAACTGTGGTCATTCGTGTTCGCAATTCAATCTCTTCTGCTTCGTTAAAAACTCCAGAATGTAATAAATTAATAAATAATTCTGTTTAAAAAAACGGTTTATATAGATATCACGCATTCTCAATGTATACACACGATGTTTACTAACGGGGAAATTTTTCTTCTGACTTAATTTTGCGACTGTCGACAATGTAGTTGCATGTTTGTGTAGAAAGCATTGTCACTGATTGATATCTGCCACTGAACAACGGACAACACTCCGAAGCATGTTATGGCTCCAGCAGAATGGATCTAGTCAGAATTGTATGTTTTCTATTGAAAAACGCTTTTACAAGCTTTGATCTTTGTCACATTCCAAGTTTATTAATCAATTATCTGTTGATGGCCATTACGAGACTCTCGACCATTCTATAGCATGTTTATGCATCCAAAAATTTAAGAGTTTTATGAATTTTTACTACATATATGCATGGCATATGCATTTCAAATGATAACAAGAAAATGATTGACGCAAGGGTAAACCATTTGTTTTTGTGATCAAAATTTAAAACACACACACACACACAAAGTTTATAATTTGAAATTAAAAAAGATCGAGTTTTTGCATTCATTTACATAAGCAATCTGGAC
Organism: Magallana nippona; assembly: GCA_033439105.1. Taxonomy (NCBI): domain Eukaryota; kingdom Metazoa; phylum Mollusca; class Bivalvia; order Ostreida; family Ostreidae; genus Magallana; species Magallana nippona. Next base: position 43,204,753 of record CM065926.1, read on the forward strand.
AAAGCTGTGTTCACATATATCTCATATTATACGTGTTTAAAATATCAAAGGATCCTAAAGCTGAAAGTTTGGGGAAACGATTTTTTTTGTATTGAAAATAAGACAAAATCAAATATCTAAACCAACGAATATAACACTTTTGGTATGAAGCTAATTACAAATAAACTTTTTTAACGTTTGATGAATTCAAATACCAACATGATTACATATTCCATACTTAAAGCCAAAAAAAATCGTACCATATTTCTCTAATTTAAAAAAGTTAGAAAATGCAGAGAGACACAAAACTATTTATTTCACTGATATATTTTTTTTAAATTTCATTTCATTGGTCATGTTCAACCATTCGCTTTCTCATACGTAAAGCGAAGTATTTTGTTGAACTAGATGCTCATAATAGCTCCGCAGCTAAGTTATCATTCATACCTTTCGATAAATTCACATCAAACAGTGAAAGTTATAAGTGAAGCAAAATGAATTGTAAATGAATAATCAAATTCTTCGTCAATGTTCATGAAGTGCATAATAGCAAGAACGAAATTTGGACAAAAAATTGCAACCTTTTGTTTGTGCTTGGTCACGCTATTTTACATATGATATAGTTTATGAACAGTAAATCGATATGGAATTTGTTTTAAACTGTGTTCTCACGATAAACCGGATCAAGTTTGCGTTGACATTAATATTTAATCGAACACCCCTTTGTGGTTCAAAAGAACTTGAGAAATGACGAAAGCTACTAGATCTCTGACTGTTTTTTTTTTTTTTACCTCGGGGGGATTGAATATACAGCCATATTGCAATGGTATCTTAGGCGACTCCTTTCATTGATATACAATAAATCGATTTCAGAGCAAAACATATAATAAATAACATCTCTGAAACATCTGTGCAGTTCAACAGACCTGACTAATAGTCAAAAGACTGTATATATTTATTTTATACCTGCGACACCTGTGCGCGTCATAAAGCTGAAAACACTCACAAATCAAATTAGTAGCGTTACCCATTAATTCTCAAGTTAGATTGAGAAATATATGTCTACAGCCTTTGAAATGTATACGGTATTTATCGTGGTTTTCGTTTTAATGCCAGTTACAGTATATTAATATATAATTCAATGTTTACTTGTTTGAGGAATAATTCAGATATCGATAATAGAACATGATAGACTAGAACTTGTCAGTTTCATTTGTTTTCATTTATTGATTCATAATTTTAAAATATTAATGGCAATTATATTTATGCAAACAACACGCACGATATTTTTATGAGTTAAAAGACTAAAATATGGACAGAAAATGATATATGTTTATGTTCGATGAACAAAACTCAAAGTAGCATAAAAACAAACCGACGGAAAGATATCTAAAAATAGAAAGTCTGATTCATTTTTTTTTAATCTGTAACCTCTATTTGTCTGCAATGAATGGCAAAGTGCTCGTCTGAAAGAACAATTTTTATATATAGAAATCTGTTTCACAGATGGTCTTAACAGAAATGTACGCGTCTGTCCGTTATATGCCTTTTCCCTTCAACCAGAAAGCAAAATTTCATTAAGAGAGTCATTTCTGTTCTTTTTTTTGTACAAACGATAATCAAGAGTGAGCTAATTTTACAAGAGTTGATCATCCGTGGAACAGCTCGCATTCACGTACGCACGTGCATTTTTGTGTGTTTATTGTTGAGATTAATTAATATTGTTGTGGGGTTTTTTTATGGGGGGGGGGGGGGGGGGGCATGCATTGTTAAAGATATAATACCGGTAATTGATTTATGCATTTATATATTAAGTATTGTTTTCATATAACAGGCATAATCATGATTGTCAAAAATATAATTATTGATCAATACACGTTTATAAAGTATTGTTTTCATGAAACAGGTGTTTAACAATGACTTGCATCCTATATATTTGGATGGTGCTTCGCTTTTCCTTTCAATTAATGTATGGTGTAAAGTTCCCTTTTCTGCGACAGCAGATGCTGTTGTCTGAGCGTAAGTAAACTCTCCCCCATTGAAAGTAAACCTGATCCCCAAGGCTGTGGTTAGGGCCGTTGTTTCTATAATAATGCACTGAATGATTGATGAAACTACATTGCTATAGGGAAATATGTAATGAAGAATCAAACCCATATAATACAGTCTATATCATTCCCTGGGGTCCCAATATACAAACTGTGAGAAAACATCAGGTGAGAAAATGATACAGTGAGAGAGAGCGGAGAACAAATCTCGCAGCCTTCGTCATCTCGTTGAGTTAATATCATTATCATTGACACAGGTTCGCAATTCCTTCATTTCGCAATAAGGTGTACGAAAAGTTGACCTGCACACATCTGTTTTATTGATATACCACATAAAAATTGGATATTACAATTAATTAAACAGTTATGCTGAATAATGTTTTCATGTCCCACATTGAACAAATTTTCGTGTGTTCAAATAGTGTGGTGTTTTTTTTCAATAATGAAATGATCAAATGAATGGGATTTAAAAATGAAATTTAAAAAAAAGTTGCGAAATCGGGAATTTGATAATGTTCCTTAGTTAAAATAAACCTCAAATACACTGTACAAAATATCACGAATTTCCTCTTAAGATTTGCTTTGGAGATAAGTTGCTAAAATCGTGTCTATTTTGCCGAACCCTACAATTCTAATGCATAGATCATTTAGTGTCTACCTCATTTACTTCTTAAATTTGTTAAGTGCAAGATTTCACATCCCGGTTGATATCATGAAATTATCCTAAATTAGATTTCACCATTGAGTATGGATTTTTTTCAATAGGAATATTGGAGATTGCCCGCCATTGTCATTTTACAACGACATGTGCGAGGAAATAGATCAATATTTTGCTATGTCCGCGCGCGCATCTGGAGTTTTTAAGGAAAGGACGTTTCGCGGATGCTACTTCAGATACATGTAAACACTACTGATATGTATGTCTCTTTTACTTATATCTAACCACGGATTTGTACCGCACAAGAGAGAAACTTCCGGGGGTGTTGATATATCATGCTGCATCTGAACAGGACCGCATTCTAGTAGTAGCGACCACATCTATTCCAATCATGATCTATCTCTCTGGCGTTACGTGTCGAACATATGGTGAACTGGAAGCATGAAATCAACCAAGTGTGGCGATTTCACATGATGACATTTTGTCAGAGAAACCGGTATGTAGTGGTCGACTTCTTGGTTTGAAAAAAAAGTACTGTGAAGAACGAAAAAAAAATCAATAAGAAAAGGCCCAATTCTTCTTTAAAGAGACAGAGGACAATTAGCGTTGTGAGTGTGGATTAATACCACATGATCTGAAAAGCTTTACGCGGGCTACAAATTGGTAGTGATGTTAGATGAACTGGTGTCTTCTCGGTGTCTGCAGTCATCGTTTAGGCCCTGTGTGGGCTGTTTTTGCTCCGTGTCCAGGATTAGTGCTGCACCATGTGCTTCGCTTTGACTGCACAGTGGTCGGTCATTTAAGCCACGCGCCCGTTTATCCCCTTTCATCAGCTTTTGTTCACTGTTTTGCAGGATATCTTTCCAAATTTAGACTAACGGACTTTCTTTTCTTCCTAAGGAATTATTCAGCGGATATTGACTTTGAAGCTGCTGTGTCTAGAAGGTAATATTTCTTGATTTGAATACTGATTTTCAAAATTTTTGGTGCATGGGCTTTTTTGGTTTTATAACGATACAAATCTTTGCATTCTTAAAAAACGCATCAAGGAGATTTGTTTGAAATGCCTAGAAATTCTCATTGATGAAAAACTCGTGTGATTTTTGTTTGTTTATAATCAGGTTGCAAATATAACATATTTACATAGGCCTTTCATCTGGCATCAATATGTTTTCATTTATCAGGCAGACCATTAGCGTGTGAGCAAATACCTATGGTGAAAGGGATTCTGCAAATATAATGAGAGGAAAATTTCAATATTCAATTTATCAAATCTTTGCTCATTATCACTACTTCACACGACATTCTTCAGTAAAAAATTTAACGCACTCTAAAAACCACCGCCAATGTACAAATTGTTGGATAAGTGTGATATTCAATTAAAAAAAAATCTATATAGCTTTGCTACACACAATATAACAAGCTACATTTTTTCCCCTTCCCCAAACGTTGCTTTGATAATATCTACGATCTGTGTAATTAGAGCATAATTTACATAGGCATGAGCAAGATTTTTTGATATTTTAAGAGATTGCCTATCTGATAAATAATGATAATATTTTCCGACAACATTTTACGCTTACGCAGTATGATACTATTTCGTATTCATAACACTGCACTTCATAGCATAGAAATTTCAATGAAATTCCTGCCCTTTGCAGCTTTATCAAACGTTTTATTCGTTTATAGCCGAGTCCCAAAGCGTAGGGGAATTTTCTAGCAGCGTGAAGGGATTGTGTAATATAAGTGCTACCGATAATTATGAAATATCAAAAAAGAATTACCTTCATATTTTTCTGATGAAAATTGGAGTAATAAACATCTGCGAAGAACTCTCTAGAATAACATTCTATAGGGTAAAGAGTGTTAAATAATGCAGGTATTTTACCACCTCTAACGTTTAATATGCATATTAAAGTACGAAGCAAAGATGATGGTACTGTGTGTGTAATGAGGAGTTACTGTATAGCTTATTTGATTATTATCCCACCTGTATTTTATTTGATTCCGTGTATCGTTAACGTGTACAGGTGCACGTGTATGGGGGAACGAGTATAGAATAGAACCGAGCAGTCATACCGACTCCAGTGTGTACATGTAGTAAGCGGCTCGTGTATTTTATCAGTAATCTATAGAATCTAGATGGTAGACGGTAGACTACATGTTCACGCAGCGAGACGTTTGCACGCTACACGACAGGATTCTTCCGAAGGTTGCTCTCTATGAAGCAAAGAGAGGTCGTGAAATATTCTGAGAGTAAATATATTGACACTAATGGCATTACAGTTGTTGTTTTGGATTTGACAGTATGTTTCCGGTAATTTGTTGTTCATATTCAAATCAAGAGGGTTTAAAAAGGAAAATGGAGAGAAACGTTGATACACGTGTTATTAATTGTTATCTGGAATCTTGCCACTCGCCCCCTGACAATAGGTGCTGAAGGTCGCATTGCTACATGTAGCTCTCCGTGCATTGTTTTATATGGTCATGGTTCATTCCATAATGTTAACAGTAACCTAAGCTTCTATTATCTCCGTACTTCCGTCGAAAATAAAAGTTAATAATTCTTTTGTATGAATTATACCCATACTTCCGTTAAATTAATATAATCTTTTGTATCTCTCCTTAAGATATTTCCAAAGCGCCTACATGCAATGTCCCTCCCTACCCCCTAAGGTATTGATTTATTGTGTGTCATGTTTGAATTTCATTCTGAGTGTAAAATTAGAACAGGATTGTCGTGCTCTAAAAAATGATTTACTCCCCCGCTTCAGATTCTGTTTTATCGAACGAGAAAGGAATAAAAACACATCCCCACAGAATCTGTCCATCTGAATGTTTTTATTTCTATAAACCACAAAAGAAAGGATATGTTTCTATCATAGGGTGCTGCTTCACGTGTCTTAATCACTGCGTAATATCCACGTGCTCCGCACCGGGAAAGATAATTCTTGGGGGAATGAACAATCTATTCATCCTATTGTCGTGTGATCAGCTAAATTAATTAAAAGATAATCAGGTGATTTGAACAATGAAACCGCTTCTGTCTGACTTATTTTGTATTAACAAAGTAGCTATATTTTGTGTATGAGTAGTGGAAAATCAATCGGTTATAGACTTGAATATTTGGGTCGTCTCTCTCTGTAGCCTATATTGTTTTGTCTGGACGCTTTCTATCTTTGTAGCCTTTAGCGAACACGTGGATTAAACCGTACATTTATTTATACATTATATATCTTTTCCAAGCACTGACGAACTGTATTAGATAATCAGGTGGAAAATACAAATAATGAAGAATATACATGTTTGCCCTGTAGTGAAAATGGAATGTTTTTCAGATCATAAATATTTTTATGGACATATTCGTGCTTATACTTGTGGATTCAATTGAAGCGAAATTTAGTACATATATTTGAATGTTAAAGTTAAGTGCATGTTGGAATTGTTTTCTTTTTTAAATATCATTGACAGCTTTTTTGCTATCGATTTACAATATTCATCAACTTTTTCCAAACACCGACTGACGAATTGGATAAAATGATTAACTGGAGCAGAACCCGATTACATTACATAACTAGGGTGCATTTACCCACAGGAAACTAATCTTGGAACGATATTGATCCCTGTATAATGTTCACCTGCAATTAGCCAATTAAGTCAACCCCTGGGAATTTCAGTTTTCATGTGAACAAAATCAATGAATAATATAAACCGGCCTCAAATTCCATGTATATAATACAATTCATTGATAATTTAAATTATATGATCGTGCAATATGGACAACCGGAAAAGACTTTGTTGGATACCAGAACATCATAACAAAAGAATTGACTATTGTAAAAGACGATAGGTGCTTTGAAAATTTTAATGAATGTTTATTGAGTAAAACAAAAATTGCATGGCATTCAATGTTTATGTTACAATCACGACTTTCTTTAACTGAATGATAAATATGTGTCTTCCATTTAACTTTTTTTAATTTTTTCATCGTATGAAATTACACAAGTCATGAATGTTCATATACTGGATTAACCAAACTCTGTTTGAAATTAAATATAATAGATTTAATTATCATGACTAGACGTACATCTATTAAAACTAGTATGCATCTCTGACATTTTGAATAAATTGCACATGCCTCCACATTTCTTGACAATTGCGATTATCAAATTAAATTTTGTGGAAGATATCTGCTATATACAAATCTTGAACAATTTCATGTGAAATGTACTTTTTTAGAATCATTATTTATTTGTAACGCAAAAATCCAACTATGATAAACAAATATGGAATTAAGCAATTAAAAACATTTTTAAACAGTACATACATTTTTTAAATCCACATTTTGCAAACTAGAAATTCAAAATAAAGCCTTTTTCTACATCGATTGAGCTATATTTTTTGTGAGCTAAGAAAACAATAGAAATCTACTCTGCTTCGCTGTCATCTTCTGTTGCCGTTGATTATAGTGCTTTCCACTGAAAATTGATACATTAGGGGACCGTTGGATAGCTAACGATTCCTTTGCCATTTTTGATTGAAGTTTCTCGAGCGATGACCGCAATCAGCATGTACTGTCGCGTAGTGATCAATTTGTCGTTGATATGCCATGACCCCTGTTTAAAACGGTTACAAGTTTCTTTGCACATTCTCCAACTTAACACTAAATGAATTTAATATAATTATTTTTTTAAAAAGTGGTTTTAGTTCAACGGATTTTTCTCTATTTCAAATAGCCCCTAACACCTGCGGTTACAAAAAAAAAAGCCCAAACCCTTTTAACAAAGCTAGGTGTGTGATCGCTAATTAGAGTAACAATAAAATAGTTATAACTGCCCATTAATACTCAGAAGGGGTCGAATCCAGTGGTTAATATCCTATTACGCTTGATCCTGGTACTAAATTGTTTTATAGATATCGGTTTGGGGTAGATTAAAGACACGTTGAGAATCGCTGACAACACATGCCAACGGATAATCACTCGGTTGCTCCGGCAAAATCTCTCCTCTTTTCCGACTAAAAGCCATGGCCAATTTTAAGAAATTCCAAGGGACGATCTGACATTGTTTCTCTTATTTATTGATGATAAATCTTCTTTTTTTTTCATAATCAGTCTATATAAAGAAGAAAGGGGTCTTCAATTTTCTCACCGAATCTCAGAAATGCGGAAAGTCACAAAAGCACACAGTCGTAATAAGGATAAGTGATGAGGACGTTCCTATGCTTCTCCCTGTCACTGTGAACTCTAATTGAATTCTCTGGGGGGTTAAACGGAAAATAAACAGTGACTAATCTGTTTAGAACAGGAGTAGGAACTTCATGCACAGTCTTTTCGGTTAATGGTGATTGTTTTTAATTGATAAAAACCTCAGATAATATAAGTTTAGTCTTGCTTCCGATCTTTTATTTCTGCGATGCCACTGCCTCATATATATATTCTGCCCCTTCCTATGTAGGCAAGACATTTCTTTCTTGGATAAAAAAAACTTGATAAAGACAAGTGAATCTCCGGAGTCCTTCCTAGTTGGAGTTTATGAGTTAAGTTAGTGATAATTTAATTATTCACATAAAAAAAAGAAATATAGGGTTCGATAAGGTCGGGAGACCAAGTTTCTTATTCTAACTGATGTCGTTCATTCTGTACGATAGTAAATTGGCTTCATTTTGGCGTTTCCTGAAAAATCCCGAGGACATGCGCAGTGTTGACTTTGTGACAATTAAAGAGTTCCGACGTAGACTTTTTAAGCTGGCGGTTCCAATTGGCGTCTTGTCCATGGACGTAGAATTATAAGAACTCTTCCCCGTCCGTGATCTGTATGTCCTTTTAATGACCTTCTGGAGAGAGCTCCTAATCTTTGATGGAACTTGACTATTTGCTCAGCGGTCAACCTATTAATGTATAAAATGTACATCCGTCCGTCCGTCCGTCCGTCCGTCCGTCCGTCCGTCCGTCCGTCCATCCATCCATCCATCCATCCATCCATCCATCCATCCATCCATCCATCCATCCATCTATCTATCTATCTATCTATCTATCTATCTATCTATCTATCTATCTATCTATATGCTTAGATAGATAGATAGATAGATAGATAGATAGATAGATAGATGAATGAGTTTGGTTGATATTTTCATCAGATCGAGAGTAATTCTTTGCTTTACGAAATGTTATGTATTGGATTGCCTGAATAGTTGAAGGAACAGATATTAAACCATACTTGATTTATAGTTGAACTATATACTTAGTGAATCCAAATAGCTAAACGAGAGAACTTTGGTAAGTTATTTTTAAGGCTGCATGCACTGTCGATAGTAGGTTACTGTATGTTAAATGGATATAGAGTCGTGGATTTTACTGTTTGTTCTTGTCTGGGTGTATGAGTGTTTTTATATACATATTGAAGATGAATGCCACAATATATGATACCTACGGAGTTTACTAGAAAATCTGATGCTTGTTACATGCAGTATGCATCTAAGCAGAAAACGTCGTCTTTGTGAGATTGTTTTGGAACTGTATACGTAATTCTTTTCCACGGATGAAACTTTCATACTACATGTATGTAACGAAGTTCTAAAGGCAACTGCTGAATTTAATCGAAACTGATCTGTCGACAAAAATTGCATTAAAAAGGTAGTAAATGGTCTTGACACTTTGCAAGAATATTCGGAGTTCTCTACCATTGTTTTGATTCAATATACTTAAGCAATAGGTGTGTCTAATCACGTTTATAAAATAGATATGTACAGTGTGCTTTTCGGATATGGTTAACCAGAAGAAAAACAAACCTCTTTCGGTTGAATTTCATTTAGAGATTTACATGAATTATTAAAGAACACAAAGCTACTGTCTGATCCTTCTCAAACAACATAGATAGCGAGTGATATCAAAGTGTGTTTTCCGCGATATCAAGACTAATGAAAAATGCATGTACGTAGTCAATCTGATGCTACGAGAAATAGCACGTCTAAAGTTGTTTACTTCCAAATTTCACAAGTTTAGGGGAATTTCTCACACTGCTAACATTATGAAGTTTTGTCCTAGTGTTAATTATGGGTTTTACATCGATAACTTGATGTATTGATCGGTTGCTAAAAATTCAGCAGTACATGGCATATCTAACCAATGAGTATGCACATATGTGTGCCAAAATGAAATAAATTTATGCTTATTTCTTTATTACAACATATAACAAGTAATTAGTTGCATATTAAGACGGATTCTTTAAAGATGTCTCCGCGAAATGGAAGCAAGTCACGCGAGTTTTCTTATATAACACACGCCATCTTGTCATTCAGATCTTGAATTACTCGATCACTTCAGTTCAATACTTTCCGTAGGCAAAAATCAATGCTTTGAAAGTACGTCTTATATATTTAATTGTTATGAATGTAATGCATCGAAAGATATTCAATACCCTATTCCATTGTATTTTCCACAGGGTACACAAAACAGAACTCCATAAAAGGTTAAGTTTGCCTCCCAGAAGCAACGTTTCTGCGACATTCCAGTTTACCGCCAGTCTCTTCCTCGATTCATCTACCTCAACATTCCCATTTTTCCTTAAAAAAAGAACCAGTTTACTGAATACCAGTTTATTATCACTTGACGGACATTCCACTGAAATTTGAAAAGAAGAAGTATCCATTGAATTGTGAATGTGCGCTGTACTGTTTTTGAAGTGAAATTAATTACTTTCTCTCCGAAAAAAATTATATATATATGTCAAAATATATATTTTTGAAAGTATCCTAGAATGTTGTCACTGCGTTTGTACAATTTGGATGACTAAAATTCCTCGTGTTTTTGTGGAGGCAAAGTATCATGACAGGATGAAAAAAGTGGAATCCACTGAAATGAAACTTTGAAAAGTTTTGGCGCTCTCTCGGACATGGCTGAGAGGCGATGAAGAAGCAAAACGTTCGGACTTTGTCTCTCATTGTTTGTACCTTTACGTATCTCTTGGTCGGAGCCGCAGTCTTTGACGCCCTTGAATCGCAAAACGAAAGTGACGTCAGGAGAGAACTAAATAGCGAAGAGATGAAGCTTAGAACTAAATATAATATTAGTTCATCGGCCTATGATGAGCTAAGAGCCAATATATGGAAAGTGCAGCCGTACAAAAATGGCAGGCAATGGAAGTTTCCTGGTGCCTTTTACTTTTCCTTGACGGTCATTACAACTATAGGTAAGATATGCCAGATTAAACATTTATAGATATTACACACAAAATCCATGTTGCAACAAAAGAAAGTAATTATGGTTCATAGCTGTACGTACAGAACATGTGTATGTCCTGTTGAAAACGAATGTACTAGTACTTGATAACTATACATACAGTTTTAGTAAATGTACACTAAAACGTTGTTTTACTCTTTATTCATAATTATATCACAATGAAAGGTTTGATTGCCTTGATGGCTTGTGTATTTTACGTGGCTTGCGATGCAAATCTAAACAAGTATATTAAAGAATTTGTCTTTAATTCAAAACATTGATTCCATATGCCTTTGTTTAATCAAAAAGTAAAACATCCTTAACAAAACCCGACTTTTTCGGTAACTATAATTATTGTCTTGCAACGTGGATGATTACACCGAAATCTTATTAGTTTTAAAAAACAATAAATAGATAGATAAGTAAATGGAGTGTAAGGTTGCAGAACCTGTCTAGTCGAACACGTGATCATCTGGCTTTAAGTTTTTGCTCAGTAAAGTGGGCCAATTGTTGCGGTTCATTTCAATGGGTTCGAAAAGTTTTGAAATGGAACATAAAATATGTCAAGAGACCCCACAGACTGTGTTGAAGAAGAAGAAAAAAATGAGGAAGAAAAAAAAAGCTAACCTTAAAGTTGTTTTATATACTTTTAATATATTAAGTGCTGCACCACATATGAAGTTGGTAATAAGAGTATTAAAAATCCCAGCAATTACATCAGCCATGGGATTAATTTAATAAATCTAATTGCTATCTGTAATACATTCTATAATTAAACAAATAAGTACACAGCAAGTATGATTTTACTTTTTAAAATACTTCTATTTTTGTTTTAATTGTCAAAGAATACAATATCAGCGCTGAGAGTAATTCGTTAAAAAGTAAAAACTCACAGGGCACTACATACATGCACATGTGGTTTTAACGAATTTAAGAGTAGGGACTATCTTTACAGTTATTGAATTGTTCAAGTGAACAATATTTCGTATCGATCACGATTTTCAATTTGACTTTATTTTTTCAACAAATAAATGAAGACTAGTAATTGGTTTTGGTTGCATGGATTATTTTACAACCTAAATGGCATATTAAGCTTGCTTTGAAGCTTGCTTGAAATTCTGAACTACCAGACTTTGTTGTCCTTCATGTAGACTTCAGCCAGATTTTATAAAATGATTGGTAGTAACAATTTCAAAATCAGTAACCTAATTGTTTACGGGGAATTGTCTTTATTTGAAGTTGTTTCATTTGCATTTTGTTGAAGACGAGATATTGATTTGATTTGTAAATTGAACACCTTCATGCACTAGGGCAGGCGGTGTCAGACTCCTCAGAGAATCCAACAGTTTATCTGATTATTTTCTTAAAGCAAAAAAAAAAAAAAAAAATCAGCGAAAGTATATCTCTTCTATGAATCTTATCTTGGCGAAAAAAGTAATATAATTACATATCCGAACCCAGATGTCCTAATTCTAAGACTGGTAGAACCATCAAATCAAAACTTGTACTTGAAGCAGCAAAGGGATTATCATCAAACGCTTACAGGCGTCAGTTGGAAAACATGTAACCAATTACTTCCTGCTCTTGCTAAGTAAACTTACAAAATATGTACACAAACAAAGCCTAGTCTATCAGCTCCGTCGATGTATTATAACAAGAAGTCGCTTCATTGCACACTGTTATAGGAATTAACGTTACACCATGCCCTTTGTTGGACAAATTTTGTTCTTCCAATATATATATTAAATCAGTCGGGATTGATGATCAGTTTTCAGTTATTACGATGGTTCATTGTTGGAACCCACGGGTTTTCTATCCGTTACACTGTTTTTGTTGAAAGCAGTGTAACAGATAGAAAACTTTTAGTTGTACTTGTCCTCTTCAAAATAGTGTCATATTACACTTAATATATAAAGGCTATTTTTAGTTGTTTTTCAAGACCCACCGACCCACATTTTTCAGAAATTAAAACAAAATTGTTTGTGATGTCTGGTGAATGAATTTATCCATACCATCGTATCCACTGGAAAAATCAGCATGTATAAAATGAGATTTGAACACTGTTTCAAAGAGGGAATTTACTTTGGATATGTTATCATCTTTTTGGATGTTGGATGCGAGTCGATGATTGTATTACTAAATGTATTACAATTACAATTTTTTGTGACAATGTGTTTACATGTTATTTGTGTTTTTCATTTCGACTTATCAACACAATTTTTTTTCGAAAAAGTCCTAAAAAACTTATTTAAAAAATGTGGCCTTTTTTTAACCTTCGAGGCTATACAGGCATATTTAAATATTTAAATTATCCCCCCCCCCCGTTTCGGGGGGGGGGGGGGGTTGCCATCAACCCATTCTCTTATATCCGATGTTTTCAACCTTTTGAGCATGAAAAGCTACTGACTTGTTTGTTTGCTAAGCACGATTTATAGACGGTTCCACGTCTTGCAAAGTAAGCTAAAAATAACGCCATCTTGCCAGAAATTGTCTTACAAGCGATCGATTTCGTCTAAGATTAGCATAAATTCGACCCCAATTTTTCGGTTAAACGCCTATCTGTTTGCAAAGCTCGAAATATCCTGTGTTTGTTTTGAATCGTCTGTACAGAATAGGTTTCATAAATGATGACTCCTAAAAAAAAAAAGAGAAAACAAAAGAAAAGCAATCATGAGTCAATAAATATTTGATTAATTCTTTTAATTTGTTTTTAAAATTTAAACACAAAAGTCTTTTCAATTTATACAACTGTGATGATTATATTAGCTCGTATTTGCGTTCTATCAATTAAATTTTTACAAATTAACTTGCTTAAGTTTTCTAAGCTTTCCTACGCACAATTGTAGTTTTATAGAAGACGGAATATTAAGCCTAATATTTGTATATACAGTATTCATGCACCGCGAAATAAGTAGTTAAATTAGTCTTGATACAATGTACGTATTTTGTCATTTGTATCTCAAAACAAAAGTCTCACTATTCTTGATCAAGAAGAATTAATGTCTTGTGACTGACAGTAGAACAAGGGGGTTTTATCTCTATACTATTTCCCTGTCTTTATTCGCACCCTGCCCAGGTTGATAATTCTCAATCCTGTGGTCCAATAAACATAATGGCTAGAATGACCCCATCATCTGATGGGAAAGTCGATTACACCCGTGAAGAAATGTCACGGTGATTTCTCCCAAATTAGTTTGTTATTACTTTACCGATATATACATAGCAATTTAACGTACATGTCTACATATTTTTTTCTATTAGAACCCTTGGAACCTTACCCTTAGTATTAGTACCCTACCGTTATTGGTCTAGCATTGTGTTCAGTTGACACAACTCGACCATTGGTGCTTTATTTGACAAAATGAATTATGCATGATTCTGATGCTGCCAGGAAATGTGTCAGCTGTCACAGACTGTTATACAATATTGGAAGCACACATACGGATCAGATGCATAAACCCGAAATAGAGTCTATGTCGACCAAAAGGATAGTTAGTCGTACGTGAAACTTTCAAAAGAATTCACTTCGATTTTTCTTATTTTCTATTTTTTTTTCTAAAATGAAAATATTGTTCTCTGTCAAAGAGGTCTTTGTATACTGCAGGTAAAAGACGATTTTGATGCGATACGGTGAAAAAATTAGTTTTTGTAACTAACTAGCATATAAATCACAAGGTGTTTTGTTCGGTTAATATTATTCAAAATGGAGACATTTTGGTTCAAAGAACCCAGAAACATTTTTATAAACCAATTGAAATGACGATAGTTTGACAATTACAATATGTACACTTGGTACCAAATGTGTGTGTATATATATATATATATATATATATATATATATATATATATATATATATATATATATATATATATATATATATATTAAACTTCACTAAGACAGAAGTAATATGATGTCACGAACGAATCTACAACGTATTTTTTCATGAATTGTCTTGACAATTAGGTGAATGCTTGAGATCAGCTACGCACGTGTTTTTACAGAAAGAATTCAGTTGTTTACTTAGGATGGGCCGTTATGTCATATTACACGAATCTGTCTCGTTTGTAAACACCCAGCCGATGGATCACATGGTACGCATGTAGTGATGCGCAGGAGCCACAGACAGAAGTGGCTAAAGCAAACAACATTACCTAAGCAATGAAAGTATTTCGCTAATCTTCTTAAGATATTAATGAGAATTAACGTTCAGCCACGAACACTAATTAATGATTAAGCTTACAAGAAACAGAAGGATGTAAGCGGCCCTACGTGTGCTGCGACAGATTTATGATGGAAACAACTCGTAGAGCGTTGTAGGTTTTATTCGCCGAATTTAGGAAGGCGCTTTCTTTCCAAAATTACAATAACTATATTTTAACAATTTGACGTATCTTTGGCCTCTAGTCTAATTAATTTCTTATGTTGCTCCTAAACTGTACGGTTTTATGTACTTGTCATCTCACAAGACTAGAGTACGGTTATTTATGACCCTCTGCATACCGAGCCAAGTCTGTAAAGCAATTATGAGATGTTGATAATAACATTTTTTCTTTTTATTGCAAATTAGTAATCAAATTCCCTCCTCATATTGTTCCACAGATGTGTATTGCTATAACTCTCTCACTTTTCTCAATACACTGACGACTTCTTGGCAGAAAAAGTGCTTTTGCCATTATTTGTTCTATTGCTTGCGGTTTTTGGGTGGGTTTTTTTTGCATCTAGTTTAATACTTGTACATGTATACAGTATATACACTGTATGAACAGTATTTTGTGTGAGGCAAATACGAATATGTTAACTTATTTGCAATGCTGGCCAACATGTATTTATTTCAGTAATCAATCATTTCATTTTTATCGTGCAGTATTAGACAACTGCAGACACTATCCAGAAAAAAATAATTTTAAAATTTAATCTTGTACCAGTTTTTAAATTCCACAGATTCATATAATCGATTTTATTTTTGTGAAAAGGGGTTTTTACAAGAAACCGATTTTATTTTTAACAGTACAACAGTTTGCAATTTAAATACTTAACTTGTCCTAGATATTGGACAAGTTGACGATACCCCCCACCCTTCTGTTCTTGGTGCTACATCGACCATATTGAGGGCCAATATATAGGGTTGATTTGTCAGTCTCGTACAAGATAAAACACTTAATCTGATAGATTTTATTACAAGCGTTTATAAGAAAACATAAACCTTTATCTGATAATAAAACAAGGCGAAGTTTATTTGCTTTCAACAGGAACCGCCAAGTTACCACCCAATTATAAACTTTAATTCAATGATATCCTTCCACAGTTTGTTTTGCACAAATAAAAGGAGCCAGACACCGTTGACTTCGGTGCATTTAATCGTCTTAATCTTGATAATCCGTCTCAGATGTCAACAATACACATCTTTCTTTTGTATGGAGGTTAAGTTTACAGTTGCAGGTGCTTGCACGCGTCTTTGCAGCAAGACCCCCGTTGAAAACGCCCCAGGAAAATAAAATTTAAACCTTTCTCTCATCTCAGTTTATATGAGAAAATCTGATTTGATTTGATGTAATTTTCAAGTGTCATTTGAAATGGGATAGAATATGTTACGAAACAGTAATTAAATAAATCCTGTATGAAGTGAAAATATGATTACGTAATCTATTATTGCAGCTTTGATTCATGAAACCAGCTTAAAATTGCATTTTAAATTTGTTTTTTTTTATGAAAGACATGCAGTCATTTTGTCCCGTAATTACCCATATCCCTACCGATGTAAATTTTAAGTTGGTACATTTGAATGCTAAATATTTTCGCTTGTACATGCTAAGATATGTAACAGAATAATTTACAGTAAACACTCTGGCATGTGCTTCGTTGGTTATCGAAAGTGAAAACAAGGACATAACAATTGGGAGGAATTATAGACTGGGGGATAATCCCCGATAATTATATCGCAATACGTCTGCTTATTGATTAGAAAATCTGGGCAATTATTAGGAACATATTTTTTTCGGCAAAAGCGCCTTGTTTCCAAATAATTTAATGAGCCGTTATGGATTCCAGGACAGTTATACAATCTTTTGTAATTCTCTCGTTGTGTCGAGGCCTACATGTAACTTTCCAGATTTGATTGTAGCTTAATTCGTTATTATGTAGAGCAACATTATTTACGAAAACGAACTTAGTGAACGCCATAGTTTAATTACGTGTCTGAAGTGTTAACCCTGTCCTCAGTATGACAGCATTGTAGGAAAAAAAATTCAAGGATGTATTTATTAGTGTATAATTACAGGTATAGCCTAGAAACTTTAACCTCTTGTGCCATCTTGGTGCAAGGTAGTCTGTTGTTGAAGCATTTAACAACCACTTGTAAAGAATAAGTATCATATGAGGCATAATCATGCATTATAATCATATTTTAGAGAAGGGGTGTCATATTCTGAAACGTTCTTTTCTTTTTTTTTATCTGGTGCATTTTTTCTTCGAGTACAAAATGAAAAGATGCCTCTAGTTTGCCAGTTAGCAACGGATTTAAGATTAGAACTGGGTGTGATAGCTTTTAAAACTGCATTGATAAACATGAAGAGAGATCACTTCAAAGGGGGGTTTAATTTAGTTTCTTGAATGCAATTCAGATGCATTACGATTTTTACAGTGGGTAAAAAATAGTGACGTCTTCTCTCAAGATTAAGGATAAAAGTATATATGAAATGAAACGCGCCTTAACAATTTTTTGCGGATATATTTTTATAACATATATATTTTTTTAAAAGGTGGGAAATGGAGTAGTTGCTATGTAGTTTCAATCACTCATGGCATAATACTACAGATACCGGTATACGATTTATAAGTTCGAAAGTAGTGTGCGTGGATTTAATCGTCGCAATCTTGTGCTCTACCTGAGAGCAAAAGATTGAAAATCATTAATATAACTTTACAATCAAAACTTTGTTTTGTTATGATATGTCATATTTTAATGTGTAGAACTAGGAATGTTGAAATGAAATAATTTCGTGTTTTGTTGAAATAATATTTGATCTACTCGCTTTTGGAGTGCGATTCACTCGTAGTGACGCAACCAAAACTATAAAATCAAGAATTTAACAGCAAATAAATCGGTTGAAATATTAATGTGCAACTAAACCATATAAAACATCGTATATATCAAGTTATTCGATTTAGTCTGAGCATAGGTTAAAATGATAAATGCAAAGACGAGGGAGTTTTTACATTTAACAAAGGTATAGTTACAAGCCCCCTGTCGAGTTCCGGCTGCGTTGGGAGAGATGTACATTTGTACCTGCACTGTTTCGGTACAGGTTTTGTTTATTTTGCATACTTTCTTATCTCATAAAACATCCTTGACGATTCCGACATTATCATGATCTGTCAGAGTCTAGCTTCTGATGGTTCTGTTCGTTTAAATAGTGTGCTTTATGTTCCATTGTTATAACAAGGCAGATGGAAGCTTAACGTGCGATAGCAGAGAAATGTTTTGGCTAAATACATAACCTTGTGGTTTTTAATAAATTGTGTTCTTCATTTTAATGTCGCATACAAATGTATTTTTATTACATGTATGTGATGATTAAATGTTGTCCAGACTTAGAGACTAAACTAAACCTCAAATTAAAATATCAGTTTTCAGAGAATTAGCATATATGCTTTCTATAGCATTGCTTTTCTCTTCGAAAGTGTAACATGTTTGCCATTTGATATACATGTACAATATCAAACAACCATATTGTAGCTAAATAAAATGGGCTATCGATGTGAATTGCTCATAAGCGCTGGAGGTAGAGATCTGACTCTAGTTGGCAAAGGACCATTGCCTATTTCTCGAACCGGGGATACATGATCTGTTGATGTTTGATTTATCGGGGGAAACAATGTAAAGTCACGTCCTCTGGGAATCGTTTTTCCTCCCTCAATTGCATCGGTGAAACTAAAATAGTCTGTGAGCGGGGCTTGTCTTTTACCAAACAAGTGAAGCAATTAAAGTCGTCTCTTCCATAGAAGAAGTCGGTAGATATGTCAGGCGCGAATAATTTTTCCTCTTTCTTACATCTGCTTTTGTCATAGACTGATGATATAGCGACTTGGGGCTATCATTGATGCCTTTGATTTCGATCAATGGTTTTGCATTTTCGATTTAGAAATCTCTCGGATTGAATCAGGAATAACACAAGGGGCGACTGACACGTGTTTAGCGGAATCCACGTGTTAATCCCCCGAAATCACTGCCACTCCCTGGAAACCGTTTCTTCTTAATGACGTCATTGGTCATGTTGATTTAGGGTTGCCGGCCAGCGTTCACTTGTCTGTGTAGATTTATCTTTTGGATACATCAGCGATGAAAAGAATGATTAATGAGGGAAAAATAAGTCTTATTTTTTTAAATACATCATCATCTTACTCAAATCTCGCTATTATCACGTTCGAAGGGTCTGTAGGAGAACAGATTATCTACTTCAGACAGATTGCAATACAAGCGCATTGCAGCTATAAGACATTTATTATGGTTACCAAATAGATGTAAATTAGCTTACGAAGGGATCTTTGAGACTATTTTTCTCCCAAGTTAAGGTCAGACGACACGTTCCTTGAGCATCTTTTTTGTATCTCCTCTTAATAAAGAGTTCTAAAAAAAATAATCTGGATTTTTCACCCCTGTCTTGTGCTCTTCTATGATTGCAGATAAATTTGTAATATGTTTATGTAAAAAGTCGCAGTAAAAATGTAAAGTTATATAAAATTGGGGAACGTGTCGTCTGACCTTAACAGTAACATTTTACAGTTTAACAGTTTATTTAGAATTGGCCATATTCGGAAATAAAATTATAAATTTGTACCTAAATTGAATCTTTAATATATTATAATAAAGTTAACACTTTTGCTAGCGCAAAGTCCTTCAAGTTTGTTGCATGTATATGTACCTGCAGTGTGTATATATACATGGATACAAAAACCAATAAAAAATAAAAACGAGATGAAAACCACTCAGGACTAAATTACTGTAAAAATTACTGTTTTCGCACCTTATTTCGATCAGAAAAAAGTCAACACGACAGCGATTTTATTTGTATTTAACTAAAGCAAGATTGACCCACATAGTGCTTCATTTATATTTGATCTGTAATGCAATCCATATCGCTGTGTACAGACAGGACGACTTGATTGAGATTCAGAGTGAGTCTGTCCCGGTCCCTGCCGTGTTGTTAATGTAAAAATAGTCCTACAGGAAACAGCCGATGTAATGGAAAAGTTGCATACCGATTGACTTGACTAGATGCAAACGCAAATATTACAACTGAGAGAGAGAGAGAGAGAGAGAGAGAGAGAGAGAGAGAGAGAGAGAGAGAGAGAGAGAGAGAGAGAGAGAGAGAATATATGTCTCTTTTAATATGTTTAAATGAGTATTTATCAATGTATTATTTTTGCCTCTATTGACCCGTTTTGTGTTAACAATATGCTATTACTGTTTTTATTTTTTGAACTCGGATGAAAATCCCGAGTTGATGAACTTAGTTCAACCCTGGATTTCTATAAGTGGAATGTTGCATGCCCGCAGTACAAAGGGAAAAATGTTCAACCAAACGACTCCGTACGACATCTGACAGAAAAATGGCTTCCTGTAATCTAATTGTCTATCTGTAATAGCGTTCAGCAAGTGAAGGCATCCAAGATAGTTTTTTCTTGTTACTCAGAGGGATGTCATAATTGTAGAGGATGAATTTACAAATGCTGTGATGACACATTTGCCGAGAGCCTTCAAAGATCAAGAGGATATTCTGCATTGCTCTTATCGCGAGCTTTGCACGAGATGCACTGTTTCGTGAAAAACTTAAGTTTATGCCACTCAAGAATATGTTTCATGTATGATATATAATAGATGTGACAGAACAACTACTCTCATACTCATTTGATCTATGAAAACAGGCGAATGAAACGGTTTTAGCATCAATTAATATTAATAGTTCAGTGTTAGCACCTGGTCCGGGGGAGGTGGTATATTATACTGAACAGCTGTTGCAAACGATTTATAAATAAATTTGCATAATCGCTTATAATTGTGTCAAATCGGTTGACAAAGTATGTATAACAGAGAAACAGTAACATTTGTTCAGCATTGTGTTTAGACGACAGAACGTTTCTCTGCACGAATTAAGATGCGATATTGATAAACCTTGTCCATTTGTTCATTCGGAACCCATCAATTCCCACCAAAATTTGTTCCTCAATCGGTTAAATACTCCCATTCATCAATAATGATAGAGCTATTCGGAACATTTCTATCGATTAATTAGTACACACAGAGGACTCATTTACATTTTATTGGCAGTTTGCAGGCATCGGTGTCTTGTTTGCATAAAACAACTCAATCTGATTTTTTTTTGTAGTTTGTATTAATTGCCGTTGCCACACAGCTTTGTAATTAAGTTTTAGATTCAAACTGCGTAGTAATGACGCCATTATTATCACTTTCCGCTGAAAACAGGCAACAGGTTCAATTTATATGATTATCTCGTAAAAAAAGTAAATTGTTTTTAAAATGATAATTCTTGAATGATTCTTATTGGTCTTTTCATCACCTTCAGTACATGTATTACCTGGCTATCGGCTTTACTTTCAAAAATCGATGTTGCATGTTAATAAGCAAGAACCATTGTTACTTGTACAACGCAATTTGAAAAAATACGCACTTGGAAAAATGTGCAATGATTTGGTCCAATACTTAACGCACCATCAAAGTGCATTCCCATAGCCCATAACAAGTTGTTTTGTAACAAAAAACTTGATTGAAAATTGACTCATTTGATGGAAAAAGAAAATTTTAATTCAAATAAGTTCAAACTACGTTATATAGAGTGACAAGGCATATGTATAATCGGTTTTGTTTTTAATGAAGTATTCAACATTTCACAGGAATTATTAGCCATTTTTAATGCTTGCAAAATAAAATTAAAAGCAATCTAATATTCATAATACCTAAGTAATATCTTTATTATACTGTAATTTCCATTTTCCAACGGTTGATCGTTTTGAAGTCTCGAAAATGTGAAAACGAAAAATAAATACAAAATTGAAGAAAAGAAACCCCTATCAGCGTATTATATCGCCGAACAGTTTTGTCGTTTTACAATAGATGACAATTCTCATTATAAATACTATATACACAAGAGGGTTCTGCCGAAGTTCGGTCATTCAATATGAATTGCTAAATTGACGCTGATTTTTGCAATCTAATTTGACACACGCCGTGATGAATGAGAAGGCATATTAATGATTAGTTGCGTTATCATTATGCTTACAACGCGTGTCTAATATTCTGTATAAAAAAATATCATGACAATCGACAAATATCTTAAAGTCGAAAAAAAAAATTGATAAAGATACCGATTAATATTAAAATGCTGTACATTAATATAAGATATACAAGTAATAAATTTTCATTGGTGTATATTTTGAGCACACCAATGAAATGATATGATAAAGCACATCTAGTATGAAAATGGAAAAAGAAAATTTTTTTTTTTTAACATCCAAGCGTATTATTATGCTGATATGTTTTTTTCTTTTGTGTATATTTTGAGCACACCAATGGAATGATCCCGAATATGAATATCATTTTCAAATCAAGTGTAGTCTTGTTCAGATGGCCCAAAGTACTGTTTTTCACCAATATACAAAAAACGGTGTTTGTCTAATACGATTAATTTCTTTTAATTACTTATACTTTGTTTTAACATACATGTATTCGTTTTGGAGTTAAACGATTTTATGACTTCTATTTTTGTTGCAGGCTACGGTCACAGCACCCCCCAAACAAACAGTGGGAAAGTCTTCTGCATGTGGTACGCTCTTGTCGGCATTCCCCTCTGTCTCATCATGTTCCAAAGTGTGGGTGAACGCCTCAACACATTTGTGACATTTCTTCTCAAACACACCAAAAAATGCCTCAGGCTGAAAAACTGCGAGGTCTCGCAGACAAACTTAATAATGGTGGCTACCATTTTGTCCAGCTTCTACTTGTTTACTGGAGCAGGTGTCTTCACACACTTCGAGGATTGGTCTTATTTGGATGCATTCTACTATTGCTTCATTACACTAACTACCATTGGATTCGGAGACTATGTGGCTCTGCAGAGTAACAATGCCCTGCAGGATAATCCGGAATATGTGACTTTTAGTTTGATATTCATTCTCTTCGGATTAACGGTCATCTCTGCAGCAATGAATCTTTTAGTATTAAGATTTTTAACGATGAATACTGAAGATGAACAAAGAGACGAATTAGAAGCAGCTGCGGCTGCTCAAACTGCCGTTAGGTTGGAGGGTGACGTCATTACTTCCAATGGCAACGTTGTTTCTGGTGCTCAAGAAAACCCGGAATTCAATGACGTCACTTCTGTGTGCTCATGTTCCTGCTACAATCTGGGTAGGCGGAATAAAAACCGATACACAGTTACTCGACTTCCAGGGAAAATATCACATCTTTTGCCGATGCACAGTGTCAGTTCTGGCAAAGACGACAACTTTATGACAGACATTGAGTCCAATTCAGTTTTACCTTTTCAGCATATTAATTCAAAACGGGCATCGGTCTAGCTTTATCACATTTCATTGCGTCATATCACACAAAATGTATATATATCTGGGGAATGTTTACTTCTATATTTTTACACCTGTTATAAGTACGAGTTGCCAAGAGTGTGAAACTGTTTCCAACTGTCATTGCATCATATGTTTAGTTTACCAGATTCTATTTTTGCAATCTTGTGTCAACCTATCTATAGCTATATATATCGTGGAACTTGTTAACAAATTTGATGACGCTATTGGAGACTGTCGCGATTGCGTACATCACACTCTGACGTGTAAAATGTTTATGAGTAATTTATTTCATTAGCGGTCGTTCATCGGTTTAGATCACATGAGGATTCCCACCCTGTCAATAGCCTGTAACTTGAGTCGGAATATCAATTTTACTGTCGTATGATAAACCATAACGAAAACCTGAGGAGAATAGAAATAACCGCATCAGGCTAAAGATATCGAGCAATTAGTATCGAGACCAGCTCGTAGTATAATTTCTATTTTAGTACTGTTATCGGATAACAAACAATGTCTTCAAGTTTACAGTAGGACTTTGACTTGTACCTTGAGTGACTACCATTCGTAGAAGCAGTATATATATCGTTTACCACTGTTGTTTTTCCCAAATTAAAGCAAAAAACGGTCGTACATTAGATGATGTAGTCACATAAACTGATGTTATAATACTGTTTTAAAAGAAATAACTTTGGCTATAGAGAAAGATCTGAGAAAAATCTTTAGTTCTAGAGATCGTGTACTTTTACCGAAATGAACACACTAAACAAAGCCAAGCTGGATTGATTTCTAAATGGACGCGAAAAAAGTCCATAAGAAATTGTGCAGTACTTCCTGTTTTTAAACTGTTAAAGCATTGTTGATTCGCAAAGCGATGCAAAGACAGAAGTTCAGATAAAGTGAAAGTGCAAAATTATTTTTAATGTGTGTTCCGCGAGCCGATTTTTGTCGACATAGGATTATACCTAGCTTTTGTGTAATATTTTTATTTTTGTTTATTTGATTTCATCATTTTGCATGAACTTCCCCCCAGCAGATCATTAACTTATCTTTTTATCTAGCCAAGGATTCTCCAGATTTTGTTGTTATATATTGCAGTATATTTTCTTGTTATAATGAAGAGGGATTGAAGTAAATGTTGAAGTGAACGAACGGCCAAAGCAATAAAATGAATGCCTGTGACATATAATGTATAAATGGGATATATCTTCTCTTCGAAATGTCTTAGGGCAAAAATGATTCATTAAACATGGAAAACGAAACTAAAATATGACGGAATGCTTTTTTTATTAAGGATATTTTCTATTTTTTCACATAAGAACACAATCGTGAATTATAACGAATGCATTAAAATTTCTTCGATAAGTGTTAAGTAGATAAAAGATAAATTGAATTGAAAAACAGAGGATGGTGTTAGGAATATACAGAGAGAAGGTAATGCCCGTTAAGACAGATTCCAATTATTTTTTCCTTTCTACTACACATTGTTAAACTATGATAAAAACGAAATCAAAACGTCATTTCAGACCCATGAATAGCGTGTAGCAGTGGTGTGTTTATGTTTAAGTTATATCAATGTCGGCAGTTTGATATCCGGTTCCTTTGAACTGGATATTCCCGACAAGTTGTTCATACCTCGTTGCAACATAT
Organism: Magallana nippona; assembly: GCA_033439105.1. Classification (NCBI taxonomy): domain Eukaryota; kingdom Metazoa; phylum Mollusca; class Bivalvia; order Ostreida; family Ostreidae; genus Magallana; species Magallana nippona. The sequence continues at coordinate 43,229,904 of CM065926.1, forward strand.
GGCATCCAAATGTTGCAACATTTACTCATAATCCTCATCAATATAGTTATTTTGGGAAAGGGATTGATAACTCATTGTTTACAAGTAATATACTGTTTCTTTTTCGTCATCTCTCTTTTTTTTCAAAACCAAGACTTTTAGAAATGACAATGAAGAAAATATAACGCTGAATATCAATCCCACTTAATTCCTTTGGTCCATCTCTTATTAAGATTGAAAGGCCATCCATTTTGGTTATCGGGATATGCATGCAGTATAAGGAAGTCAAGTGTTTTTGATGGTCCTATAGCTAAATTTACATTATCAAATCAATCGACTATATATCAAATATATACAAGGATCCATGGAATTTTATAAAAGTTAAACTGATAAAACAACCGATATTTGATAAGAAAAAATAGTACATGTATGTCCATTAAGGAATATTCTTAAAGAATAAGAAAAAAATAGTACATGTATGTCCATTAAGGAATATTCTTATTAATATTTACCATTGCCTTTTTTACCCACAAAGCAATTTAATTATGGCATGCAAAAATGCCGCAACCGATGTAGCATCTTGTACAAGAACCAGTGTGAATTATGATAATGATATACACGTTTTATGTTATTTTCTTAATTTTAACTAACATTTTTAAACGGGATACGACAATTCTTTTGTTGTGGATTTTTTATTTTATTTGTTTTAACTCCTAATGCAGGGTGTTGCAAATTCCTTCTTCCATGACCATAAGATGTGTGAATAAGGGCTGAACTTTTTCATATTTTTTGAAAATTAAATAAATTTTATACAAAGTTTCTTGTTTGTTGCTTAGTTTTGTATCATTGATGGTCCAGATTTTACATTTAAAGATATTAAGGAGGCTGGGTTGTCAACAAATTAACCATTAGATCTTACTTATATTTTTAGATATGATTTGTTTAGCTATAAACCATCATTTAGTAAAGAAATAAATATATATTAGCTTTGAAATTTGAATATTTTGCTATATATCTATACAGAGCTCTTCTTTTTATGGAGATTAGTATAGTCCAAAATTGGCCACGTCCATCCAGCCGTCTTAATAGTAAACAATTTACGGCATTGTATCTTTACATGGTATTCGATCATTTCAGACAACTTTTTTTCAGCAATTTGTTGGGAGACGGTTACAAAGTCTCTAGAGATATGAGTGAGCTACTGCCGCCTCCCTATAATTGTTATTCTTTATAACGTTCACCGATATCAATTCGCTTCAAAGGGAATTCTTTAACTCAATCTTGATTGTCACAAAAGCCATGAACTCGCAGGTTGGTCTCGGACTTCTTCTCCTGCTTTCTCACCATCAAATCAACCAATTCCCTTGAAAGTAGTTTAATTGTTTAATCAGTTTTTTATTTATCATGGAATTTCTCAGAATAGGAGAGAAGATTGGTCTCGTTAGCCAAATATTTTCTTGACTTCACATATCCATTAAATATCGTTTAGAACTTAATGTATTTTTTAAACGAGATGAGATAACTGTTATAATCAAGTTTGTACACTGAATGATTGATCGAATGTTGACTTCAATCTTTGCTAGAGACTTATCCGGGAACCATACGCTTACTTTTCACTGTGTATTTTCTTTAAGGAACGAAACAGGAAACCTAGCAGATAAGGTTTCATATTTATCTAATAATTACATATTTAGACTCGAGTGTATTGATAAATTCCCGATATTTTTGCTGGTCTTGGCCAATAAGTACATTTATGTCATACTTTTAGAGAGTAAACCACACGATCTTGTTTTGAATGAAGTGTTCATTTCTGTATTAAATTATTTTTGGGAAAGTTTTTTAAATCGAAACCCAAATGGATTTAAGATTTTGTTTAAATAAAATCTTATACAAAGTATTTAACTTTCCTTGCTCAAGAAAACACATAAATTTCTGTCGTTGTCACGAAACCTATACATCAATACTGTTGTATTATTCTAGTTTTAAAAGATTGCAATTTCAAACATTATCATATGAATTTTGTAATTTTTCAAAACATTTGGAACCGTATACCATATACCAATGGATGCGAGCCAACTCATCCCCAGGTGAAAATATCCCATTTTTGCAAGATTGTCCATTTCACTTCAAATACTCGATTATAAAACTCTTCCTGATGCTTTATTATGGAATGTTAGCTCTCCTTATGAATTAAAACAACCATTAACAAAGATACACACATCCACATGTAATAACAAAATTAGTATAATGATCATCATCTTATTTTTTTTTTTTTTTATCATTTTCCAATATTATATGGGTAACGATATCAAAATATTTGTATTGTATGATAGCACATATCGTTGTCTTTATGCATTTCTCAAAACTATAATCGATAAGTTGTGAAATCACAAGACTCTTCTCGCGCCCATTCCATGCAACATGGCAAGTATCGATCGGTATGTCAAGGAAAAAACCCACAAAAATTACATCGAACTCGTTTAAAGACATCAGAAAATATCATCTTCCATTCAAAAGAATTACTTTAAAAATCTGTCAATGTAAAAGAATTTCTTTTTAAAATGCCGAAATTGAAAGTAATTATCTACACAATTTCAGAATGGCATAAAAGCACGTCCAGTTGGTGTAACAAAATTCATGATTTAAACCATTTATATAGGTTTTCAATGTTGCCTTTCTACGGAAGCGTATAAGCGCCACATTGACAATTATTTTTTTTTACAGTCCACACGTTAATCAGTAAAATTCACACTTCAATCTGTAAATTGTACACCTCGGTCTGTTTTCAAGTTGTATGGGCAAAATGAGGTGGTATAGGACACATCGAGATATTCAATTTATTATCATCGTTTTAAAAATCAAATAGTACAGAATTGGCCATAAAATGCAATTAAAAATTCTTATTAAAGTAAAAAATCGATGATTACTAACGGAATTTGAACTCATGGCTTGTAGATAAGAAGCTGGCGCTAAAACCCATTGTACCATGTTGTTCGATATCAAAATCGTGAAAGGAAAAATATATAAACTTATAGTTAATTTCATTAGAGGATAACACCTCTATCCATTAAGATAGTTTTTCAACATTGGTTAATACGGGTTAGTTTCATATAGGAGCGAGCTTTAGGACGAGTGACATACATGTATCATGAAGTGATATGATGCCAGTTGGAATAAATATACATGTAGCTAATAGATCGTCCAAAGTTGGAATTCGTGTGTGTGTGTGTGTGTGTGTGTGTGTGTGTGTGTGTGTGTGTGTGTTTGGGGGGAGGGGGTTATTTGCGACAGGTACAGTGTACCTGTAACTAGAACATATGTTAATTTAACCCGATTACAAAATAAGCTTCAACCTCTTTTATTTGTCCGTATTACACTGGTTCAAATATATTAATCATTCCGGTCGCCTTCAAAAGTTCAGAGAATGACCAATTTGCCCTTGCTATACAGTCTCGTTTTCGCATCTTGATTTCCCACATGTCAAGTCATAAAAGACCCGTCTCTATATCTGTTATTGTCATTAGATAAATATATGCATCTTTGTTCGCATATAATGGATTAAATCAAAGATTTACGACCTGGCCGAGGAATGTTCTTTATCCTCCGATCGAGTTTCCGGCAAACAGCCTGCATGAGACATGTGCGACAATCCTTAATTATCCGAGCGGTTATTCGGAAAACAATACAGAGTCGTTTTCGTGTTTTTAGCACGGCATAAAAGCAACACAGGACAGGATTTGTACGCAAGAAATCGATGGCTTGAATTTCATGTAACTATACAAAGTAAGACATCTACGCTTTGGGAAGTCGAAGTTTTAAACGCGGTGACAACGATTTCCCAAAACTATCAGGAATGTTCAGACCTCGATGAGCAAAATTGTTTTTAAATTCGATTCGAACTAGAACTTTTGATATCTTGAGCGGGGTGTTTGATGTCATCTAAGGTACATGTTTTCTATGTGTGTTAAACCGCAAACTACTTCATTTGGTTCCGTCCTTGATAAAGCTCTTCAATTGTTAAGAGTAGTAAAAACAAGACCCTTTTGCACCCTGATTCGTATACGAACCTAGCGTTGTCAAGAAGAGCTTTAAAAGTTCTCTAAATAAATGCATGTCTTGCATCTTCTTTCAACATGCGCGGATCTTTGGGAGGGGGGGGGTCCTGGAAAATTCAAATTTATTTAATTGACATAGTAAAAATACCGTTAATATGCCTCGGACAACCCCCTCCTGGCAAATTTGAATATCCCCCCCCCCCCCTTTGAAAAAAATGTCTGGATCTGCGCATAAACACCCTTCCCCTTACAACTTTTTCAATAATCTAGCATCGACAGGTTTACCTTGTACACGTTTATTTCTGTTTAACAATCAGACATTGGTAATGATTGTTAACCCCCAAAATTCAAATCGATTACACTGAAATTGATAATGAACATATACATTGTGTTATTATGACAGTTCAGATAAATGACTATATGTGGTAATGGATATAGTGACTGAGTAATGATGGTCAAGCTTTTAAATTCCAAGCCCATGCATTTTTATATATCGAATGGCAATAAGCAAGTCTATAACAAGTGTTCGATTTGTTAAATTTCAGTTCCAACAAATGCACTCCTCCAAAACACGATGAAACAATTAGTTCCTCTCTTGATGACTCCGCTTTATTTTTCATTGCGTAGAATAACTATTAATAGATTTTCACTTTGGTGTAGTAAATCCTTACAAGCGATGATAATTAATTGTAAAGGATTGCACTCTAGCTGACGAGGGACCGTGAACGACGAGGCTTCGGCAGCTAATCACCACTTCTACATGCTTCTGGAGAGTCAGACCCTCGAGTCTTCATGTGAACGTCTTCAGCGGCTTTTTACATAAACCGGAGATACATTTTTCTCTCGTTTGGGGGGGAGGGGGGGGGGGGCTTTTACAGCGAACACAGTTATTTAAAACATCATATCATACCGGCTTTTTTGGGGGGTGGGTGGGGGGGGGGGGGTTGCTTGTCTGTCTGTACTGTTTCAGTTGCTTCACGTTTAGAGAATATACACAGCCATTTGTGCTTCCTGTGAAATTTACGTGAAAATATCGTTGCGTTAATATCACGTGAATCACGTCATATCATGTGAATTTAACGTAAACTTCTTGTGAAGTGAAATTCAAGTGAGCCATAATTGTCTGTGTAGGCACTTTTTGTTTACCGATGCATATACATGTATTTTAGGCATATTATGTTGTTTTTTTCATTTTTTTTTTCAGCTACAGCCTATTTATAGCTATTGCAGAGAATCTTTGTCATTGTTCTTTCTTAATCTTATGCGTACATATGTAGGTATTTAGAATGGTTATATGTAACATACCTGTTGACTTACATTTTATTAATTTTCAATATAATTTAAAGAAAAGCATAATTTTCGATATTATGAACTTTCTACGGAGTTTATGATAAGTGTCTCTTCGTTAAATGCCTTTGTTTGAACTAATAAAAATTAAATTCACAATTTATGTTAGATATAAATGTACATGTATTGCTAAATTATACCTTACAAGGCTTACAGCCTGTATAACTTGTATACACATGTGCATTGTAATACGTTTTAAAAAACTGGTGAGTTTTGGTGGGTTTTTTTTTAATAATAAATAAGTAAAACATTATTGCGGTAAAACAAGATTGAAAAACAACCTAATTAGAAATATAGATGTAGAGCCTTTAGAACCTGTAACATATTACAACCCCATCCCCACCCTCTCCCAAATTGAATATATTTTACTCACTACAAGACAAGAGGAAAAAACGTAATTCATTATGCGATATTTCGTGACTTTCTCGTGTAATACTTGTAATTAGAAGTTAAAAGCCTGAAAATGGACGCTTATTGACTTGCCCGTCATAAAACTGCCTTGATGTCCATACGACTGGTGGAGAAAAACGACATTTCATGACTTAGAGTTAAGATCTATTGATTAAAAAAAAAGATCTTAATTTTGCCAATTAACAGTCCAAAGCATTCAATCACTGGCTTATTGACTTTCCAAGATGTGTGAAGTATAAGATATTTTATCTATTTTGCAATGAAGACAGAGCGCCTTTTAGCGTTTATATTAATAGATTTTCTTCGAGATTTCCTGGCTTTTAACAAGTACATAAAAGTCGTAAAAGTGAATGTAAATTTGACTGGAACATTGACCCTTGAAACATTAAAAACAAGGAACTGATTTAGATGAAAGCTATTGGAAATTTACTCCGATGTGTCGAAATGTATTTATATTACTATTTTTTGTTAAATGCACAAAAAATGAATCAAATTTCCTTTCTATTATTTTTTTTAATTTGATTTTTTTTTTTCAGATCTGATAAATATTTTTGTGTCATGTATGGACAAAAACTATACAAATTTTTTTCCCGCATGGATTAATTGAATTATAATAGCTTAATGGACCCATATGAGAGAGAATGAAATTCGACCTTCTGTGGTTGAATATATTAATATTCATTGTTATAAAATAACTATTGGAGATGTTCCAAATGATTATGATGTTGTTTAAAATGTAAACTAACTATATTGAATAAATCATTCATTTTTTCAAAATTTGTTTTTTGTTTATAATAAACAAAAACAAATATACAAGTTTTAAAAAACTTAGTTCACCTGTGAATTGTACGATCTTCAGTCAATCAGTTATCTGTCAAATATTTGTTTCTTTGTCACTAAAATAAACTAAAAAAATATATAACTATATATAACTGATTTATATCGATGAAACCGATATCTCATGGAGCTTTCTTAAGTTGGTCCCAGCTATTGAAAAAAAGTTAATTGAAAGTTTCTTATGCACTGTTAGTGAAAGAAACAACAAAGGTGCGAAAATTATTTATTGTTATGTGTTGTAAATAAACCGAAATATACATTTTAGTAAATGGCCTGCAAAATGGCAAGTAATCTAACTGATCACTAATCCTTAACAAACTAATATCACTTCTATTAATGATTTGAAATTGAATTAGAATAATTGGGTTTGGAAGAACTTGGTAGTACAAGGGCTACTTCATACAATGAGTAATATCAAATGTAGGATATAAAAAACCACACAGGAGATATCAAAGTTGTCGCAAACAAAAAGGTAAAGCAATAGTGTATGAATTTCTATATTTTTTACAGTAATCTCTTGGAGAAGAGACTATTGAGTTTAAGTCTTAAGGAAGCCTTACTCTCGCAGAATAGGGAAAACGTTAAATAATTGGGAAGAAATCAAAGGCATGACAATGCAAATAACCTTGATCATAGCTCTCTTGGGTTCTAAAATAACAAAGATCCAACGTTGGCTGGAGATCTGCGGTCTCCGCTCACGTCACCGTAAATATCGTGAATCTTTGACATTGTAATTCTGTTCATATCCTGATTTCAAAGAAGTCCATTTGCGCCGAGAGATCAGAAAAGAACGACATCTTGCTTGAACAGTCACGGAATGAGATAAAATTTTCAATTGTCAGTGGTAACGGCAGCATTGATCCCTAAATAGTTTATAATTTTCTCCCGTTTCATCCATACGCTCGCTGAATATTGGATAATAAGGAAGTGAATCTGCGAGTTGTAGATTTATTTTTATCTGGGCTGGATTTTTATTCTTCAACGATGACAGAACATTAATATGTATAAAACTTCATGTAAATGATCATCATTTCCTATTGCTTTAAATAGCAACTACATTGTACATATATTTATTCCATTTCTTTTACTAGTATATTGATTTTGTCGGGAAGCACGATTTTTATGTAAACATACAACATAACTATGTTACTTTATGCCATGAAGGAAATCTGTAATCAAATGGTTAAATAGAACACATAAAAGTAAATCATTTTTAAATGATCGTTTTAAAAATACTTTGTACATGTACTATGACTTACCTAATAATGTATCTGAAATAACAGAATTTTTGAAGACGCTTTCAATTACACATTGCAGAAAGCAATTAACATGGAGTTGATAAGCTATCAAAATGAAACTTTGTAAAGTTTAACGATTCCTTATTTTAACCATAACCTTATAATCATATCGTTATAAATTTACATATATAGGAATGGGTTGTTTTTTTTAAAAATTACGATTAAGTTTTTTTGAAACAGGCTTATTATTATGGGTCATTGGCTGAATCTCTGTATCGGAGGTTTGAATGAATTTGAGAAAGTATTTCAAAATTCATCTTATTTTTTTTTCTCTTTATTTTAACCTTGTAAAGGTAAGAAACGAATGTTTTTTAGTGATTAGTAGTTGAACGGATGTCGAAAGTGAAAAGTTGAAGCGAACAGGGTATACAATTAAACATGCAGCCTCTTATCTAATTGCTAAAAGTCTTATATATGTCAGCATGTTGACATGCATTTCTACAACGAAAATTTTAGATAATAGAAAAATAAATGCGTCTCTTGCTGGATGTCACGTAAAGGCAGTGATAATGGGTAGAAAAATACTCAAAATTAGGATTAAAAAAAACCCTAAATGTAAAATTACATTAACATTGCTGAAAAATCAAAAGATACAAAATATATTTAAATTTCTCACCCCTAAATAGTGTTAAAGTATGATGCTTGTACACACGTACCTCTGTCCTAAGGTGCCGTAGATAAATTCATTCTTAAAAATATTTATTTCGACGTTATTTTACAATTAACAGTGTATAAAAATTTCAAAAACAAATCTGATCTTTGTCTATATGAAATGATAATTACATGTTCATGCATGTCTGGCGTTTGTTACTGTAATTTTAAAAGCAGAAACATTCCAATGTCTACGTAAGCAATAGCATAATATCATTCAATCAGCAACAGAAAAAGGGAAAATAAAAACTGTTCTCCCATTAAGAAAAAAAGAAATTCTAGACCCTGGAGAGCTGCAATCTATCCATTTTCTGTATGAAAGAAGATTGCTTAACTTCTTAAAAACCCCAGTGTATTGTACTAGACGTTATACACATACCATTATGTACGATTTTAGAGGGATTAAGAAGAATGTGCTGTCCTCTCAATGATACGCACTGAACAAGCGATATGTTTTAAAACTTTGTACATAAATTAATGAAGAAATGTTCAGAGAGTGATGTAGATATATATGTTAACAGTACGATGAAGGGGGGTGGGGGGGGGGGGGTGATTCATGTGAGCTTTAAATGAAAGCACGATCATCCGTTGCCAAAGTTGCTTTCTTCCCACCAAATACTGTAAAATCAAAAAGAGTTCGATAATGTTTTATTTTATTTTTTACAAAAAAATTGTAGAAGAAAAGAAATAACAAACCATAACAACTTATAGCTATAACCATATAGGTTTTTTTTTAAAAATAAAAACAAATTCATATTTGGATCCCTCCTGGAGCCCAAATAATGTTGCCAAAGGGAGGATGAATCAAGGATTCAACAAAGCTGAATTTTTGTCAGGATCTACAATGCTTCAACTTATGATATTATAATGCATGCGTTAAATTGGAACCAAGAGTTGCTGCCATTGATGCCAAACACGTAGCCATAAGAAATTCCTTATGTTAACCATTCTTAATTAATCATCTGAATTGTAATAGCCGACTCGTGATCGGTTACTCGTGGTCGGGAGTATAAGGGAAGCATTCGCAAGTTCGTGCTAAGCTATTTTAAAATGTTCGCATGGTTGTACATTTAAAGGTATATATGCCGTTTTAAATGAAAATTTTTAAAGAAAGAATTTTTTTTTCATTTTTCCATTAAGCTACAAAAGTTACAAACTTTCTGGAAATTATACAGTTTAAATCATACGCATTTAAAAGTATTGAATATAAATTCGAATTAATTTATTTACTGACCGGGACGGTCAATAAACGCCCAACTTTGAAATATTCATTAGCACGTGATATGACAATCTAAATTTAGAACGTACACAAGATGTCGACGCAAAAACGTGGTTGGCCCTTTGGCAGCGGAATAACAAGTTTGGAGAGAAAAGAAAGAAAGAAACAGTTTGATAGAGAACGTTGTAAAATGAGAATCAATATTGGAGACCATTTTGAGCGGTGGACACGTGTTAGAAACTTCATGTTTAACTATGAGCTTGGCGGCTTCTTGCTATAGACATGTGAGTCACACAGCGGTGTGTTTTCTTTAAGAAGATATTTACTCATAAAAGAAAAGAAGCTTGTGTGTATGGTACGATATTCATTGTCTGAATATGACAAAACTTAAATAGGTATCACTCGAATACTTTTTAAAAATCTGTAAATTGTATGTTTTGAGTCGAGAGGTACCAGAAGGGATAAATTTGACGTTCTATTTTATAATTATATATGTTGTCTAATGTATGAAAATAATGGTCAGTTGTAAAAGAACTCTCACTGATTGCCATCGACACCGATATGCAACCATCCTCATAAAATGCAGATGACAATATCTGTTATTTATTTCTATTAACAGCACACGATCCTGTAAATGAATTCGAACAACTGTAAACAAACCTGTCGTATTACCTCGTTCTGCATGCTGCTTTTCTGAATTACTATTCCCGCGCACATGCGCAAATCCACCTCAAACGTTAATCATTTATGAATATGCATACTAGGTAAATCGCCGTTATTCATTTTCAAATTATGGCTAGTACCTCGTTAATATTTATCAAAAAATTGCAAAATTTTCTACAAACTTCTTTTTCAAATATCTAATCATGCTGACAACATCGTAAATATGCCGTTAAAAACGGCACATATACCTTTAACTATAGTGACGGTATATAAAATATTGTTTGTGTCAAAGGCATTCTAGCAGGGGGTTACATTAAAGTCATATTTTGAAGTAAACTATAAAGCTTTAGAATGATTCTGATGGTATATATAGCGAGATCACATGGACTATTAGATCAGTAAACTATAGATCTTCAATCTTTGTAGCAAGTTTTTATTTACATATGTACATTAATCTAAAAGTAAGTTTATGAAACAAAACAGTTAATTAAGTGAATCGCAAAGCCAGCGTAAACGAGTCACTTTTTATGATATGTTGTGACGTCAGCAACATTCCCTGCGTTCGTTCGGAGAAGACGGATCATTTACCCAATGTGAAACCACTGTGAAAGACGTCAAATCCATACGTTCCAAATGAATATGTGTGGACAAGGAAGAGTACGCTAATTTGGTACTGTGGGTATTTTTGTAAATGTCACAAAAACAGAATATCATTGGAAATAGCTTCATTAAAACGTGAAGGGGGCATTCCGAGGACCTTAATATTACGTCATCTTATAACTGTCAAAGCTTGAGGTTTAGCAAATAATAATGAACTTAATTAAAAGACTGAATAATCAGACTATCGACTAAAAGTGCATTCTTATAAGTTTGACAAAACAAGTATACAAGGTTCTTTTTTGTACGTGTATTTTATAAAATCCATAGACTTTGGACTAATGCAACATGCAGATCTAATTTGTTAGTGATTGATCAAGATGCGGAAAACAGTAATTTATTTAAAAAAAATATATTCTATATGTTTAAACGTGTCTAAATTGTTGAGAGATGCCGAGAAAGGGGAAGGGTAAAGCATATTCCAATGATGATACAATATTTTAATTTTAAAATCATTGCACGATTTATGATTGAATGATTTCTTCTCACGAGAAAACTTTATGAATTTCACGTTTTCCACAACAGCTCGAAGAGAGGCAACTTTTGGCTGTAAATACAGTATTTGTGGGAATGAAACATAATATAAATGATGATGCAGCCGGGTTTTGAATGTGGCTATGAGAAGTTTACATTTATTAATTCAAATAATCTAATTTCTTACGATTCGGGACAATCGTTGATTAATTTACACTGAGATATTTATGATATTTAATAACAAACAAATCTTAATCTGGATGATTTTTATTATGCAATACTGACAATGTGGTTATCAGATATTTTTTTTTTACCAATCTTCACCAAATTTGGTCTGAGGTATAATTGGGGTGAGAAATTCATTTGAAATTACAATACAATTAATTTTTAGTAGAAACTGTACAAATTGATGCAATCTTTTAATATCTTCTTATGTATTCCTTGGCCACAGGTACTGGACGTTAAAAACAATGAGAACTTCCTGTACTTGTTTTAAAAAAGTTCTATAAAAAGAAATGTTGTAAAGTGAAGTGTATGTGTCTTATGCATCTAGCAAACTTGGTATATATTGTAGTGATTTGACCCTCCCCCCCCCCCTCCCCCCTTTTTTTTAAATTTTATTTTTAGTACATCCTTTTAATATTGCAGTTGTATCATAAATGTACATATGGAGAGAAATATTTATGCTAATAATGATATAGGTTAATGAACCCTAATAACTTACTTTTGTATCGTACAATCATTGTTGACATGTGTTACTTACCTACATGTCTACTTTCGTTTTTGCACTTCCTGTGTGTATACAGAGTTTACCTTACTTTGTGTGAAGAATTATGAAGTGTTCCGAATGTGTGTATTATCGATTTCTCTGTTTATGCGGGAAATATAAAAGTCTTTGTAAAATAACTCGACAGAGTATACGATATTTTTGTGAACATAAGTAATGTTTTCCATGCAAATATTATGTGTTGTTTTGTTATTTATATGACGAGAATCGGCGAGATTTTTATTATAGAATTCTGTATGTAGATTTTCTGTACTAGTTTCTATTGATATCACGTGATTTATACAGACTCCGTGTTTTCTATATTTTTCTATGTTTCGCTCGTGCGATGTTTGGAATTCTGTTTTTGGTGATATAAAAGCGAGCAAGTTCTGTAACTCACTCTCTTTTGGGTTCCTTCTCATTCTGGAGACGACGTAAGTCGTTGTTTTTATTTTATTATTGTTTAGGCTGCATCTTAATTTTTGAAATGGAGTTTTATTGATTTTTATGTCTATGAGCATTCTCTTTTATTTACGTTTGATAAGTAGAGGAGTTTTTAGTCATTAATTTGGCTACATTTTGAGACTTTGATCAGTTTAGTTTTAAAAGCAAATTACTCGTAGATTTGGCAGATTCTATTTTATTTATTAAGTTAACTTTGTTGGGAAATCTGGATTTATTTTCGTTTACCTCAGATTTCTATAATTGTGCTACATTTTGGGATAATTTTTGGATGACTATAATGAATTATAATTTGGAAAGTGTTTGTTGAAATTTGAACTTGATGATTGTCTCAAGTAATTATGGCAGTTAGTAATTATTCTAATTAGTGTGTAATGAAAGCATAGGGAACATCTCAAGAGTGAATTTTCCTCTGAGAGCTCTAGAATTTTAAGGGTGATTTTTCCCCTGAGAATTCATTGTATAAGTTTGATTCTACTACTCACTGAAATTGATGGGTGATAACCTCGTATAATTTCAGTTCTTTATTCATTTTTTTTTATGGAAGCATTGTCTATGGTGAATTATCCCAAGTTGTTCCCCTTTAATTGTGTTATATTTGCAAGTCGATCTCGTCGTTCACGCGTTTTATTTTGTGTCGTGTTTTACGCATGAGTGAAATCCTCAGCGCGTTGTTTTGCATTTAACTTGTTGTATTCGTTCATATGAATAAATTTGTTAACTTTCTGAATTTGTGTCTTATTACAATAAGTCTTTGGACTTCAGTTCAAGAGTCAGAGTCATGGTCAGTGTCAGGGTCAGACTAATTTAAAGTATTAGAGCTTAGTAGGTCAGTTTAAGTTATGTTTTATTATGGGTCATTTAAGTTTCCTTGCTTATGGGAGATAATCAGCTGGTGGCAGCGCTACTGGGAAAAAGGACTTTCCCACTACACAAATTTCATGGTGGCAGCGGTGGGATGTGACTTCGCAGACGTGCGTCCACATCCAGAGATACGTGCCCATCCTTGATTTGATCAGCTACAGTCACAGATGATAGCAGCGGAGAGCTGACTTTGTGGAGGGTGTACAGACTTTAGTCTTCAACGTGCCGAGAGCCTTGGAAGCAGACCTATGATGTCACGATGCACAGACTGGGTCAGAGTCTGGGATACCATTTTTTTTTTTTATTGATGTACAAATTAGTTGTTTTGAGAAGAGTCTGTAGTCTGATGCTGTAGTAGTTGTGGTGAGGTTTAGGGATTATGTTTTGTGCAATCAGTTTTATTTTAGGACTAAGTGAGAGGTAGTTCTGATTGATAGGGTTCTGTGAGAGGGAACCTAGGAGTATGTTATTCAGTGAGAGTGGATATTGATAGTAGAGGTTTTTTTGTATTTTTAAACTTGAAACCTGAGTTGATGGCATATGTGATTCCTTATTTTATGACCTATCTTGGCTTTTAATTTGCAAAGAGAAAGAGACCTTGTGAATACACTGAGTACTACTGTTGTGAATGAAGATATGGCAAGCAGGAGGAGAAATCTTGGTTTAAGAAGTCAACACAGAGAGGAGAGTGAAAAACCAACTGACACAGACACTGATACTGAAGTTTGTAAGAGGAATGTAGAGAGCCTGAAGGACACCTTTGACAAGAGTGAACCAATTACAGTACTTTTAAACCCAAACAGAATGGAAGCAGATTAAATCTTTGCACCAAACACAGAGAGAGAGGACGAGATGGAATTTCATGCATGCAGAGATGGAATCGATGAAAATACTGGAGCAGTTAAAGGAGCTATACAGGAAATGAGTCAAACATTAGTGACCACCATTACTAAAGCCTTTTGGAATGTTAATGTAAAGGAAAATGTATTTGGATTCTTCATCATCAGATGATAGTGAAGAGGAATATCACTCGGAAGCCTATACTGAAGACTTGGACTTAGGACTTCCAGAGAAAAATCCAGCAAAATCATTCAGTGTGAAGTTACCTCCCTTCACTGGTGAAGATGATTGGAAAGTATGGTTTAACAGATTTAAAACAGTAGCAAAGAGACAACACTGGACCAGAGAACAAAAACTGGATCAGTTATTACCCAAACTACTCGGAAAAGCTGGTGATTTTGTGTTCGGACAACTCTCACATGAGAAAATTGACAACTATGAAGTTCTTGTTGAAGAATTAAACAACAGATTCAGCACCATTGAGACAGCTCGGAGTTATAAATTACAGTTTAATAGGAGAGATCAGAAGCCCGGAGAATCAGCAATTCAGTACGGAGCCGAATTGAAAAGAATTTACGACAAAGCTTACCCAAATAGAAATTCAGGGACTAGGTGTGAGGACTTACTCAGGAGATTTTTAGATGGACTTAATGATGAAAATGCCAGGTTTCAGATAGAATTTGTAAAAGATCCTGCAGACATTGATGAAGCTATCAGACATGTGATCAATTTCACAGAGGCTAAGAAGGCTAGCTACACAGATGATCAAGATAAAAGGCCAAAGAAAATAGCAAGACAAGTGAAAGTAAAGAATACAAAGAGGCCATTGTCTACTCAGAATGACATGGAGAAGAGCCAAGGAAACATAATGGAAGAACAGTTGGAAAAGGGGAATAACTCTTCCATGGAAACTGGAAAGTCTGGAAATGGAGTGAGTGAAGAAGTGATATGCATGAAAAAAGAAGATTTGCAGAATTTGATGAGAAGTCTAATGATGGATGGTCAAAACAAAGCAATGCAATACCACCCCAGAGAACCACGTGTACATGACAGGACTTGTTTCAAATGCGGAAACCTGGGACACTTTGCTAAGTTTTGCCCACAAAACAATATAGTTCCTAACAGACCTACTGTAGCACCAAGATGGACCCCAGTGCCGAGAAATAATACTTCACGAGGTACCAATGACGAACGGAGAACTGCAGTGATGAATGGGATTTCAGATCCCTCGTTAAACTAGACAGGGTTGACTCTGCTGGTCGAGAGCTGACCCTAGATAAAGTTTCAACAGACCATCATATGAAAAGAAATTTGGAGAATAAAAGAAAAGCATTAGATGAAAAATTTAATCATGTAAATGAGGGAGTTCACCTCACAGGAATGGTAAATGGACTTCGAGTAAATTTCACGGTGGATACTGGAGCTGCTAAAACTGTGATTTCAGAGAAAACTTTCAACAGATTACAAGAGAATAAAAAACCACTGTTAAAGAAATCCACTGAACTCTGTAACTGTAGTGGCGAGCCCCTCAGAGAAATAGGCAAAGCCAGTTTTGATATAGAAATAGGATCATTCACCTTCAAGAGAGAGATAATAGTAGCAGGCATTGCAGATGAAGGACTCCTAGAAATGGACATTTTGATGGAAGGAGGAAAACCTGCAGATGTTCTGTTGAGTAGAGGAGTTATCTTATTTCGTGGTGAAGAAATCCCATGCAAAACAAGAATCAGTCAATCCATCCGACGAGTGGTAGCAGCAGATAATGAAATAATACCTCCATACTCAGAGAAACTAATAGATGTCTATATTCAACGTTTTGAAGACGACGAAGCTAGTTTTGAAGAAAACATTCTTGTCAGTCCAACTCCTAGAATTTCAGAGGATTATCCTTTGTACATGGCTAAATGTTTACTTGATGTCAAAGACCAAGTAACTTCAAAATTGAGAGTACTCAACCCCTACAAGACGGAAGCTTTTATCAGGCAAGACGCCAATATTGCTGAGGCAGAGGAATGCACGCCCATCGAAACCATCCTTGAAACTGAAGATGCGGTTGAAAGGGAAAACAACTCCATTTTGAGACAAATAAACCTAGCCAAGTCGACGGATTCGCCACTGGAAGACATTTCACCAGAATTAGTGCTTACAAATTGCCATTACATTTTAAGGATTTATATGAAAGAGTCTGACATACCAAAAACAGCCTTTGTAACAAAATGCGGACTTTACGAGTTTCTAACAATGCCATTTGGTCTAATGAATGCTGGTGCCAGATTCCAGAGATTGATGGAAATCGTTCTACAAGGTCTTCAGTGGCAGAGTTGTCTAGTTTATCTGGCTGATATAATAGTGTTTTCTAAAGACTTCCCTCAGCACATAGAAAGAATTCGACAAGTTTTAGACAAAATACAAGGAGCAGGCTTAAAACTGAAACCAGAGAAGTGCCATTTGTTTTGTCCCAAAGCAACATTCTTAGGTCATGTAGTTTCAAAGGAAGGTATACAACCCAATGGAGAAAATATTAAGAAAATCTTGGAATGGCCAACTCCACAGAATGTAACAGAGGTTAGACAAATATTAGGACTAGGCTCATATTACCGCCGCTTTGTTCCAAATTTTGCAGAGATCATGAGACCTTTAATTGATTTAACAAAGAAAAACAAAGAATTCATTTGGTCAGAATCCTGTGAGCAGGCATTCGAGAAGTTGAAGCAAATTTTAACAGAACCGGACATTTTGACACACCCGCTAAATGATGACGGACAATTTATCCTAGACACAGATGCGAGTGATTATGCGATTGGTGCAGTCCTCAGTCAAGTGCAGAACGGTAGAGAAAAGGTTATAGCTTATGGTAGCAGAGCCCTGAATAAATCGGAGAGAAATTACTGCATCACAGACAAGGAGTTACTAGCCCTGAAGAATTTCATAGAATATTACAGACAATACTTATTAGGCAGAAAATTCAAGGCGAGAACTGACCATAGAGCCCTCATCTGGTTGTTTAGTTTAAAGGAACCAAAAAGTAGAATAGCGAGATGGATTAAGGTTTTGTCAGACTATGATTTCACTATTGAGTATAGGCCAGGACAGAAACATGGAAATGCGGACGCTATGTCAAGATGTGAGAACCCCAAAAATTGTTGCTGTTCAGCTGAGCAAGAAATTTCATTGCAGTGTGGCCCTTGTAAAAAGTGCTATAGAAGGACAGTAGAGATAAATTCTTCAATGCCTGAAAAATACTTGAATACAGCAAACATGACGAGAGCAGTTCAAACAAGATCATCTAATAAAGAAACCAAGAATATTCCTGATGAGGATGATGTGATGCTTTGTTTTTCCCAATGGAAACCATCTTACACTCCTCTACACCTAAAAAAGAAACAAAGTGAAGATGAAAATCTGCGAGTTGTTATGAAATGGTTACAAATAAAAGTCAGACCTTCTTATGAGGAAATAATAAAAGACAACTTAGTAATCAGGAACTATTGGCATCTCCTGAATTCCCTATTTCTGGAAAACGGTATTTTGTATAGAAATTTTGAGAAGAGGAATGGGTCAGGTGAGTACAAACAATTTATTGTACCCCAAGGTTTGAAGACAGAAGTTATTCTTCATCTACACAGCGATTTGCTGTCAGGACATTTTGGACAAAAGAAGACCTGAGTAAGGCACAGAAATATTTTTACTGGTATGGGATGAAGGATGACATCAATGCAGCAATTCAGAAGTGTGTGGAGTGTTCGAGAAGCAAGACCCCATCGAAGCAACCAAAGGCCCCACTAGGAGATATGAGAGTAGGTGCGCCAATGGATCGATTGTATACAGACATCATGGGACCTCTACCCCTTACCCCCAGAGGAAATCGTTACATACTAGTTGTCACAGATTACTTTTCAAAATGGGTCGAAGTATTCCCCATAGCTGACCAGTCTGCAGTTACGACAGCCACAGTGCTCTTAAATGAAGTTTTTTAGTAAATTTGGTTGTCCTTTAAATTTACATTCAGATCAAGGAAGAAACTACGAAAGTAGCATTATTGCAGAGCTATGTGATCTCTTACAAATTCGAAAGACTAGATCCAGTCCCAAACACCCTCAAGGGAATGGTCAGGTAGAAAGGTTCAATAGAACCCTTATAAGTATGATCAAAGCCTATTTGAAAGGACAACAAACAGATTGGGATCTTTTCCTCGGTTGCATGGCAGGAGCCTATAGATCATCCACCCATCAGTCTACTGGTTTTACTCCAAACATGTTAATGCTAGGAAAGGAGATAAGATTACCTTCTGAGATTGTATTTGGGAGTCTAGACAACACAGGAGATATCATTTCATCTTACGGAAGTTATGTAGAATTCATACGGGAAAGAATGCACAGAGCACACGGAATTGCCCAGAAGCAGCTAGCTAGTTCAGCAAAACGACAAAAAGAGTCCTACGACCTAAGGGAGAAAACTCTATCTTTTAAAGCGTGAGACATTGTTTGGTATCTCAATGAGACCAGGCGAGAAGGCATCTCACCAAAACTTCAAGATACATATTGGGGACCTTGTGTTATTTTGGAAAAATTAAACGATTTCAATTTCAGAATTAAATACAAAGAAGACGGAAGTTCAAAGGTCGTGCACCACAATAAGCTTAAGAAATACAGCGGCGCCGAAGTTCCGATATGGTGTAAACAGTAGAACGCGATTCCATTTACTTTTTATTACGTATGGTAATAAATATGCGGCGATTGATCGACACATTCTACCCCATGCCCTTTGTCCCTTTGCTTTTAGCTGTCATTAAATGAGTGATATCCTCAATAATGATGGTATCAACATTTCGAGAAAATGAAAGTTTATTTACGATGAAAATTTTGAAATCATTACAGATGGCCAGAGGAAGAGTATTTCAGTGTGTCCACTGTAAACCAATTAAAGTGACGGCAGGAGAAAAAGCAAACATGGAGAGCCACATACTCCGGATGCATGTGTCGAATTTCAACGTCCCGTATCTCTGCAGACTTTGTGGGTACAAGTGCATTAAAACCAGAGAATTCATATGGCACACCACCCATCTGAAGGACCATATTGAGAAGAGGAAAGCCAGCGGAGATAAGTGTGATGAATCTCGATATATGATAGTTGCTGCAACTCCATATGTCATCGCAGAGGGAAAAGATCTCGAGAGGTGGGACAAGTCCAGGTCAGAAGAATTCTGGAAGGCCAAGGATGAGAAGAAAGTAAAAGCAAAGACCCCTCCATCCCTGCCACCGAAGACAGATGAGATCACGCCTACTCCTTTAGAATTGTCAAGTCCAAGGAAATTAGGGGCCTTCGAGAGGAACCTCTTGGACGAGATCCTTACAGATGAACCGTTCGTGTTGGAGCCTACAGAGGAGGCAGCTCTTCCCGAACCTCCAGTGCAGATAAATGAGGAGAGAATGTGTTCCCCTTCTCATTCCTCCTCCTCATCCTCCTCTAAACCTGGCGTTGAGATAAAGGAAACCCTGGAAGATTTCTGCAACAAGATGGTTTCGGCCATCGACGGACTGACTAAAGCTGTGGA
This sequence comes from Magallana nippona, assembly GCA_033439105.1. NCBI lineage: Eukaryota > Metazoa > Mollusca > Bivalvia > Ostreida > Ostreidae > Magallana > Magallana nippona. Next base: position 43,249,981 of record CM065926.1, read on the forward strand.
GAACCAGAACCATATCCTTAGACAACTGGCCGAGAAGTGGGAAAACCCAAAGCGTGAGAGATCGAGATCCCCCCCATATCGGAGATTCCCGGACAAGCGGTGGAAAAGATATTAGCGTTCGTTATTCATGAACTGTTTTGTAAAAAAATTCTAGATTCTGATGTTTACGGATTATCTTGTACTGTATTTTGTATATAATATTTGTTCATGGGGACACTGAACAATTTTAGCAGGGGGTAATGTAGTGATTTGACCCTCCCCCCCCCCCCCCTTTTTTTTAAAATTTTATTTCTAGTACATCCTTTTAATATTGCAGTTGTATCATAAATGTACATATGGAGAGAAATATTTATGCTAATAATGATATAGGTTAATGAACCCTAATAACTTACTTTTGTATCGTACAATCATTGTTGACATGTGTTACTTACCTACATGTCTACTTTCGTTTTTGCACTTCCTGTGTGTATACAGAGTTTACCTTACTTTGTGTGAAGAATTATGAAGTGTTCCGAATGTGTGTATTATCGATTTCTCTGTTTATGCGGGAAATATAAAAGTCTTTGTAAAATAACTCGACAGAGTATACGATATTTTTGTGAACATAAGTAATGTTTTCCATGCAAATGTTATGTGTTGTTTTGTTATTTATATGCCGAGAATCGGCGAAATTTTAATTATAGAATTCTGTATGTAGATTTTCTGTAATAGTTTCTATTGATATCACGTGATTTATACAGACTCCGTGTTTTCTATATTTTTCTATGTTTCGCTCGTGCGATGTATGGAATTCTGTTTTTGGTGATATAAAAGCGAGCAAGTTCTGTAACTCACTCTCTTTTGGGTTCCTTCTCATTCTGGAGACAACGTAAGTCGTTGTTTTTATTTTATTATTGTTTAGGCTGCATCTTAATTTTTGAAATGGAGTTTTATTGATTTTTATGTCTAAGAGCATTCTCTTTTATTTACGTTTGATAAGTAGAGGAGTTTTTAGTCATTAATTTGGCTACATTTTGAGACTTTGATCAGTTTAGTTTTAAAAGCAAATTACTCGTAGATTTGGCAGATTCTATTTTATTTATTAAGTTAACTTTGTTGGGAAATCTGGATTTATTTTCGTTTACCTCAGATTTCTATAATTGTGCTACATTTTGGGATAATTTTTGGATGACTATAATGAATTATAGTTTGGAAAGTGTTTGTTGAAATTTGAACTTGATGATTGTCTCAAGTAATTATGGCAGTTAGTAATTATTCTAATTAGTGTGTAATGAAAGCATAGGGAACATCTCAAGAGTGATTTTTCCTCTGAGAGCTCTAGAATTTTAAGGGTGATTTTTTCCCCTGAGAATTCATTGTATAAGTTTGATTCTACTACTCACTGAAATTGATGGGTGATAACCTCGTATAATTTCAGTTCTTTATTCATTTTTTTTTATGGAAGCATTGTCTATGGTGAATTATCCCAAGTTGTCCCCCTTTAATTGTGTTATATTTGCAAGTCGATCTCGTCGTTCACGCGTTTTATTTTGTGTCGTGTTTTACGCATGAGTGAAATCCTCAGCGCGTTGTTTTGCATTTAACTTGTTGTATTCGTTCAAATGAATAAATTTGTTAACTTTCTGAATTTGTGTCTTATTACAATAAGTCTTTGGACTTCAGTTCAAGAGTCAGAGTCATGGTCAGTGTCAGGGTCAGACTAATTTAAAGTATTAGAGCTTAGTAGGTCAGTTTAAGTTATGTTTTATTATGGGTCATTTAAGTTTCCTTGCTGATGGGAGATAATCAGCTGGTGGCAGCGCTACTGGGAAAAAGGACTTTCCCACTACAATATCAATGATGGGCAAAAGGCTTCAACCAAAATTGTCAATTTTATGGCCTTTAAGTCAGTAGCGGGGATTTGTATATTCATAACGGTTCAGCCCATAAATCATCAATATATGTTTGCTGCTTATGTGAAGGTACAAAGAACATTTTGTCGTGCTAATGGAATTGGTCATCCCTACTCCCTCATTTAATAGAACTAATTAAAACAGATTTCCTCCTTAAAACTACTTCTACATTGCAGCTGCATATGTCAGTATAATGACGTCTTTGGTGGTAAAATTGAATTGTATGTCCCCTCCTTATTTTACAATTTTTGGTCAGATGATTGAAATCGGTTGAGATTGTTTAAATTAATACCCCCACCCCCACCACACACACACACACACACATTTTAATTATTGTTGAAAGTGATTTTGAATATAAGTGAAAAATCTTACCATAGTAAATGTTTAATTATATGTCATATTATATGGTGGCAAAAAATTAAACAGTAAAATTTAACAAATTGGAACCCCTAGGTTGCACATTATTCGAGTACTTTTATGGAGTTTGCGATAAAAAAAAAAAAAAACTTGTATACTTTTTTATTTCTTTGTATGTACTTCAATGCGACAAAAAAAAATTAATCTGTTTTCCTTTCTGGTCAACGTATATAATTTGGGTACAGAAATGTTTATGAATATTAAAATGTAAAGCAATTTGATGCAGAGGAGTACCAAAACAAAGAAAATGCAAGCTGTTTCTCAAACTTGTGTTGAATTTCAAACTAACAGCGACGGGAAGCATTGTATTTTATCAACGAAACAATATTCCAAGTCAATTTTTTAATCGTCCAATGCTACATATCTCCATGAATAGAAAAAAAGCCATCTTTTTGAAGATAACTCTTGGATTGCTAGCATAAAAACTACAATTCTTTTTGCGCGCCTAAGAATCGCAATATCTATGAATATATGCTAACTTCTTCATGTTCTGTCTTGTTTCTGAACCCTCAAAATGGATCAAACATGGAATTATTAACATTGAAATAGTGTCTAATTGCCTTTATATTGCTCACAAGGCCTTGGTCACGTGACACAATTCCCAAGGTTTGCCAATTTTGTTTCATTATTGTTTAGAAACACGTGGTTTATGATGTGGTATAACTTGGGATCTTTCTGTTTTATGTAATTCCTGGATTCGTTTTCATTTCTGCATAATCCGTGACCACATCTAAGGAAAAAATACAAAAATAGCCATAAAGGAACATAATACATGTACTCCCAAAACTCATTTCAGAAATACAATATTGTTTATCTTTAATTCAAACGTACACCGTTTCATTACAAATCTATTATTAACCCAATGACTGTACATGTAATACCGGTATGAACAATAAAAAACAACATGGCATATATGAATGTACGTACATGTTCATGCCACCGGCTGCTGATCGCAATCTCTCCACGTTAAAGAAGCTTGACACAGCCTCGGCAAAATACTCCATTTCGTTACTCATTGCATAGGAATATATGTCCCATGTGCAATTCTGCCTTGCGCTTTGGAAAGCGCTAGTAATCTGAAGTAAATAAATTACATACATGTAATTTGGTACTGTAATCAAAGTCTGACATTTCAGAGGACTGGATGGTTGTGGCCATTTTAAACTACAAGTGTATCAATCTCCTTAAGCTATAAAGATGTGGGAAAAAATGAAATTCTATGGGATGTTTCATAACCGAATAATTGTTTATGACCTAAAAGTTCGTATATCTAAAGTTTTAAGGTAGTTCTGATGGTTAATTTGTTGACCGCCAAGCCTCCTTAATATTGTATTTTCTGTCCATCTGGATTTCGAATATCTTGTACCTGACTTTTAATCGAGTATGGCAATGCACGTCTGTGGACAGTGTGGGCGAATTCGTGAACAAGAATATTGGATTGTCCATGATATGGATCCGCATTGGAGCACATGACATTAGCATCCAATATGGCGGCCAAGCCGTGCCCACTTCCGCCAACTAATTCAGAAAATTTACGTCCATCTGTTGTACACGTGTGCGAACAAGATCCAACGCATATTTCTGATTTAAAAAAAAATCATTGAAAATATATATGTCGATTCAACCTCATTTTCGCGGTTTTTTAAAAATTCATTTCATATTAATAATAGATTATTTTATTTTCCTCGGATATATAAGCTACTGGAGAGAATACTGCTATGTGTCGTGTCACTGAGAAACTCTTGAGTAGATATATTATATAAATATTATATATATATATATATATATATATATATATATATATATATATATATATATATATATATATATATATAAACCAAACTTATAAGTTTGTTTGGTTTGTTCGAATTATATATTTATTTTTGCAATCCCTCGTAAACCAACAAAATATACAAACACCATGCATGCATATCTATCAATAATCAGGTGATACATGTATGTACAAGTATTACTGTGCGTGGTCACTTACGGTGGCACTGGGGAGTGTCACGTTGCGCGGCGTACTCCAAGAATGACGTCATACCCTCTGTTTTAGTGAAGACTCCCACCTTGGCGTTTACACATAAAGAATGGAATATCGAAGAGTGCATATGCTTCGTCAATCTTGCAGTAGTTAGAGCTGTCTGCATCATACAAAAAGTACGACGTACAATTATTGTCGATTTAATAACAATGATCGAGTCGAGCGTGATCGACTGTGTAATGAACAATAAAACATAAGAAAGGTCATACTCTTTGGTGTGCGTGTTCGGTTACATTTGCTGTTGCTTCCACTGTTAACCAATAACCGGAAGTTTTTATTCTCTGAATCGTTCCCCTCTCGCCCACATAAAGATATTTTAGAGATAGGCCATTCCTTAAATTTGAGAAAGAGGTAAACGTATATAGATATCATTGTTGTATCAAAATGTCAAAACAAGAACATACATGTACTTTATGGCAATAATTATACAGGTATATAATTGTACCGCACATTTTTCTACTCACCGTTTTTCCGGAGAGATTTTCGTATTCCGATTAAAAACTGGAACAGACATTATGCCTGAAAAAAAAGCAACATAAACGAAATTTATTTCGATATTACATATCTATATAGGAAATACTATACAGAATTAAAAAGTGATAACAACTTTCGTAACGTTGTTTTCGTACCCCCTACCCCCCCCCCCCCCCCTCCACCCTCACCCAAAAAAATACTCAGGTGGTTCACAGAAAAATTCTAAAAAAAATTCCTAGAAATAACAAAGAAAAGCCTGAATATGATATGAAGTTCATTTAATAACAGATGTGATATACGGCGATCGACTTACCAGATACAGAAGCGAGGAAAAGAAAAAGGTTCATGGCCCTATTAACCGCAGCGGTCCAAAGGTAGAGCTACTAACAGTCATTGACTCTTAACTTTATAACAATCTCCGTCTCTGCCTTATCATTGATTGAGGCACTAACAAGGCAAGCCACAAGTCGCTTTGGTGCGAATTCTTCCTTTGAACTTGGACCAGTTTTAAATCATTGGTTCGTTTAAGATATCATTATATCAGATTTCCGTCATACTTAGATCTACGTCGTATACTAGTATAAGACTTTTATGTAATACAGGTGCTCTAGTTGGTTTACATAAACATGTAGATAAAGTTGTATATGTTGGCAAGCATCAAGGCGATTCTACCTTGAAAGCTTACGTTTATAGTGTCAGGTAATCATAATGCGTATTTATGATAATGTGCAAACACTTAAAAACTTTTTAGGATGGTGGGGGTGAATGCGCATTATTAAAGAACTGTGTTTTGTCACGTTTATGCAAACTTTTTTTTTAAAAAATACTTAAAGCTAAAACACTATCCCTTCTGTAATATAATTTCAAAATTCTTTTTTATGCAGACCAGTATGTTTAATTTTCCTTTCTTCTTTACTTATTAATTATGTTCTTTTTTCTTAAATTCCTATTTGTTTTGTCTTGTGTTTTGTTTTGTTATCTTATTTTTTTATGTTTTGTTTGTTTTGTTGTTGTTTTTTGTGGGTTTTTTTGTGTTTGTTTTGTTGGGTTTTTTTTTTTGGGGGGGGGGGGGGGGAGGGGGATGGGGAGAGTGAGGGTTGACAATTCTATTACAGGTGTGTTCTTGTTTGTCCGTGCGTTGGTCATAGTGTACATGTGTAAAAGTGCCTTTGATTAAACTCGAATACTAGGAAAATTTACATATAAAACCAAGAAACGAACCAATCGACAGAAAGCGCATTTTCCGTGAGCACTCAAAACTCCCACGACTTTAATCTACTTATCTGAGCCATATAATGCTTTTCTGAAGACAGTTGATTACGGTATAATTAATGCCAAATAAAATTTTGATATCGATATCAGATAAGGATGGTTTAGTATCAATTTATGATAACACTAAATTCATTTTTGGTTGTTGTTTTTTTTTAATCCTCCTTTTTTCCTCAGAAATTCATTGAGGAAAACAGTTCAGTAAAACACACTTATAACGAAGTGCCAGGGACGGGCGATTTTGCTTTGTTATAAGCGTAACTCGTTATATCCGTTAGCTACACAATATGTTTTAAGCCAACGGGGAATGAAAATTACTTCACTATAAGCGTCAATTCATTATAAACGTGTTCGCTATAAACGTGTTTTACTGTAGAAGTTAAGAGGGTCGGGTAATGGGGGAATTTTTAGACTACATAAATCCCTTTTAAAAGAAGAGCTACGGTATGTATAATTATAATGAAAAACACTCAAATTTTAAAGTTAAAATATGTGAAATTGTTCTTTACTACATGACAGTGTATAGCTAATCAAACTATTTTAGAAGATCTATACTGATCTGATGGTAATTTGTTGACCACCCTGACTCCTTCATAAAATGTTTTTGTTCTTTCCTTTTTTGAAAACGATATATTTCTTTTTAAAAATGTCATTTAGAGTACACCTTTTTTCGAAATACTTGAAGCTAATTCAAATGTTTAGGTTTTGTTTTGTTTGTTCTCCAATATCTATACAGTTTACAGTTATGGGGTACATGTAAACCAAAGGGAAAAGAGGATTCATATAACTCAATAAATGTAATGAAGGCAAATTCATGCTTGGAGTACCCACACTGGTATTGAAAGGCCCAAATACTATTATCCATGTGCAGTGGGTAAAAATATTTAAACGCAGCATCCAACAACCCATGTGGATTGTAAAAATAATCTTTTTAATACATGTATATACAAATAGGACAGGAACTTATCCATAATGCATTCAATGTTTGCACTATTTACATGTGAAGGCATATATGTTGGTGTAACAGTGTGACAGTCGCTTAATATTGGTATTAACATTGTAGAAAAAATAACTAACTTAAATTGGCAAGATAAACAAGCTTGAGATAAAAAAAATCATGAAATGTTTTCTGTGATTTTTATTGACATAAAACAGTGTCCAATTGACTCAACTTTTTAAATATGTCATTTCCCACATTCCCTATTTACATGTAAGCACATTTATGTTATTTTTTTTACGGGAAACATTCCTACAATAAATAAATATAATAGAAAATTTGGCAAAACAACGCAGAGCACTGATTTCGTGAACACCTTCATTCTAGAATCACTAAATCTTAAAAACAGAAAAAAAAAAATAAAAAGACATTCAAATGCATGTTTTACAAAACAAACAATGGTTGGAACCTGTATGATCAAACACTTAATTATTGGGATATTTATTTTAAATCTGTGGAACATTTTCATACTACACTACGAATTGTGACAGCCCAACAAGATTCCAAAGCTTTTCCACAAAATGTCTACTAAAACAAAGGTACCATTGTAATTTACTCACATACAAATAGGTGAATCACTGCACAAAACAATGCACTACATTTAGTCATGTCATCAAATACGTGTTGCTGATCATCCTTTCTCTGATGCAAAACTGACATGAGCTGAATTACATTAACAGTATCAACTCAAAAGCACACAAAATATTGATTTTTATCAAATAAAACATTAAAAAAAATAAATAAATTTACATAAACTAATTTTTTTTTCTAAACATTAATATAACTTAACAATATTTTGATAAAAAAAAAAAAACTAACAAAAATCTTTTTCTTTCCTGTCATTTAAAATAAAACAAGTTTCTATATAAAGCCTACAATGATTCTCATTATAAAGTGTTATTTCAAACCCTTTGCAATTCACTTCACACCTTATCTAATGCTTATGATGTGTTCCTCTTGCTTTTTCAGCTTTAGAATTCTTGGGTACATGTAGGTTACGGGAGCCATGCTTAACCTCATCAGCCATGGAGTTCCTGTGATTTACTCTTCTTCTTCCTAAATTCCCATGGTCTGGTTCATGGGAATGGGCAGTATGAGTGTGGGAAGGACCAGATCTGCTGGAATTCCCATGGGAACTAGAAGAGGTGGCAGTCCTTGGGTGATCTTTCCCAGTTTTATGGGGTTTTTTGCTGTAGTAGGACTTATGTACCTCCGTCATAGGAGAGTAAATCGAGTTTTCTGATAAACCACCGATATTGTCATACCAAGACACTGTATCCTGATTATCGTCACTACCGCAGTTATCATAGGTAGAGACCTCATCAATGTCGCGAGCTTCACTACCGGGCATTGGCATATCACTGAACTGACCTCCATTTGACCCTGAACTAGAGGGTATATCAGCACGATAATCTGCAGACACTTTGACTGAGAAGTTTTTGTCATCTTTAGTTTTTTTCTGTTCCTTCTGGTTATTATTTTTGTCTTCCTCCTTAGATAACTCAGATTTACTTAGCTCCAGGGCTATTCTTAGCATTTCCTCTTCATCCTGTTCAGTAAGAGGTATATCTGGTCTGTAGTTCTCAAAATAGTCCCCATTTCTTGCACTCTCTGTTAAAAAAATTAATGTTTCTTAAAAATTCATCTTGAATGCTAGTAATTATTTAAGCAATGCCCATTTTTTCAAGGCTGAAACAAAAATTTTCATGAAGTTCATGCAGTGTTCACAATTAGTATAATAATGTTATGATATGATGATTTGAAAGAACTTGAACTTGATATGATTGTACATGAATTTACAAGCTAAATGATTGTTGTAACAAACAAAGTCTTAATGCTACTACAGAAGCATATACAGTAGTACTGGTAAATGTATCATCTTCCGTAATAATCCAAAGAGTATGTTGTACACATGAAAACATTATGTCAAGGAAAATACCGCAGCTATTGTAATCATATACTCAAGAAATACAGGTGTTTTTCGGTTCTCTAAGAACGCTCTAATTCATACTCGGAAACCCACAGGTTTTATCAATAATTTTTTTTGGATGTTGTCATTTTGGGTTACAAATTTTTAAAATTTTCAAACCAATCTTTTCTGTTTTCAAAGAACACTTACATGTACAAATGTATGTTAATTATCAATTAGAAACAATACTATTTTTTTAATTTCCTGAATGGTACACATAACTGACATCTGACTGGCCAGGTTTTAAAACAATGATAAAATGTAAAATAAAATATTTTTGTCAACCTACTAAACCTATTTTTTCAAGTTGGAAAAGATCTCACGTAATTTATATTTTCTTGGCATAAAAAGAATCTTATCTTGCCCATTTTATGGTTTTTTTTAATCATATCATTAAGATACTGGTTCAAGCCAACGATAACAAATGCATATTAGGTAAGACGTAATTAAAAGGCTTCATACAAAAACAAAATCAACTGGGGATGGAAGAAACACCAAATAAATAAATCATCAAAAGGTGACCCTTAAAATATGACCTTTGATCCTTAGCAACTCTCCCCTTACACACTTGAGGATCCGTGAAAAGGACAGAGATGATTTAGATTTTGTTTTTCTCCCTTTTGAATTCTTACTGCCAGCTGCAGAATCCATGGAATTCATAAACACGTCTAAAATCAATTCAACCAACTAAGAGAAGAAATCAAATACTTTCATGATTTAATTGGCCTTGAGGAACTTTTTCTTGCCTTTAATATTTCTTTCCTTCATTGATCAATTTTTTTATGTAATTTCTTTTCTCAGGTAGAATGAATCAGATTTTACAATATTTACCATTTGGTGCATTTCCCATAGAAGTCCCACTGTTTGTTCCAGACCATGTTGTACCTGTCTGAAGAATACAAAACGAGACATATACATGTAGAACAAACACATGTCCCTATTGAACCAGGTTCCAGGTTCACAAAATAGAATACCCTATATTTAGTTACTTTTGTGATGATCAAATTTTTGCTTTTCTCTGCTATCACTGCCAAATCACAACACTTACAATAAACAAGATATCTGTGAGCCAATGCTCACTAGTAATACTCCCACTCTGATTTGAATATGCAAAATAAGCAAAGTCGACATTTAAAAGGAAGTTGGTATCCGATTGGTACAAAAATAGATCCCACGATATGGGAAGCCGAAATAAATTAGTGTGTTAAGATTTCAAGCATCTGCGATAAATAGTTGCTGAGAAATCTTTGACGAAATTTTGTTTGAAAATTTTGGCTAAAAATAAACAGACGACATTTAACAGGAATTTGACATCCGATTGGTACAAAAATACATCCCACGATATGGCATTCCAAAACAAATAGTGTGTTAAAATTTAAAGCATCTGCGATAAATAGTTGCTGAGAAATCTTTGACGAAATTTTGTTTGAAAATTTACGCTTAACATAAACAAAGACGTCATTCAACAGGAAGTTGACGTCGGATTGGTACAAAAATATATACCACGATATGGCATGCCTTAACAAATAGTGTGTTAAAATTTAAAAATCTATTTTTGTTGATACTGCAGAGTTGTGCGATATCATATTCCGCGGTCGCGCCTTCCTGTCGATATCGGAAAAGGACGAATGTCACGTGATAAACTTTCAGCCAATGAAAATGACGAAAATTACTGTCTTATATAATTTTTCATATATGGAAGAACACAGCAGCAACAAAATACTCTACCAATGGAGTCTCCTCCTCATCATCCGAAATCTCGATACAATCTGCTGTACCGATGCGGCTGTTCCCTACGAAAAATGAAAGATAACATGCTACATTATTCTCCAAGTTACTACTAGTCAGTGGTACAGTTAACGTATTATATTCTACTTTGTTCCAGGTTAATTACCTGTGTCAACTAACTTACAGGATTTCTTACCAACTCAGACTGAAACAGTTGCCGATCATTTTAAGTTTTGAGATGGCCTACCTTACTTTGAGATCTCTCCATATCAAAAGTTAAAATTATTGGCGACCGTTTCAACCTGATTCTGTAAAAAATTCTAGTTGATACAGGTACATGTAATTAACATATTGGAACATTCAGCATAAACAATAGTGAATACCATCAACTTTTCTAAAAGGTTAGTGGAGATTTGATTCAGGTAGCCCATTTCTGTGTGGATCTATTCAAATATCTTTATGCAAGATGTTTATATAGCAATGTACTAACTGATTTATATAGTACTACTCTATACTATACTTAATTAAGCCCATAGGTCTCTGTACCTGGTCTTGTGGGTTGCTGGGGTTGGTCTCCGTGTACACGGTGAGTATGAGGTCCTTGTTGGTGTGGCCCACGTTGACCTGACCGGGATCTCGACCCCAAACCATGAGTGTGGAAGTGGAATAGGTGGTCAAAAGGGCTCATTTCAAAGGGGGTTTCACCCATAAACATAAAATGATCGTCCGGCTCAGAAAAAAAAGAGGAATGAAACGGGCTGGAAGAAAACGAGGTAAATCCAAAGCTTGGACCAGTACTGAACATGAATGAAGAGTGTCCTCTTCTGTCTGCAGAAAAAGAAAACGAGAAGATGTCCACTGCTTTATCACAATGTGGTTTCATTCTTACTCTGTTGGTTATAGCCAGGTTCTATTTATGTTCCTTACTTTACTGTTTGTCAACAAATTTAGCTAAATAAAAGATGACTTTGAAATAAAATACCAACCTCCAATGAGCCATGGGAATAGTCTAAACAGTATATCCATCTGTAAAGCAAAAATGAAGATGAATTCGTGTTAGAATTTCCCCTTTACAGCATGAAAAAAATATCATTTAACCTACAGAGTTCCTGACAATACAAGACTTCGTGCAGCTGACTCAAAAAAAAAAATAGTATTATTTAGTAATTCTTCATAAAATTTACTCACTGAGGCTGTGTCATCAAAAGCACCAACATTTGAGGAATCATCATGTAATCCTACAGCCTCTGGTCCTATAGGGAGAATATATACATTATGTATGTAAATGTATTATCAAACAAGAGAAAGGCCACATTGCTCCCCCTAAGTAACAGTTACAGTATTACTAGTACTGTTTGTATCTCCTTCTATATATATGCTACATAAAACAGTTTTCTTGTTAATATTGGCATTTTCGTCAAACTTACTATGCAGTGGTTTTTTAGAAGATTTAATAATTAATACACCAAACCCTGTTTACTGTTTTCAAGAAAATTATCTCTTCTTTTAACGGGGTGAACTCCTTCATTTGGCAATCTTAAAAGCCTTTAACCTGAAGGTACCTTGAAAAGTTTGGTTTAAACTGGCACAGTGGCTCCAAAAAAGAATATGATAAAGTGAAAAGTTGAAGCTACTGGCAATGACAACTACAGACATTATACACCAAACAAAATTTGATCAGAAAAGCTCACTTAAGGCTTCAGTATTAACAACCTAAAGAAGTGAAAAAGTATATGTGCAAGAACCCAAAGCTAATAAAACAAAAAAACCTTCAAAAAAATATAAGTTATAGCGAGAAAAAATATCATCAATTTGATAGAATTATGATTTTATTTTTAAATTTGTAAAATGCCCGTAGTTTACCTTCTGTGAGGTATTTATAGGCATAACTGATTTCCTGAAATTTCTCCTTTGCATCCTCACTTTCATTCTACAAATAAATTGAAATTTGTAAATATAATATTATGTCAGAATTTGAGTGATATATATATTTATCACATGTTTATCTCAATATACGGTGGATATCACTCATGGGATAAATTTTTGATATTACACTGTGTGTTCTTACGCCACGTGACGTCATAATTAAACATTACGTAGGTTTAGCCGGTTGATTGACGTATAATGAAAAACTAAAAAATAATACAGTTGAATAGTGTTGAGTTGTAAAAGTGAAGCATTTAATGTTGTTTTATTTATTTTTCATGAATTCATAATGAAATTGTTCGAAAATGAAATGTTTGTTTGTTAAATTTCAAGGAATTTTTTTCCATGCGTAAAGTTGTTGACGTCTCGTAGTTAATGTGTTGTGCGGCTCACAATTATAATTTGTACAGAAAAAATTGAGATTAACAAAAAACGTTGTAAAACATGTGATAAAAAGAATCTCTCATGATTTGCGATGGTATATGATTTTTATCCAACTCGTTGTGTGTTTTCTATCCCCTCGCCAAGGCTCGGGGATAGAAAACACACAACTCGTTGGATAAAAATCATATACCATCGCAAATCATGAGAGATCCTATATTTATTTATTGAATAATATTTATCTATCTGATTTATGGAGGTTAGGTAGTCTACAAATTCCCCATCAGATCCATCTAAAAATTCTACATATGAATTTTCTATCCAAAACTATACTACCAGGTATAGAGTAAAAACATGTACAATTTCTAGTTTAAATTCAATCTAATTTGAATATTTTCCTATACTTTGGTACAGATATTGAGCTCCTCTGTTCAATGTCCCAATAGTCTAAAGAATGACCATGACAATCAAATCCTTGTAAATTACAAAAACTCCATTAAATTACAAAGATTATCAAAAATATTTTTAAAAGTATGGATACAAGCACAAAAAAATCATACTTTCCTTGTTTAGAAATTTCAGAAGTTTGATCCATTCAAGGCCTGTTAAATATTTGGATTTTACTGTGCCATTTAATTGACAACGTTTACACATACATTTATTTAAATCTTACATTGTGAGTACAATGTTTATGTTTTCAATCTGTTGTCTTGTAACGTAATGAGTACATTCTTACTGAAGTAAAATCATTACAAAGTAAAAGCTAACTAACCTTGTCTGGGTGATATTTAAGTGCCAGTTTTCTGTAACTTTTCTTAATTTGATCTGCAATAAAATAAAGTTCTGGTTATAAATAATGTAATTTTATTGTCATTCTGGTTTCATAAAGGATCCAGCGAATAATTCAAACAACACATTTTTAGCGACAAATCTCCACAGAGAGCTTTATGCTCAAATAAGATAATGTTCCTGAACATTTTAAGGATTTTTTTTACCAACCTCTGGTAATGATGGGTTATCTCCTGCCAGGGGAAAGAAGCTGGGATATACTGTGGAATCGTTAAAATTTGTGGGGGTCAATTTTCGTGAATTGCTGAAATTTCATAGGTTCGTGGGGATGTAATTTCGTGTATTTTCTTATTTTCTTATACCTTCAAAAGGAAATATGACTTCCTAGCCCTAATTCATTAATTCGTGGAGGATGTTAATTCATGGGTGAGAGGAACCCACGAATTCCACGAAAATTGAGCCAACACGAAATCTAATGATTCCACAGTAGATTTTCGAGGTCAAAGATCAGAGAGAGAGAGAGAGAGAGAATTTTTTGGTAAGACAGTTTCATTCAAAGGCAGATCGCTCAGTTGGTAGAGCACCTGACTAGAGAATCAGGGGACGGGGGTTCAAATCTCTGTCATTATTTCTTCTATCCTGTCCCACAGTAAACAACTTTATTTCCTAATATTTAAATAAAATACACATCAAGGTATGTAATCGATCCTGCAAAACAGATCCATCTTAGATAAAAACAAATCAAACCTTCTGAGGCTTCCTCTGTTAAGTTCAGAACCTCCAGACATCGCTTCCTCTCCCTCACTGGGTTCCTTCGCTGGGCCATTCTTCTTTTTACTTAGTTAGCTTTAGAATTTCTATAAAAGCAAATGGCATAACTTAACAAAACAAAACTCATAATTTTCATTTTCAATGAATTGAATTACCTTTCTATTTATTCAAACTACATCATCTCATCCCAACATTGAACAAGCTGGTATGCTTTCTCCTGGACCCACCCCAAAATGGTATCGGGTTCGTTCGCCCTATCTACCTGTTCGCTTGAGTCCGTTCGCCTTAGATCCGTTCGCTCTAACTGTCGTTCGCCCTAATTATCGTTCGCCCTAAACCTTGTTCGCTCCTTGTTGTTAATAAACCCTATCATTTTAAGTTAATTATCTTTATTTCATTTAATTTTAATTTTTTGAATGATAAAATATTTTTACTATTATAAATTGCTCGTACATTTTATGAATTCATTTTTTCAAAAAGACGTAATTGGTCCAATTGTTATATTTTAATGCGGTAAATTATAGATGACTGTCTTGTATGTTTGTTTTTTTTATTGATTCGCATGTTGTTTTAAGCAATTAAAGAAATTGAGAAATTAATTGGTCTATATAGAAGGTGAGAAGCGGATGAGCTATTTTATCTTTGAAGAATTTAATATATACCATATCACAACAAAATCCTTCGATCTCTAAAGAGACATACGTAGATGGAACATGAAACTATCAAACTACTGCCAACCATAATTAAATAATTAATTCACCATGGCAATAAGTCATTGTATCGTTATCAGGTCAGTCAATTGGTTTTTATTTTGTGAAGGTGCTGTAATAGTGTTGTTTTGTGTAATTAAATCTCTTCATAATTTTTAAAATGATCATTTTAAAAATTATGAAGAGATATTCAATTACACAAATATGAAAATGTACATTTACATTAATCCTGTATTAAAATAAGGCGAACGGACCTTGGGCGAACGGAATCAAGGGCGAAAGGACCTAGGGCAAACGGCGTTAAGGGCGAACGCATTTTAGGGCGAACGAACATACATTCCCCCAAAATACATTTACTATAGTATGCAATATGTTTGTGTTTATTTAAGTTATTCAAAAAGTGAGAATTTGATTGTAACTTTATCTAAATATAACTGTAGAAAGCAAAAACAACATATATCTAAACATGCTGACTATTTAATGGTCAGAGCCCTTAAATTGTTTTGCATGTCAGTGACCCTAACCTCAAGGCGTTGCCATCTACATGTCATCTATATATGATATCTTAAAACATAATATTAAACAACAAATACGATTTACCCCCAGTGGCATAGAACATTGTATAATCTCTACTAATAATGAAAATTTTCCCACAACTGAAATAGCTGTAAACAACAATATATTAAGAATCAACAAACCACGTCCTTTGTTATAAACAAGCCTGTGTGTGATGATACATCGACCAAGAATGTGTTCATATTGGATCGGAATCAAATACTTACAACAAAGTGTGTCAGATAACATCATTTTTCTGGACATGTCCCATTTCTCATAAATGCCTCGAAGTCACCATGATCATGATGTGTGGAGTATCATATTCCTGTTTCTACATCACGAATATGTTACAGAACGTTAGAGATATAATTAAGATAAGAATCACTCTAAAATATAGAGAACATATCACATCAAAAATATTCAATCTTACAACTAATTACAATTAAATTTGTTGGAATATCAAGTGTCTCAGAATGATAATTTACCTCACATCTTCTGACAGTCGAAAATTCCCATAGGGCTAATACCATAAAAAGCGAAAGTATAAACAGCGCATGCGTACATTAGTCATGGTTGGTGGATCCTAAGTGGCCTGTTTTCGTTTTGACGCTCCCAATCGGCGCGGGACACATGTATACATGCAACCAAGTATAATTGATGGAAATAGCAAATACTTAAATGACAATTTTTCAATTCGTCTATAAACTTCAAACGCATTGTTGTTGGCATGGGCCTATTTTACACACGAAGTTAAGGATTTACATGTACATATATAAAATGGTTATTTTTGATAGATCACTCCTCCTAGATACCTGATCCTACCTCTATCTTTTTGGAGGTCCATGTTGCTCTGCTTTGAATTTGTATTCGTTTTATGGATTTTTGAGATGGTTGGCGGTTTGTTATTGTTATTTTTTCATCACTGCCCCCCCCCCCCTCCCTCGAAAAAAAAGGAAATGAAAAATCACAAGTACAAAAACAAACAAACAAATTTAACCTAGTTTGAAGTGTATAACAAAATTAGTTAAGGAAGAGGTGATAATTTTGGTCGGGGCGTGATCAAATTCATTACAGCCCGAAGGGCTTTATGATAGATTTGATCACGCCCCGACCGAAATTATCATCTCATAATATTCAAAGAATGAATCCTTATTACTTATATTTATATAATTTTCAGCAGATGTACAATTAAATATTATGATATTAATGATGCAAACCCGCTTGCGCCCCCAACAATACGTCATTTGAATTTATTGGGCTGTATAGTACAAAATCGATTCGTAGTTTTATCACAGACAAAGACACTGGAAAATGTAAATATTAAAATTTAAAAAACGAATTATCTTTAAAAAATGTTTCTATAATAGATTCTACAGCATGCGCACTCGTGTATATTGTACATTGTATCATAATATGATACAATACATGAAATATCTCATTTTGAAATAAAGTACTCGGTAAGTACTGTTTACACCCATATATGATCATTATGACAGTATATGATACTCGAGCAATTCGAGAGGAGATTTTTTTTATTTGCGCAAACAACGATTTAATGGGCATAGAAATTATTGATATAACTGGCTACTGATGTGTTACACAGAAAAAAAAAATTCAATTTTTTGTTTAGATTAATTATACGGATCAAAGCATGTTTTTTCGTAATATTAAAATATATTCTACGAGTATTTCAAGTCATCTATTCAGTCTTTAAAAACACAAGCAAATAAAGAAGAAGATGCTGATGACCCAGCTTCTCTTTTTTTTTTTTTAGATAAGAGGAGACTCGACCCTATGTACAATGTGTAAGCCCTTGACTTTCGAATATGCATGCGCGGATTTAGAGGAGGGGCGACGGGGGGGGGGGGGGGGGTCCGGACCCTCCCTGTAAAAATTCAAACATTAATTTCACAATAATGATTATATTACTAAAAACAGTCCTCGACCCCCCCCCCCCCCCCCCCCCCATAATATATAATATTGTTTCTGGAAAAATTCTGGACCCACGCACGCATGAATATAAGATATGAAATTATATATCATTAATCAAACCAAATCCAACTATATTGATTGAGGGTGGGGTGTCATTTTGTTGTGTGTGTTTTGATAACTTCCCCTTTATTTTTGCACTGATAGTGTGATTATTTGTTCGGACTGCGCTCATATTGTATGTGAATGTTTAAAATCATTAATCCTGGAAATTTTGAGAGAAACAATAGAGCATAATCGTTTAATAAAACCATGTGTCCTCGTGTCAAAATAAGGAAGTTGAAGAAATTTCTTCCTCGGATGTTCCCCCTTTTTTTTTTATAAACCTCAATCTAGTCAACAAGCTTTTATTATACGTCTGTGCAGAATATTTCCTTGTGATCATATTTTGATTCATTTTGCAAAATATGAGCGTAATGATTTCAGTGCTTTTATAACAATGTAAAAAAAATTCTAAGAGTTTTTTGTCCGCTAAAAAGTTAAAACTTTTCATTTTATGCTAGAATTTACCCTTTTGCGCAGATCGTCTGTTTTGATGAGGAATGATACTTTTTGGGCTGATTCTGGCAGCATTGGTGGCCACTGTAGCAGTATTTTCATGCATAACCCTAAAAAGGTAAATTTTAAAAATATATATATATGCAGGGGACTATTTTGTTTTCTTATGCATAAAATTAAAAAGCGATACATTACAACACAATTTATCTGTTATTTCAAAGTGCTACATCCTTCATCACATGGAATACAGAACCAAATTAATTCCAGTCTCAACTGAATATTTAATTTGAAACTCAAGAATTAATCTGCGTTTAAAAAAATAAATATCTGTTGCCTTTGTCAATATTACTCTTCATCCCTGAATCTTCCTTGATATAAATGAAATTGATTTACAATGTAGAATAAGTAAAATATCTTTCCTTTCGCTGTATCGCTACAATGAACTGATTTTAGTGAAATTACATCGTATAAAATAATGAAATTCGTCAGTTTCATATATTGGGAATATTTCTCAGTATATGCGATACGACTGATAAAACTAACCTATATAAAAATCAAGTACATGTAAGATGTTGAATTTTAAAATATCCTAAACTTAATGTAAAAATTTCTTGCAACTATAATGTACTGTATACTATTTTTCCGCTAACAAAATTCATTCATGTTTCTCTTTTCTT
The DNA here is from genome assembly GCA_033439105.1 of Magallana nippona. Classification (NCBI taxonomy): domain Eukaryota; kingdom Metazoa; phylum Mollusca; class Bivalvia; order Ostreida; family Ostreidae; genus Magallana; species Magallana nippona. The sequence continues at coordinate 43,269,067 of CM065926.1, forward strand.
TTTAAAATGAATAGGAAATTTGTAAAGGAGAGTACGGTGACGCCCTCAGTATCCACCCTTATACGCCGTTTTGACACAGGTGAATCCAAGGAACCTGCGGGAACCACCTTAACATCCCCGCCACGGCGAATCCCGACAAAGGCCTCGTCCCATCACACACAGAGTGCGCCACTCCCTCAGAATAAACATATGTCAGGTGCCCCTCCTAGAAGCCCGAGTCCTTACCGCACGTGTGCACAATCCTCGCGAGGTTACAAGCCCCCTCTACAACCCAATGAACGCGAACACTCTAATAGAGAGAGCATTACAAGCGAGCACGTTTACATTGAATTATGTTGATGAGAAATGTATTTATTGAATGTATACTTTGTTGTTACATTTACTTTTGTCTGCATTGGCGGATCCAGGATTTTTTGAAAGGGGGGGGGGGGGGCAAAAGGCCAGGGGTCTGAGGCTGAAGCTTTCAGGTTTTGGAGTAAAAAAAAATTTTTTCAGGTTTTGGAGTAAAAAAAAATTTTGAGCTATTTTAGCTATTCTTGACATATTAAAAAATTTATGAATAACAAAAAAACCCTGATTTTTCTGTAGTTCTACTAATTTTTTTATTTTAAATTTTGATAACAAGAGGCCAGGGGTTTGGGGCTGAACTCTAAACCCGCCAGTGCTCTGTAATTACTTGTATCCTTCAAATTTTGCGATATATATCTTTTTATGGTGAAAGAAATGTTCTTTTCTGCGTGAATATCCAGTTTTGTAGGGCATTGAAATTTGTTTATGGCAAGGCTATATATAACAAAAAGTTGTACGTATACACAATCAGTGAATCATTAACTAAAACAGAAATACGTACCTTTTTTTTATAAGTGAGATATAAGCATGTAATATTTAGATTTTAGAAATATTAAATGACATTATGATTTCGATCAATATGTTTTAGATAAACATGAAATTGTATAAGAAATGCAAGGGTTGTATATTTTATACAAGGCAGTTGTCTCTAAAGACGACAATTATATTAATGGCTTGTTTACTAGTACTTGTATGATAAAGTTTTAAATGATTAATCTAATTTCAATTTCTTTAGCTGCGGAAGAAGTACACACATGTAAATATCTCACTGTATGATAGCATGTTATAATTTAGCCATCTGATTTCCACTGCATGAATGTAAATGCATGTCAAAATTATGACTTTGTGTGTCTCTACGAAGTTTAAAAGTGAATATATAATTTACAAAAATAATATATCATATAAATAATAATAAAAGCAAATAATTTTAAATTGAATACATGTATATCAAACATTGTTGGTGTTTTTCAACAAAAATGCATTCTATATATATTTTGAAATGTTTCCAACGGGGAAAAAAACCCATTGTTATTGTGTCCTCAAATTAGCTGGTGAAACAAAGTTTCAGGTGTAGCTATGTGGCTATTATCATTTTCCCCATCGCTGAAAGTTATAATCAAGTGTTCTAGTTGTGGGGGTTTTTTTAATCATTGGATGTAGATTTAATAGCAAACTTATAAAAAAAAAAATGTTTTATTTATTCGTAGCAGACGACTGACATCCCGAACCATAGGCTTTTAAGAACTTATTGAAAGCATGATAAAATATGGATGTATGCACACATCATTAATTCTAAGACGAACGTTCTCCTTTTCTTTCGCCCTTCCTTTTTATTTGCAAGTGCCGCCAATTTGCAAATATGTCGAATTATTGTTAGTACTGTAGGGACTTATTGATCGTTATTAAATAAAGTGCCTTTATACGTATCACGGTAGATTACAGACTGATCAATATCTACTAGCACATGTATCAAGGGGAAAAGGGGGGGGGGGGGGGGGGGGGTCGCACGAGGAAAGGTGCGAGGTGTTCCGATGTATTTTTGTTTCCAGTGTGTAAATTAACAAAATAAAATAATTTTTTCGCCTATAGATAAATTGCTAGAACCCGATGCATTTACTTCTCGGCTATGAAAAGCCAAAGGGTTTAATATTCTATCTAATAACAGAGTTAAAGAGACATGGTGACGCACAGACCCATGATTTAGCAAATATGGAATTTTTACACGATTTCCACATTTTTCATTTATCATATAAAAAGGTGAACTACGGTGTTCAAAAGTAAATAAATCAAATTAAAAAGAGAACAAGAGCCAATAGGCCTTAACAGTCACCTGAGTAGCATATAACCCAAACACAAACTTGTTGAGGAGTCTCATATGCATTTAATTAAGTTTCATTCTGGAGTAGAAAAATTCTAAATTTGTAATGACGACCACCTCCCATCTTCGCTAGCCAAGGGTTTTCGGTCCACTCCGCTCCCCATAAACCATTGGCAGATCTCATTACGAAAACTCGGTATCTAGCAAGCAACTTGAGTTGCGCCCCTTGCATATTTACATTTTAATCGAATGAAACAACGGGTTATATTCACGCTACGGCATAAATACAACTTGAAAACATGTTGACTAGCAAGTATCGGAACATAATTAATGATGCTATTAAAAAAGGATGAAGAAATAACCTAGAGAAAGCAAGGACTGTTTTATTTATAGTGTTTGATACTATCATGCGAGCCTTGACAAGTTTGTAAAACTCTGTTCAATCCCAGTAAAATATATCGGTTTTTTTAACAGTTTAAACGATCTGGTTAGACCATCGTTGGGGAGGCACTGTACTCGAGCACTTGTGTCTCATCTTGTTAAAAACACCGAATGTTTTACCGAAGATCACACGTGTGTTTCTTTTAAAGTTTATTTACAAGCCCCTGTTTTAAACGCTGCGATTGGATCAGCAACTCGCAGCTGCAGCCAATCATAAAACGGAGCTTGTCACAGAGTTTTCCTAATAAGATCTGCCAAGGGTTTATGGGGAGCGGAGTGGGCCGAAAATCCTTGGCTAGCGAAGATGACCACCTCCCTGTCTGAAATCTTTCAAAAAGGACTATGAAACCTATAATTTTGTCGAAAAACTTAAAGATCATAGGAATAGAGTGCATGACCTGATATTGAAAAGGTGCAAGACTGATAGAAAATAATTTTCCCATATTGTTAACTTTATGTGTATATGTTTTCATAGATAAAGTAAAACAAGGTGGCTAGTATACATGTTTTATCTGAACAAAATCCCATCCCCCATCCCCAGGGACAGACAGAAACTCTCCCTGTGGGCATTTAAAAAAACTAAAACAAAAAAAACCAAAAAAATAAACAGCTTTAAAAACCATGAGTTACTCACTTCTTATGTTCCAACTTTTGAATATTCATTGACAATTCATTACCATCTGGCATTCATACCAAAATTATTTAACACGTTTCAGTGATTTTAGTTAGCCAATTATTACTTTACTTATGTTAACAAGTCTATTTGTTTATTTAGAAAGTTCAAAAACTGTTTTTGTTTCAAATGAAAAAATACTTGCATAACATTTTTGATCGTACAACCTCTTCATAATTACATAATATTCAATGATTAATTACTAAATATGAACAAGCGAAGGAAGATAACTCCATTATGAAGAAGCAAGGGAAGATAACACCATTATCCATTATCTGTTAACCCCCCCCCCCCCCCCCCCCCCCCCGAACTCTTTCCAAATGCTTTCACAATCTCTTAACTTTGATAGACAGCTCCATTCTCATTCTTTTCTATTTTGTGAATTTACTCATTCCTTTCATTGAAATTCCTGAGAGAAATTAAATGATAAGAGAAATATATTAACCCCCCCCCCCCTTCCCAGCTATTATAACCCTTGCCTTACATGTAGGTGACATGAAATATTACTAAAGATGACAGCTCAATGTTTTTTTTCTAAATATGCAGTCAGTTTTTATTCTGTGTCAGTAGACGTTTAAACATTATATATAATTATTAACATTAAATTACCATTTTGGCCACACCCTGCATTAAGAACCCCTACCCTATACACTATATGAGTTTTTTGGCCCCGCCCTAGAGTCAAATCCCTACATTAGGAGACATGAAATTTAAACTTTTGATAGACAGCTTTATTTTCTTCGATATATGCAGTCAGTTTTTATTCAGTATCAGCTGAAGTACAGAAGACAATTTTTTAAACATTAAATACATTAACATTATATGACTATTTTGGCCCGCCCTAGAGTCAAAACCCCTACCTCGGTGGCCATGAAATTTAAAATTTTGGTAGAAGGTATCCTGTTCTACAAAATCATGAATTCAGTTTTCCTTACAGGTGTGTGGGAGTAGAGAAGATAATTTTTAAACATTATATGCATTAACACTATACATCCACTTTGGCCCTGCCCTAGAGTCAAAACCCATAATACTCCATACTTGATGTCTTCAAGAACTATATATTTATAAATATGCACTCTTTATGAATGCACATTTCTTACCACAGACATCGAATAGCTTCACATTCAAATTCTTTTTCAGTGTGTCAATCCCACTGTAACTATTTTTAGACAGCAATCGCAATCACGTGACACTAAAATCAATGTCCAAAACAACTCGGTTTGTTTATATGTGCATTTTTTCGGATGATTTTTAATTAATGATTTGTTAACTGATAGATGATAACTTATGATGCGTAAAACCTTCCGTATGATAAAATTTAGTATATTTCTTCTGATTTCCGTTGTCATAATAAAAAAGTAAAACATCTATTTTGAGCTACCATGTCACTTTAATATTAAGCATTTCTCTTTTTATATTTAACGAATAACGCATTTAGAAAAGACAAATACATAGTTACATAGATAGAATATTGAACCCTTTGGCTTTCCATACTTAGCTTGCTCTATATTCAGGTAATAACACTTGTGATTATTTTCACTAAATTACACTATAGAGGCGGGGGGGGGGTGCCTTTAAAAACCAGTTTGTACAAAATATTCGGATGTTAAATTACCTATCTCATCAGCTTACACCAAAAATATTTTTGGGGGGGGGGGGGGGAGGGGGCAAACGATACTGCATTTTCTCAAAAATATCGGTCCTACCCTCAAAACAGTTTTAACGTGTTTTGTGTTTGTAGTAAACAGATTGCACACTCCCCAAGAAGCTGCTGCATGAACCTTAAAAACAAGAAGACTTAGTCCATATGAAAAGTAATCATCATCTAAAAATCAATTAGTTTAGGAAAAAAATAAATCTGAAGTATGCATGGAACTACAATCGAAAGAAGTAGTCCCTATGAAAACATTATCATTATGTAACAAAATACATAAAAATAAAAAACCAAAATAAATAAAAAAATAAAATAAAACTAACCAAGTAAAGGAAAATGTTAAAATTCAGTCAGGGTAAAAATAATTCTGAAGTATATATGGAACCATATTGCTAAGTTCACTTTGATTGATCGATTGCTGTCGATATGGCTTAAGCTAGTCCGAAATACCTGACGTTTTCCTGGCTTTTTAAACGATTTTGATATTTTACATGCCAGAAGAACTGGCATGTGTTTTCCTGGCATGTAAAATATCAAAATCGTTAAAAAAGCCAGGAAAACGTCAGATATTTCGGACTAGGCTTAAGCTTGTGAGGTGCGTCACTGATATGGCAAAGCAAGACCCATTCCTGTTACTCGAATCGGCTAAGTTTGTCGAGTGCAAAAATTCATTTAATTTTTTACTGATTTACAAACGAAACTTGTTGGATTTTGTGAGCCATGCAATGGCCCGTGAATATTGCTGATACTTGTCCGTTGTATGTAGTCCTCGTTGTCGTAAACGTTTCACATTTTCATCATCGAAACTTCACCATAACCACTTAGCCAATTTAAACTAAACTTTGCACAAAGATCCACAAGATAATTTTAATTCAGAATATCAAATCGGTCGCAAACTTTTCAAAACCACTAAGTATTAGCATTTATAAATGAAAAACACGCTACATAACGGCATTTTTCATATTGTGAAATAATTTTAATCGACTGTGCTGTCGGAATTTTTTTTTTACATCAACTTAACCATATAGATTCTAGTGAACTCATTTCCGTATGCATGTATAACTTAATATGCTCAGCATAGGTTTTGTCCTATTTATCGGTAATCCGGAAACTCATATTCACAACGAGTTGCTTTTATATTTTATACCCTGCTCTTCTGGGGATCAGTTATTGTAGCCATTTATAAAAATTAAGAAAAAATAAAATATTTTTTTTTTCAAAATGACATTGTACAACTCAGGAAAATATTTCATTCATGAGAATCATGACTTACGAGATCGGCTGCTCCCTGCAATCGATACCTAGTAATGGCTTCCAATCAAGTTTATTGAACTAAAGGGTTTTCCAAAGGGTTGATAATATGAAAATTAAAAGTGTTTATAGGTACTACGTTTATTGTTTTTAAAATCTTCAAGAACGTAGCTTCGGGGAGGGGGGGTGGACTTCTAAATTATTCTCGAAGCAGACAGACATTTTTCTTATGTATATATGTTATTTAACATATAAAAATTGAATTTAAAATATGCTCCCCAGGGCCCATAGCTGTGATTATGCGAATATTTTTTAGAGGAATTTGAAAATGCCAAAAATACCAACACACTTCAATACACGGCTAAAAATAAAGGAGTCTATGGGGATTAAGCAATGTATCAGACATTCAAGTACCCGGATGAAAAAATTGTGCGACGTATTCCGATTGACTTCCGAATGAAAAAATATGATTACAAATGACATGTGGTGATAACGATCAGTGTTCAAATTCAAAAGTCCTAAGGGGAAATTACAAAATAGGAGCAGAGCAAACAGGGACCTCTAAAAAAATATATATATAAAAAAGCTTATCTTTCAAAAAAAAAACAAATAGGTCAGCTAGTGCTTTAGCCATTTTTATACACACAAAGGAAGGTTTAATTGTTTGGCTTGATTGGGCAGCCATTGCTCTTTGCTTTCGTTTGTGATTCGGCGTAAATTTTCCCGCGTGAAAGCCGTTTCTTTGCTCGGATTTTTCCGTATGACAGACTCAAGCCCAATTGACCAATGAGAAATTATCTTTGTGCTTCGACGTAAAATTTTCCCGCTTGAATGTCGTTTCTTTTCTATAACAATCGGGCTTTTCCGCCAACAAAGGAAAAATGAAAAATTAAAAAATTATATCAGTGCGGTACTGCATTGTATCAATCGCTTCTTGTCTTTCCGACATACTCTGAAAAGATATCCTTTTATCTGAGCTTGCCGGAATTATCTAGGAAGGTGGTATAACTGCGAGGATACTAGTTTTTTTCAGGGTTTTTTTTTGTACTTATATATCTGTAGGTTAGAAAGTATATTAAGAAACTTATAATTCGGATCATATCTTTTTTTATGATAAAACGAAATTTACATCGAACAGTCTGGTTTGAACATATTTTATTGTATATATAATATACAAAGGGTTCGAACACAAGTTCTTACAACTTACTAGGTTCTCACCCTAATACAAATATTTACAATTGTCATAAAACATGATATATATATATATATATATATATATATATATATATATATATATATATATATATATATATATATATATATATATATATATATATATACACACATATCGAAAAGGAATGGTAAAGAACAAAAATATGAAAACGCAGTATATATTTATATGAATCTGCGAGAATTGGTTATAAAGTTTTGCACAGCAGTGAATATTCTAACATTAATTTTATAATCTAAGTTATCATTACCCCATAGTAAAGTATGCGAATCTATAATACCCAAATTGTGTATTTGGAATAGTTCGTTAAATAAAATATTTCTTGCATTCGAAAATCGTTTGCAAACAAATAAAATGTGATATACATCTTCTTTCTTTCCACATATACAATTTGGAGAATCAATAATATTTTTTCTGTGTAAATCATAATTAAGTAAACAATTGTGCCTTAATTTTGTATGAATGATGTTAGTTACTCTTTTACCATGAAGAAAATATTTAGGAACTTTTGTATCACTCGTATTATTAGAAATGCTTCTTTGAAATTGACTGTTGATTTCTTGGTATCCGAATTTAGCGAGTTCCATTTGCTTATAGCATCTGGAATAAATGATTTTTTATATGTATCGTGCCTAACTCTGGGAGGTATATAATTATCTTCATTACGAGTACTGTAGCGAGAAGTATCTTTTCTATAAATGTTAGCAATATCACTATTTTACCGTTCGATGACCACACCTTGCTTAGTCGACCGCGACGGCACAGTTGTCTACATAAATACATAAGCCTGTCTCGGAATTTGGTAAGGTCTTCGTTGATCCTGATGTTCTTGGTGTCAGTGTGTGATCGCAGTTTTTTCAGATCCTTTAGGATTCCGAATTTCGTGTCGACAGATTTCAGTCTGGCGATAATCTGTCGGGGCCCATTTTGCGGTTTTCCTACCCGGTGGGAGTTTACAATGTCGTCCGGAGAGAGTTCGATCCCGGCTTTGGTTGTGACATCGATGATTTTAGTTTTTGTGTCTTCAGCTGAAGATTCAGGAATGCCCGAGATGCGAATCAAAGGTCGTCTCCCATATTGTTCCAGTTCGTCTAACTGCATTTTATGCTTGTTTTCATCACGTAGTTTATCAACCTGGGTACATAATGGTTTGACTTTTTCAGCTATCATTTGTGACATTTCTTCTCGGAGAGACTCTCTTACGACCACTCTCACAGCCTCAGCTATTTTCTGAATATCATCGGCTGATATAGTGACGGGGGAGCTAAACACATATTGAGGCTGGTAAGCCTGCTGATTGGGATCTGCAATGAGTTGTGTGCCTTGCTCAGCAGTTGCAGTAGGTGTAGACTGCATTATTGGTACAGAGGGAGACTTGACAGATATTTCGATCTCTGTAGGTGTGCTGTCGTGTTCTCGCGATTTTTTGGGGGAGCGAGGATCCTCAATGAATGATATGGATAGGTCTCTCAATGCCCTTTTGTTGTTGGAATCGCACATTACACAGTAATACAGAAAAGTACAATGAACACAGCACATCAAAGTTAGCTCATAATAAACAGGAGGAATAATTACGACTTCTGACTTTAATGTACAAGTAGCATGGAAGTGTGAACTGTTCTCACCGAATAAACAAAACACTTAGAAAACTCTGAAACAAATGTAGGATTACCTCACATTTAGCATAATCTTCGGCACACCGAATGTTTCTTTCAAGTATTCTGTGAAACTAATTCATTTTCATCATCAAACACCCACTTTTCGGTAAAAAATCACATATTTTTAGCGGAGCTCTGTAAACACGACCACTTCCCAACAAGGGCCGCAACTCCTCGAACAGTCTATCTACAAGAGTTTTGCCAGCATGTCCGATCGTGAAGTCCAGCATGCGTATTCCAGAAATATAGACTAACGCTGTTGCTAGCGCTCGAACGCTCTAGCAATGAATCACCGTATGAAATCTGTTTTCGTTTCTATATGAATTTGTCCGAGTTAAAAATGATAATGTGTTAATGAAGACATCTTGGATATTTTCCCTTTCATCGTACATATGTACTTCTTTTTATAGGTAATCGTCCAAATGTGACAGAAACAATAACTTGGGACAGACTATAGCTGTTATACCCAAACTTTTTACATAAGATACGTGACATATAATAGATTCAAGTTTGATCAATTTAAAACATGACATTCAGGGGTCAGAATAGGATCCCGAAGTTGAGGGTTTAAAGTTTTTAGAGGAAATACAAGGAAAATAATAAATGCTATTTTGCATATTGTGCATATTGTGAAATTAATGCGGATGCAAGCTATTTTATAATCATGTAAATTGCTTCATTTTTGAATTTTTGTTTTAAGCGAGAACTCGTATTTTGAAGAAGGGAGTCCAATTCTTTAAAGAAATATGTATTCACTCAGGTGAGCGATATGGCCTCTGGGACCTTATTCACAAAGCATCCGTAAAATAACGGGTCCGTTAACTCCTCCGCTATATATTTCGTTAAATATTTTGGTATTCACGAAACATCCGTTATTTAACGCATCCGTTAACGTCTCCGTTAAACCTTCCGCTATCTGAAAAACTTAACGGATAGGTTAGAGGACCCGTTAAACGGGCACTTTGTGACAAGTAACTAGAAAAATGGCTAAATAAACACAATTTTAATCTATAAAATACATTTAGTTTATATACGCACAAAGCAGGTCTTCTTGTTGCTCGTTCCGAAGGATATCGAGCCCGATCTATAATTCTATAGTCGATAAATTTACCTTTTCATTTGGTGAAATCACGTCGTCGCGATTGTGAAGTAGATTGGCCCACGTTGGGGGGTTGTTCATGGAAAATTTATTTTGAAACGACATCTTAACTGAAAAAATGGCAAAGCTTCTGAAAAGCTATTTTCGAGTTTTGGAGAAGCACCCATTGCTTACGATGTCGTGCACCACAGGCAAGTCTAACGTTAAGCACGTCGCATCTTTTTAACCTTTTAAGCACTGCACTATTTGGTCAATAAATTTTCCACTAGGCATACATGCAGCCAGTTGAATTAATGATTTCTCATGCATTAAAAACTCAATATTTGAAAAATCTCAATCATTTTCTCTAGCGTAACTATAGAAGTAGACATGTAGGCATTTCTTCCAATTATAATCATATATCCACCAATTAGATTAATTAAAGATAGATTTTGTATTACGAAACTTTAATGAAAAGCATTAAGAGTGAAAATATGAATGGAATATGCACCCCCAAATATGAAAACTAAAAACTTGAAAAAAAAACCCAGGAAGATTAATTATAAATGTTTCCATGGTTACTGATTAATGGTATAGGGTTGTTAATGTGTACAGTGAAGTCTGTATATTGATTTCATGTGCATCTCCCTCCCTTATATTTGTGCTGGTATATTATTTTGTAAATTATATCACTGAGAATACTCCACATTTGTATCTCTCATGCACATTCTATTATTTTAATTAGTCAGTGAGGTACATGTATAATTATACTAATTAAAGTCTATCCCGGGCTATGTTTCTGTAACTTTTTGATGAGTTTCAGCTATAGTCTGTCGCAAGTTATTGCTTCCATCACTTTTTGATGATTTTAATAAAAATACACAAACCTGTGAAAGAAATACAGTTGAAATCAATAAAAGGGATAAAATCCAAGATATCTTCATTGACACATTTTCATTTTTCACTCATAAAAATTCACAGGAACGAAAACAAATTTCTTACAGAGATTTATAATGGGAAATGTTTACATCTTTTCTCCATTCGGAATTACTCGGAATACCTTGCACAATTTTTTAACATTATCATCCGGGCTATTTCCTGGATGATGCAATGCAAAATCCCCGTAGACTTTCTATTTTTGGTTGTGTATTGAAACCTGAAGCGGTGGAGGGGGCGTTTCAAAACAGATAATTTGGACATTTTTTCTTATTAGTGAATGAACGTACTTTGAGCACAAAGGTATTTATGATTATCGAAATATCAAGCGAAAAGTGGTGGAAGCAAAAATTCGGGACAGAGTATAGTTTAAAAATAAACTTTTATATATCTGTGAAAGAAGTACAATTGAAATCAATTATTAAACAATGAAAGAATCCAATATTTCTTTATTGGCATTTTATCTCAGTCTTTTTATCTAAAAAAAACCCCTGACACTTATCATAAGTCCTTGATATCTTGTGCAGTATTGTCAAGATTTCATAGACCTGTGAATTTCAAATACAGTCATACTTTTTGTAATAAAATAATGTGTGTATTTGGGAACAGAACCTGAAAATACTATCAGAAAACACTAAATGATGGAGTTTGCCCTAGTTCTGATATTACGAAACAATTGATGTTTGTTGTTAAAACATGACAATGAAAATATTGTGTATTTAAACATCCCTGATCTCATACATTATTCAAGAATCAAGATTGAAACTTTCCACAATTATTAAGTCTCTCCTTATTTGGTTTTGCATAGAAATATAATACTTTCATTTGACTGTACATGTTTTTTAATGGGGATGCCCTAAAGTGAACAGTCTTTCAATCCATCCGTCTGTCCATCCGACATCACTTGTACAGAGCATATTTTCTCTCCCCTGGCCCAATCTGACTCATACTTTATTCACAGAGTCTCTTTTAATGAAAGAAGTACTGTCATTTTGAACCGTGTCTCTAGTCAAAGGTAAAGGTCACATCAGCTCTTTGAAAAATCTTTGGCCATGCAAATATTCTTTACCCTTCACTCTTTTTGACTCATACTTTACTTGAAAGAGTGCTTGTGGGTAAAGAGTGTGCAGTGACCTTAAACTGAGGTTTTAGGTAAAATATTTCAAGGTCAATGCACAGAAAGCAGATCTCTTAAAAATCCAATTTTTGGACCAAATTTTGTTCTGCTTTACTCAATCTTGCTCAGGATTACAATTAGACTGTCTTTAGGTAAGTCATCTCTGGTGACCTTGAATCAAGTTTCTCTGTGAAAGGTCAAGGTCATAGCTCACCAGCCCCGTAAAGTGAAGTGGTGCAGTTTGTTTACATGTAAAAATGGTGACTCTCGATCTCGATGTGAATTTAACATACTTTATTTTCTGCGATCGGTAGCATGTTCCGGAGAAAGTCTGAGGCAAGTAAAGAGAGGATATCAGTAGTAAATTGCATGAAGAATTTAATCGTACTAATTTTTTACACAGAATTTGCGTATAAATAAGGTTAATCAGTCCAAAACTAGAGCACGTTTTTGTGCGCAATAAATACACAATTTTTTCAATGGGTGGCACTGTAGCTTCCAGGTCATCCATCCAAATTTTTTTCTGACAGACCGGGAGCTACAGACCTGCAGCTAGGTCATAGCAGACCTCTAAAAATATATATCCAGACCATATGTTTTGTTCTTTTTGGTCATATCTGCCTTATAATATACTTAAGAGTGCCTGATGGATTTAGGTGTGCAAATTTAAGATCAAGAACTAATTTTCTAAGTCAGCAGTGAAGGTCAAGCAAAGTCATCAAAATTCTTTTCATCTTTACATTTACCTGTATGTCCTTTAGTATAAAGCAGAGCCCTTTAAGATGGTCATATTCTCAATGACCTGTTGTTGAAATTTATTTTCATAATAAATAGATATCAGTTTCTGTATAATGAAAATTATGATTAAAATTAATGTATTATTTTTTGCTGATTTTAATGTTTTGTTTCCTTTATAGGCACCTTAATGGCCACAGGAGATGCGATATCACAACTGGTAGTAGAGAGAACTCATAAATTTGATGTAGTTCGTAATGGGAGATTTCTAGTCTTTGGTGTATTTATAGGGGTAAGTAATCCAGCCCCCTTCCCTTATTTCTCTGATTTTGATACAGTGTTAGAACAACATTTGAAACTTATCATGATTTTGTATTAATGATTGTTCCGAAATCAAATGGTAATTTGAAGCCGTTGCATAGGGAGTATATATCTGTATTGTGATTTTTCCATGGTTATTCAATATGGTCAATGTTAGGAATTACCGGTAATAGGAAATCTATCAGTAATTTGAGTGTAGTCATATTGTAATCTATGGGAGTATAAGAGAGGGCACAGCTCGGGTAAAGGTGATCAACTTCCAATTCTATAAGGAAATGCATTGACAAAAAAAAACTTCTGATTCAGAAGAAAATAGAGATTGTAATTTGTAAAATATGGATGCAAGATAACTTAACATACATTTTTAAAGTTATAGTTCATATTATACCTTTATACAAATTGTCACAGAGAAAGAGAGAGAGAGAGAGAGAGAGAGAGAGAGGCCACAATTTTTGGTGGGGGGGGGGGGGGGGGGGGGGAGGGGAGGGGGGAGTGGGGTGGTAGCCAGTACATGTACTTACAACAAATATTTTTCTGGAGAAAGAGAAGATGGCTATTTGTGAAGTTGATATTAAAGCAAGATAGAATTTTCAAGTTTATTTATACCATTGCCTCTTTTGGCCAGAGAGGCAGAGGGACCACAATGGAGGGGTGGGGGCCATATCTTTTCCCTTACAATATTTTATATAGATATAAAAGAGATTAAAAGTTTGAAAGAAATTTCATGTTTCAGTGCTACATGTACTGGTACCTTATATCAGTTATATGCATGTTTTTTGGTAGTTTTTTGACCCAACAAGGGGTTCAAGAATAGGGACACAATGAGGTAAAAGTTTATGTTTTGAAATTCATTGATTCATAATTTTGATTAGTTAATGGAGAAGTATGATAAAAACACTCAAGCAATCAATGTGTTGGAACTGACACTACAGACTTTAACCCCCTACATCCCCTGTCTGTCCAAAGTTTGGGATCCAGAGTCAGCATTTTACACCATGTCGATGTGATCAGGGATAATAATGTACGGGTAATAGCATCTGAAAGGAAAACTATTTGTAAAATTCAAGGAATTCTGATGGTGCAATAAAGTTGAATAAACATTCAATTTCGATATATACATGTATTTGATAGCTGAATCGGTTCAACATAATTAGCATGTACCGGTAAATATATTCAAGATCACAGCTAGACGCAAAACATGTTAATGTGTACCCACATGCACTGTACAATGACATGGCTATAGAATTTATTAATGTACAAGCATCACTTTGTCTGATGCTGCATTCAAAGATTAAATTATGAAGAAATTGATCAAAATACACATTTCAGAATTTTTTTCTTGAATAATATTTCAAAACCCTTAAAAGCTGTAACAGAGGACATGACATAGGTTTCTCATTGTAATGAAATATACATAAATGAAATTCTTGAAGTGTTGTGGAATCATGATTTTCACCTGTTGCAAGAGTTTCACAGAAATGAAAGTTCTGGTTGTTGTATGTATGAACTAAGTTATGACCTCAGCAATTTGCCCTCAGCAATCATTCACCATGATTAGATTTCCTAAAGTAGAAGGCAAAATTCCTACCAAGAATAAAAAACATGAAATGATATATTTTTACATATATAGAGTCAATGTTTGTCTTTGGAGAAGACAGACTATACATGGCCATTATTATGATTAAAAGAGTGAAAGAGCTTCAAAGGAAACTTGGCTGTGTGTAGTTCTGCTTGATATGGCTAGTTTAGATCAATATTGTGTTAATGCTAAACTAAATGAAATTATATACCAGATTCCACAAAAGATTCAAAATAGGTTACAAAATTACTGAGATTTCCCTCAGTAAAGTTGTTTTTACTAGTACTACAGTGCACTTAACACCAGTGCCTAAAATTAGTTGTTGTTTTTTTTTATTTAAAGTATTTTATCAAATGCACAAAGTAACAACAGAATTCTTTATTTATTTTAGTAAATTTCAATCTTTTGTCTGAAAAAACCCACCATATACCTTTTATTTACTCAAGATTGAGGGTAAATTGCAAGTGACAGGGTTATTAAATGAACATAAATGTAATGGTCATTCCAACAGTTGAGGGCTAAGAAAGAAACCAAACATCAGGGAGAGCGATCTTGACTTTTGATGGTTGCATTTTAATTGTAATTGTTTAAAACCAAAGATTATATATCCTGCTCAAGATATGAAGGGACCTCAGGATGAGGAAGGGCTCATCTGGAGGACCAGAGCTGAAAACTACACAATAATAATTATATTAACATTTGGGTATAAGCGGTAGATTCCAAGGAAGGTTTGATGATGTCATCCTGATTAATTATTACTATCCCTGGACATTAGTGTAACATAAGATTGGAATCCTAAACAGCGATAAACATGTCTAACATGATAAACAACTACAATTCTGTCCAGTTCTTGCTTTGCTATACATTGTTGTTCTGAAGTGTATAACAATTTCATCATTTGTATTGAGCCATTGAGGCCACAGGCCACACGGTGTGATTGATATGTGTTATGGATGCCACAATGAAATATTTTGTCTTTACAATAAATTTATTTTCAGGGTCCAATGTTCAGGGGATGGTACTATTCTATAGACAAGATATTTGGCAAAACCAAGTACGCACCAATGAAAATGATGATAGCAGACCAGGTATGCATCCATAATATTCACAAATAGATTATTTCTTATACATGTATTTATAAAAAAACTGTTTTATAGATATTTTCTAATAGTTAAGTCCCTGCTCTGCAGGTGCCCTATATAGTGATCAGTCTGTCCATCTGTCTGTCCGAGATCACTTGTCCGGGGCATATTTTCTCTCCCCTTGGCCCAATCTGGCTCATACTTCATCTACAGAGTGCCTTCGGGTAAAGGGTGTGCAGTGATCTTGAACCAAGTTTCTAGGTCTAAGGTTAAGGTCATAGCAGAATTATCTGAAAAATCATTGTCTGGATCATATATTCTCTCCCCTTGGTCCAATATGGCTCATACTTCACCCACAGAGTGCCTTTGGTCAAAGGGTGTGCAGTGACATTGAATGACATTTTTAGGTCAAGGATCAAGGTCATATCAGACCACCCCAAAAAAATAAATTTTCAGGGCATATTTACTCTCCCCTTTGACCCTATCAGGCTCATAATTCCCATAATCAGAGCTTTAGGGTAAAGGGTGTGCGGCGACCTCAAAACAAGTTTCAAGGTCAAATGTGAAGGTCATAGCAGATCTCTTTAAAATCCAGTTTTAGACCACAAATTATTTCCCATTGGCTTAATCTTGCTCATATTAAACCCAAAAAAGCCTGTTGGTAATGAACTTGAATAATAAAAGAAATGCAAGGTGAATACAGTTGAAAATATGGCTATATCTATGGGTATACCTCATGAAAATATTGCATTGTTTTTGTATGATATTAAAACACTATAAATCTATATAAATTATAATTCTTTATATGCATACTGATTACTCATATCAGAAATTTTCTGATACTTGCATCAAAGTACATGTATATCATCCCTTAACAGAGACTTTCAGTGTGAATTTAAAACCAAGATGTTGTAACACGTACCGTAATAGATGTCCATAATTTGGAACAGATATCTTTATTTGTTCAATGGCTTTTCACAGCCCCCAACAAAAATCTCAAAGTAGTGAAATATTGAACAGGATGTTCACAAACATTTGAATCATCCATTATTTGATAACAAATATTTGATCGGTTTTACCAGAGGCAGTTAAAAAATGATGCTTCATAAATTTCTTTTATAGATTTAAAACCCGACTCTAGAAAATGCCAAATGAATATTGATGAATAAGCAGGTACTTTTTCCAATTAACTATCCATAGGGGTTAGCAGAGAAGTCTGTAAACATAAATGTTTTTTTTATTATTATTTTCTGTGTTACACAGATGTCTTGATTAGTCATGCATCCTTCATCATAACACTATAAAGAAAAATCAATAGAATTGCTATCCTTGTACCATTATATATATACATACAGTTACTGTACTGAAAAATTAATGTGCAAGATATTGAGCACTGTATTGATACCTGGTATTCATCAATTGTTTATTACAGAATATTTGGACAGTCATTGCCAAAGAAACATATATATAGTTTGTAACTCTTCTAAGCAAAAAGACATGTGAGATTTTGAATATTCGAATTCGATCAAATTTTTCCTTTGCCTGTCCCTTGTTTAATGCCTTGTGTTTAGCATTATTATTTGACAATGTCAATTTTTTCTCTAGCATTATATAGTAATAATGATAAGAAATTATAAACAATTAGAATGATAATGAATTATTGAAATATATATACCATATGCAGTGATCGAGTTACAGGGTGAATATTTTTTATTACCTGTGTGTCGGTCAGTCAGTCCATAAGTCCTGTTTTTTATCAGGGCAACTTCTCTAAAAATGCTGAAAAGAACTTCGAGAAACATTTTAGTTAATAGGACATTATGTCTTGGTGTGCAGGTTTGCAGGAAATTTTGATTTAATAATTTTTCTGGGAGTTATGCTTCATTTATTTAATTATTTTGTTTTGTTTTGACATTAATTATCTGTTATTAGCAATGTCATCCAATGAAGGTGGGGGGATTTTTGAGCTTGCTCACATTATATCATCCTTTACATTTACCAGTACATTGATATAATTAAAAAATGTACAGATTAATGAAATTGGTAACTTTCAAAAGCACATGTACTTGAAATTGACATTTTACATGTTGATCTCCAGGGAGCATTTGCACCTATATTCTTGCCATTTTTCCTGTTCACCATGGGAGTTATGAGACAGGATCCAGTACAAGAAATCATAGAAAAAATCAAGAAGGTATATTCTGTAATCTTAAAAAAAAATTGATGTGAAGTTGGTTTTTATTTGTAATTATGTAAGTTATATAATCAGTCAAAAGTTTTAATCACATAAGATTTTCTCCAGTCTTCTTGTTAGTGCATTCCTTGTACTTTTGTAGGATTATTATGATGTCATAACAACAAACTGGAAGGTAACTCTCTCTCTCTCTCTCTCTCTCATTTAATTGTGAGGCATATGATATGTATTTGATACTGAATTATTTATAAGTTAATAAAAAAAAAAAATCAAGCAAATTCATGAAACATATTGTATACTCTAATTATGAGTGCTTAAACTAATCACATAAATGTATAAGATTAATTTTTCTCCCTGGAAGCCTTGAAATTTACAGAGGATGTATGTATATAAGTTAATTGATATGTATGGATGTTTTTGTAGATATGGCCAGCTGCTCAGATAATAAATTTTACATTTGTTCCTCTACAACACAGGTAAGTGTGAGCACTGATATTTTGAGTCTGTATTTGTGTGATTGATATTGTCATTTTTGTTGCACTGACCTGTTGTAAAATTTTGTAAAATAAATTGAAGAGAAGTTGCTGTGTCTTGATACTGACACTTGCAATGAGTAATTATATAGTTACCTGTAATGCATTAATTAGGATAGCAAAATTGAAGAAAAAAAAATTACTTGACATCTTTAAGAGTTTTTCTTAGATATGATGTATGAATAAACTACCGGTATACCGTATTAAATACATGTAGAACAGTCAGCCTTTCCTAGGCCGCTCAAAGTTAATTCTATGTTTAAGGCACTTCAAAATACCAAACCTGTGAGGGGGGGGGGGGGGCAAAAAGATTAAAACAAACAAAATTTTCAAACAAATGATTTTTGTTCATTTACATTAATAAAAATACAGTGAGTACTGTATTCATGGTTATTTTCGCCCCGTGTAATTTTTGCCCTTCTACACTTGCAAATGCTTTCGCCCTGTCTTGAATATCCCAGACACAGTTGTGTTTAGAGAGAGATCATTTGAGATATTGGAATTCACCCAGTCTTACATTCGCCAGCTGACAACCAGGGTGAAAGGGGCGAAAATAAAATGGGGGTGAATAATCAAGTTACATATAGGCTACCTTTTTAATATTGATCTTTCATGATAATCTCTTTGAGTATCTGATTTATTGTCCGTAATTGCTCTAAACATTTCGAATTTCAAAGTTTGCTGTATTTTAGTATAAAAAACTGGAAAAGATCAAATTACAATAGGAGTTTGTTTTTTCAAAACCCAATTCTCTCCTAAACATATGCGTGTGGGTTAAACGTAGAATTAACTTTGGACAGCCCTATATTTTATAGTTTTTTGCACAGTCATTTGTATATTCTACCCCCTAATTTAGATTTTGTTAGAACACTTTTTATTATATATTGCTAACATTAGTAGCAGATTCAATTTATTTATTAATAGACTAAAGACACAACATTGACAGGAAAAGCAATGAATATTAAATAGTACTCTAAATAAGAGTTTTTGGGTCATGCATGCATGGTTAAAATGCCATTGAATTAGGCCACCTTTTAGAAATTGATTGCTTCCCCCCTAAAGACCATAGGCACTTGTTTTTATAATAACATTGAAGAATAAAAAAAAAATAACACAAGGAATCTATAACTTTAAACTACCGGTACATGAAGTACTACTGTTTTTTTCAATGATAGTGGTCACCTTTGCTTTCAGGAAAAGAGCAGTGAAAAGTTGTTTACTGCCATTTTCTTTTACAATGAAATATTTACAAAATCATATATTGCACACCTGCTGTTTTTCACAAACTAGTATGCTGTTCCTCAACAAATGACAGCTTTATTAATAGATACAGCAAAACTTGTTTATAGCGAATTTCAAGGGACCATAGAAAAACTTTGTTATAACCATGTTCATTATATCAGGGACGTATATACGTCCCTGGTTATATATGGCAATTTTCTATAGGTTTATAGAGGAACTTTGCCTGGTCATGAATAAGAATTTGTTATAGCTGTAAATTTTCTATATCTGTGTTTGTTATATTCAAGTTTTGCTGTACATGTAAAAGCTTTGTTTCAGTGAAAGCTGCTTTTTTGTCTACCAAAAATATCCCAAGAGTTAGGTATAATCAAACTAAGTTGTGATAATAGCATTTCATAGGTAAAAAAAAACTATTCCAGCTGATGAGCAATACAGTTAATGAAGACAGTCATACATCAAACAAAATTACTGTATAAGAGATTGGCAGTGAACTCTCATCCACTACTTTTTCTCTGAATGTGAAAATAATCGCAATTCTGTAAGAATTGTACTTCATGTTTGCAGATCTATTTTCGACACAAAAAAACTAGGTTCCCTACCTAACATACTTAGTATATTAATACTTAGTAGGGAGATAGCAAATTAACAAATTTTTAATGGTGGCCTCAAAATTTTTTTAATTTTAAAACACACGTATCAAGCTTCATACGTACCTATACTTGATAACTTTATTGCTTCAGATATGATTTTAGTATGCAAATATAAAACATCTTTTTTTTTATAAATCCTTGCTTTCAAGTAAATTAATGGCATTTTAGTACATCGCTGTGCACATGTCAGTAGATCATTCAGTTCATAGACAATATTCTCAAACAAATATTTATAGAGCCATTTGGCAGTCACCAAGCTTCAAACTCAGGTTAGCTGTGACAATTTGATAGCTAGCTGCTATTAATTTTCAGGTTAGATTACCACAATGTTTATTTATTGATGTACATATGATCAATACTTTTTGAATCATTTGATTGCAATCATTAAACTTCAACAATTTTTAATTGACAGAACAGTCTCTTAACCAGCAAAACTGCCCATTGACATTTTTTTGACACCTTCAAAGCTTTATATAGACAAGTATAAAAACCCATAAAGATCTCATATGCAGAGTTATTTTCCAGAAATTCTTTGTTGTCCGTGTTTTTCTATAAACATGAGATGACCTGTCAGTCACCCAGAATGACCTATCTGCAATATGATATGACACTGATCTTTAAGTTTAATCCTCTTTTTACAGGGTGCTATTTGTAAATTTTGTGGCTCTATTCTGGAACGTTTATCTTGCCTGGAAATCTGAGGCCTCCCATCGTAAATATCAACCAGATGTTCATTTGAGACAAGATACTTGATGCATATCAACTATGTATACATATCATATTTTGAAAACTTCTTTGAATATGACAAATTCAGATGTTTCATGGAAATTTAAGTTCATTCTTCCAAATTTCCTCTCCATCATTGACTTGAATTTTAATCAATCTATTTAATGATTATTTTATTTCATTTGCAAGGGGTAGGGAAATGGTATGGTATTTTAAATGTGATCTTTTTTTATGTGTTCTTGTAAATTTTAAGTCCCGCTGAGAAATGGATGGATGAAATTTCCTGACATCTGACATATTCAGCCATTATAATTGATCTCACATACAAAGTAATTTTCAGCTTTCTCATAATTCTGTTTGCAAAATGTTAAAGAAGCTTTTCAAGACAAATGTTCTAAATGATTTTAGACACACACTTTGTATTAGCTTTATGTATATTTTATTTTGCATTGTTACTTGCTCTTTATGCTTCATCAGTCTTTATAACATAAAATCTCTTCATGATTCATTTGAGGCTTTTATTAAACAGTTCTTATATTTACCATTGTTTGCTTAACTCTATTTAGTAATCACAATTTCATAATTTCTGTTCTTAATTTCAAAAAAATCATCAACTCAAAAGTGCACGTTTCTAAATAGATACTCTATAATACCGGTATGTATAACTGTATAATATATGTCAGTCTATCTATCCTCTTCCCTCCAGGAGGAGCATAAGGTCAAATATGGCTGTGGATTCTATAATTCCTGCCATGTTATATATTGTTAACATACGTAATTAACAGGTTGGGACCAATCGCCCAAATGGGATATAATATCCCAAATGAGATATAAATTTGAAGTGCAAAAAATAGAATTTTTTTATTTTGCTAAAAATATGATGAATCCGCATGAGAATAGATGAAATGTAACAACTTTTGGTAGACAACTTTTTCTTTAACCGTACTATTACAGAGATTGATCCCATCAGTATATCCAAAACTTCTTGGGGATCAATCATACAAGCTATAGACTTAGGAAAACTTGTTAACCAAAAGTTGTTGCATTTGATATACATTAATTCAGATTTATATAAAAAATTACCAAATCAAAAATTTTCTTGTTTTGCACTTTAAATTTATATCCCATGTGGGCTATTATAACCCGAACGGGCTATTATATCCGATTTGGGCAATTGGTCCCAACCTGATTAATACCATTCTTTGGCATTTACAATTCAAGAGACCGTTTTGAATGTCATTGTTTGCCATGCCAACACCGACTGTGATTTCAATTTGTAGTCTTGTCTGAAAAATTCACCACCTTTCATTAATTTGCTTTGATAAAATCTTAAAGCTTGCCTGTATTAACATAGGTCTGTTTGGGCTGAGGATCTAACTAACTACTGTCACAGTGGTTTCATCAATATTCGTGGAATACCAATTTTCGTGGTTTTTAGTTTGATCCATGATATTAGATATTATATTAAGTGCATTACCAATATTTTGCAACATATTGCATTGGCCACGAATTTACATATCTTTGAAACTGTGATTTTCACTAAATCCAGGGAAATTGCTGCTCATGAATAATAATGAAACCACAATATCTATCGAATTCAAATTTCCTTTTATTGCGGGCAAACGGTCTACACCTTCACTGATATCGTGTTTTGACTCCTCACTACTACAGTATCTTACTTATTGTTTACACATCAACCCTGAGAGGCCTGCACACTGGTTTGATTGATTTTCGTGAGGTTACGGGTTGTGTACACTCTTCAAACTATAACAATGGTTTCTCTACAAGGAATCAAACTTTTAATGCGGAAGGAATATATGATTTCGCTTGTTCCTGGAACATAGAATAATGAGATAAATTTTTACATGTAAAACGAAATTAATGAGGATGGATGGTCAGCAAATTAACTACGGTACCAGATGGACCTTAGAATTTTCGGAGAATTTCTTTAGCTATAAACTATTATTTAGTAAAGTAAATTACTTTTAGAACAAAATTTAATCGTTTTCCTATATCTCAATACAAAGCGCTTCCTCTGAAGGAGCTTGTCTAAATTTAGCCATGCCCATCCAGTCCTTATGATACGATTTCAAACGGACCAGTTATGAATAGTAATTCAAAAATACAATATATCTTCAAAGGCTTTGTTTACACTAATGTCAAAAAATATAGTAACGACTACTATAGAAAGATTAAGGAGGAGTAATCGTGTAAACTTCAGTCTTCTTAAATAAGCTGAATTATAAAACTGTAAACGTATCTTATGGAGACCTTGGAACTATATCCAATATTCTGGCGGAATTCATATATGTCCGTCATTTTTTGGAAACAAAACAATTATTAAAGGTATCAATATCTTGACTGTTGTATCTGTAAATATGCTGTTCCGTTTCACCCCTCAATATGTTCCATACTTACGTGGACACGGTCGGTTTTGTTATTAATTGACTGTAAGAGTAAAATTTATTCGGGCTCTGACATGGAATTAGATTCATTATAGAAATCACAAGTTATATTTAATACGTAGATGAATATATAAATATGTTCCGTATTTGTGGTTAATGCTTTTATATTAATGGATAACGTGTACTAATAGACAAACGATTAATATTTGACATCGATTCGATCTGTGAAGAAATCAAAATTTTATTAAGGAGTCCGCACACAATCATCTATTCTTTATTATGTTTCATACATGGATACTCATAAGTTAAAGATTTAAAAAGCAACAAAGTACTAAAAACTTGTTGCTTGGGATTACCGGTGCCATGGTAACAGAGGCCAAAGACGGAAATTTGCAAATCTAAGCTAATTAGAAAGGTTTGCACACATATAAAAGTATCAAATAGTTAAAAAAAAAATACAATTATTATATTGTCAGTTTTCATATTGTAGAAAATATTGGTGGAGAAAGTATTTTCTCTAAAGAATGATACCTTAGAAACCGCAAAAGGATTTCAAAACAAGTTTTATTTTCGATTTTGTATTAGCCCAAATGGATAACTATAAGATTTTAGATCCTTATCAATCTCTTACCAACATACATATTATATGAGAAAAATGACAACTGTTGTTATGGTAGGAAAGCTAAGGTATTGGAAGGTTAAAAAAAATAGGTGCGTTTTGAAAGGTTCCTTATGGGAATTCTTTGTATTCTATTTGTGGTTTGTGATTATTCAAGAAAAAGAATGTATGGCAGCAAGAAATAAAAGTGCAGACACGCGAAGATGTGGTTTAGAGGGAAGATAATACGACGCGTGCAATGCCAAAGATCCCGTTGCATGCGCAATGATAAGCATTCAGTCGCCTAATCACATGTTCTTATTTCACAAGGGGAAGCTCATCGTCGGAAACCCACGGCCAGTCTCGCAGCCTTACTGTGGGCCAACTCATTAAACTGCTCGTTTTCATAATTTTTTTTTTATTCAATCCACCAATGAGAAAAATAGTGTAATTGGTGAGATTTCCTTCACCGCGGAGTGAAGTATCTAATCAGAAAAGGGCATGAATAATTTATGAGAACGGGAAAAATTCAGGTAGCTGATCCACAGTCTGTTAGCGCATGTAAGACTGGCCGTGGGGTTCCTACGATGGGGGATGATAAGACCGCCTCTGACGTTACCTTAAATTGAAAACGGAGTCTCCGTGTTGCAGTTTTAGTTGGGTTTACGTTCTACATTGTTCAAAGAACCTCCATGTGAAGTTCTTTGTGGTTAGCTATTAGCTACTTCTATATGGTACTATATAGTACTTTACAATAATAAATATTGAAAAGCGACTCTGTCGGTCTTTTGATAGTTTCTCACACTTTAACCTGTAACATAATTGTTGCACATTACTAACGATTGATAATGTAATCTGAAAAAAAAACCCGAGATTTTGAAACGAAAGAAGTGAACAAAGAAAATAAATATACGTAAGCGCGGATATCGCTCAGCTCATTTTCTTTCAGGTTATTCCAACTTTGTATTGCATGTCTAGAAAATGTAATTTATTTGGTAATTACTGAGAGGGTGTCTGTCTTAACACAGGGGGGTGGAAGAAAAATTGGGGCTCGGAATTGTCTAATACATACACTGTATGTATGCAGCTTTTGAATGCCAATTTACTAGGTATAGTAAAGAAATTAATACTATATATACAAATTGAAGAATGTCTGTAAAAACTACTGATAAGTTTAACTAGTATTCAGTTGTGAGAATTCATAACATTTAAAGAACCATTTGGATGTTTTTAACACAGAATATTATATACATTTGTAGGCTATTTTTTTTTGTGCTTTATTGAATGACTGATGGGAATGCTGGTTTTGTTGCAGAATTATGGTAGTTAACATTGTGTCCGTTGGCTGGAACTGCTATATGGCCTGGATCTCGGAGAAGGAACACGAGGATGTGGTCCTACACCATCACGAGCCCGACACAGAGCCAATAGTCGCCTCCCCGTCCGCCCCTCTATCACCACATAGATCCGCCACCTGCTCCAAGAAAGAGAGCTGAAAATCACCCGCCTTATTACATATTTCAGTTTAATCAGTATGTGATTTATAAGTACGTTAATATGTAGTGCGTCATCCTTTTATCATTGGACACGTGGGTGTTTCAAAGAAAGTTAAAACATTTATCAATACTATAAGTTACTAACGGAATCCAACCACATTTTATACATGTATGTAGAAAATGAGAACCACTAACATTCCATATTTAATTTCTTGGTGTCTTTTTGTTCTAGATGGATTCGAACCAGATTTCTTTTTCTTCTCGAGGGAACAAGTTAATTGTGGATACCAAACTTGAGTTGCATGTCAATGCAGTCATCTCGTGGATTTGACCAAATAATTTTACTTCTTAATGAAACTCATATTGATGCGCGAATGCGTCGTCATAATTATCTGTGATGATATGATGTTGTTATCAGATATTAATTGAGGGTTCCGACTTTGTTTTTTGTTGTACTTAGAGGGATTTATCAAGTATGGAGAATTTTTTTTATTTTTGCATTTATATTTTCAATGGCATTTCAAACTTATGTCTCTGAAAAACCATTTAGCATATCATATGGTTAATATGAAGAAAATATTATTGTAAAATCCTCAATGACGATTCAAGCTATATGTAGGCTCAAATATGATGGTAAAACATTTAAAGATATGCAATTAATGATTATCTGCTTACCTGTTTAATGTTTTCAACGTTTGTAAGGAAACTAATACTCAGTAGTATAAACCAGTCTTCAAGCAGTCAGTATGGAAAAAGCATTGAGAAAATGTACATAAGTTTTAAGGAGTATGTGCTTCTTCTGACGTTGCTGCTAATTTACCCACACGGTGATATTAATTAAGAAGTGTTCATAGCTCAAGGGTATTTTATTGTCTAAGTTAACTGCTTTTAGTTTTAGAATTTGAGCAATCGAAATATCGCTCGGACTTTTCCGTCATGGTCGACTTGACGGAAAAGGTCGAGCGATATTCTGATCGGAATTTGAGGTGTTTTATTAAGGTTGTCCAATCTGATTAAATTACCCGTTGAGTGTTCTGATACGCGGTATATAGCTTATTGGAATAGTTTTAAGGTTGTTAGGCTATACACAGGCATTTTTGCCTCAAATGAAGTTCATGTGAAATCATTTTCAAACGTTCTTTTCACATGAGACACAAGTGTCTGTGTAGAATGTCTTCAAAGAAATATTCCTAATTTTAAGGGCGATTATGAAGATGTACTTCATGTATATCGGTGCCATTGCATTGCTATTAATAGATTTATATTTTAAACAATATATTTTTTCTCTTATTTTTCACTGTGTACAGTTTCATTGTGTACTGCTTAGAATGAAATGGGGGAAAAAAATATATGTATATTTTTTTAAAAAATAAATATGGTTTTACTTGCTTTAAAATGATAGTTATAGCCTTGAAATTAAACTGTCTTTGATTATGTTGTTAACATTTCTATTGTAAGCTTTTTCTTTTATCTTAAATTAAGTAGTATAACAAATTGAATGGACACGACCATCCCAGATTTTAAGATATGAATAGTTAAGTTATTACTATAATGTAGTAAAGAAAAGATCCATATATTTTACCTTTTTATTTGGATATTTTCCTGTTTTGATATCGAGCTCTTCTTTCAATGGAGATCAATACAGTCTAAAAATGAGCATGACCATCGAGCCCTCTTAATCATAGATGACATAAAAATGAATTAAAATTCAAAATTGTAAATGCCATACTAAAATGATCTGATTTTACTATACTGGGTATTTCGTTTACAATGCAAGGGATGTTACTCAGTGGGAAAAACAACAAATCTATTTTTGGTTGTTTTCCAATATTCTTATGGGGCTCATATTGAGCTCTTTACTTTTGATACTCTTTTATTTTCATATATTTATTTTTATTAAGCTTAAGCTTGTGTAACTTATGCTAGTTTTGATGTTGGAATATGAATACACAAGACGAGTGTTGTGTAATTGTGAGTTACCATCTTACTTGTATACCGAGTATTACACTGATTTGTGATGTCTTCACTTATACGATCCCAATACGATTAAAGTATGCTACTATCTGAGCAAAGTGTGTTCTTTTCATTGCAAATAACACGCACACGCACGCTCACACATACACAAGCTCACACACACGGGGGCGAAGAAAATACAAACTTGCATGATTGTAAAAGATTAAACAATCATGTAATATCTTTTGATTTTTTTTTTTCATCAGCATGGACGAAATTTGATCTAAATTTAAAGGTTATTTATATTATTATATAAGTATTAAAAATTACTTATAACTTTCATTGATGTATTCTTTTGAATTTATTTCTTTCTTGATCTCCACCAGTCTGATAAGAACCACCACCTCTTCTGTTTACATCTGACGATAAGTGTAAGGAAGGGGGGGGGGGGGGGGGGGGGTCATGGTTTTAATCAGACTGGAAGTTGTAGTTACCATGGATACCTTCACATTGAATGTTCCTTTTGTGCAACTGATTGACAATACCAATTTATATACTTTTACCCACTTTCTAGGACATTAGATTAAATAATTCAGAGATAGATGTAAATCTTATACATGTATAAACAAAAACAAGAGCCCCATGGGCCACATCGCTCACCTGAGCAACAATAGACATAATAAAATCAGCTTTATGAAGTGATATACAAAATGTCTGAACAATGTAGTATAATATTCAATTCAATTTATTTCACTCAAACCGTCAACATGACGGTACATGAGGTACATATATACAAATATTTACAAATGTAGATATAAAGTCAGAGGTACGTGTACAGTACAAATAAGGGGAAAAAAAGAGAAAAAAGTACAAATATTCAAGGAGGACAGACTGATTCAAAAATTTCATGTATAAATAAACAGAGTTTTTTGAGTTTTTTAAGTTTTAAAGTAGACAATAATTCACAAACTTTAAAGGTGTTTGGTCTTTCACAAAATCTAGGTTCCAAGTATTTTTGTCTGATACATGAAAGAGCATTACATTCTAATATAAAATGCATTTCATCGGCTATTTGATTATTATTACATAAATTACAGCATCTTTCATTCAGAGGAATGCCTAACCACCTACCATTTTCTACAGGAAGTCGGTGATTTGACTTACGAAATTTAACAAGTATTTTTCGAAGTTTTGATGGTAAAATACTCAAGTACTTTTCATATCCAAAAGTTAATTTAAAAGTTTTATATATATATGACCTTTGGAAGAATTTGCAATATCAGCCGACTTTTTTGCACAAACTGGTCTTTGAGTCTTTGCTTGACAGCATTTAACATTAAACATTTTAACATTTAACATTTACAATACATCTTTCATTCCAAATGTTTGAAAACCCACAGTTATCAAAAATAGAATCTATACAATCAATCCATGGGTTCTTAAAAATATCATTATTATATTGAGTCAACAAGTATTTGTACAGTATATGAACAATTTTATTTTCTGGGCCGGAGAACAATTTTACCCAGTATGATACCATTCTAGTATAGATATTAACAGATAACGGGAACCTTCCGGTTTCTCCATAAACCATGTATGATGGAGTACAACTTTTTAAATTCAGTATGTGTTTCAAAAATTTCAAATGAATACGTTCTATAATTTCTATGTTTTCAAAGCCCCATACTTCACATACGTATAATAACACCGGCATTACAACTTTATCAAAAATGTCTAACTGACAATCGACAGGTAAATTAAATTGCCTTATTTTCCTGATGACCCCATACATAGCCTTCTGTGCCTGTTCACATAGATGTGTTTTTGCCTTTTTGAAAGACCCGGAACGTGAAAAAATAATTCCAAGGTATTTAAACTCTTTCACATTTTCAATTATTTCATTTCTGAAGTAAAATTCCCTTTTCATCATTGAACCTTTTGAAAATACCAATATTTTTGTTTTATTTATATTAACCGTTAACTTCCATTGCTCACAATATATATAAAATTCGTTCAGAGCATTTTGTAAATCATCAGGCGTTTCAGCAAGAATTACAGTGTCGTCAGCATAAAAAAGAATACATAGTTTAAAATACAAAAACAGTTCATCCTCTATAGGTTTAGTTACACTATGTAACCCAATTACGTTTTTATCAATCAAGAACTTTTCTAAGATCTTGTGTCTTTAACTAATTAACAATTCTTTAATTGTCAATGAGTCCATGACTAATTAATCATGGACTCACTGACAATTAAAGAATTGTTAATTAGTAAACGACACCTGTATAAAAAAAATTCCTCTGCATATTCTTATGTTTATCATTGAGCCCTTTTGTAACAGGATGATTTTACAGGCATATAACATATTCAGCATTGCAGTTCTTAAACAACTGTCAATATGTCAAAATGCTTGCATATAAGTAAAACCATTTATAATAACATTAAATTTGAGTTTTTGTGAATAATTTAAATATTTTCCTTTGTAAAATTGGACCCCCCCCCCTCAATGTGGCCTAACCCTAGTCCTGAAGATTATGAATTTGAGAAGGTAGATGGGGGGATATGATAGCGCAAATGCCCATTTGGTTTAGTCGTAAAATACAATTTCAAATGTAATTTTTTCCATTTAAATATATTTGATAATGTTATTATACAAGTTTACAAAAGAACAATTTCTAACTATGTTCACTTTTGAATATTTTAACAAACGATAAGAAAAAACCCCCAAAAAGGTTTGGTGGTATCGAACCCACGACCTAAAAACTACTAAAAATTACTACCAAATGTCTAGTTCTCTAACCACTGCGCCATTTCAGTCACATCAAATTGCGTTGTTTAAATGCTATATATGCGACTTTAGCCACGACTTGGGACTTGGGACTGGTACTATTTTTCTGAAGCGCTCAATTTTTGGGATACAAAATGACATGTTTAAAGTATAGTGGGTCATCTCTCCACGTTTCAGCACACCGAGACGAAGTCGGGATGAGCTTATGCTATACCCCTGGCGTCGGCGTCTGGACCTGGTTAAGGTTTTTGTTGCAAGTCCTGTATCTAAGTTATTACTTGTCCTATCTTCACCAAACTGCATGGATGATGCATCTGGACCTACTTATGGACTTGAAAGACTTGGATGCTGAATCTGGGCCATGAATTTCAGATGCTGGAGGAGGTTAAGGTTTTGGGAGCAGGTTAAAGTTTTTGGTGCAGGTGCCCTTTGATAGCAATTTCTAAATTACTGCTGGTCCTAACTTCACTAAACTTGCATTGATGGTGCGTCTTATGATACTGATGCACCCGACAGGCTTGAATGCTGAATCTGAGCCATAGGTTTCGGATGCTGGAGGAGGTAAAGGTTTTAAGAGCTGGTTAAAGTTTTTAGAGCAGGTGCCCTCTGCTGATTATATCTTAGTTATTACTGGTCCTAACTTCATAAAACTTGCATGGATGATGCGTCTTATGATATCAATGCACCTGACAGGCTTGAATGCTGAATCTGAGCCATAGGTTTCGGATGCTGGAGGTTTTTAGGAACAGGTCACATGTTTAATAGAAAATAGTACTATTTCAAACTTGCATAGTTGATTTAACTAAAATATAAATGAATCGCAGAGGTAGCTTCAGATGCAGAGCCTGATCTCCATTATCTAGGGTGCTAAAAAATATATATTTAGTTAGTTATTACTGGTCCTAACTTCACCAAACTTGCATGGATGGTGCGTCTTATGATACTGATGCACCTGACAGGCATGAATGCTGAATCTGAGTCATACGTTACGGATGCTGGAGGAGGTTAAGGTTTTAAGAGCAGGTTAAAGTTTTTTGGAGAAGGTGCTCTCTGCTGATTATATCTAAGTTAATACTGGTCCTAACTTCACCAAACTTGCACGGATGATGCGTCTTATGATACTGATGCACCTGACAGGCTTGGATGCTGAATCTGAGCCATAGGTTCCGGATGCTGAATGAGGTTTAGTTTTTTGGAACAGGTCACATGTTTTATAGATAATAGCTTGCATAGTTGATTTAACTATAATACAAATGAATCGCAAAGGTAGCTTCAGATGCAGAGCCTGATCTCCATTATCAAGGACGCTAAAAAAATCCCCTACCTCACTCAAATGATAGATGTGTTTGTTGTTAAATGATATAACATGATTCCTATGATATAGAATTGTATGATATGATACACTATTGTTTTATATGATATAATATTATATCAAATATTACATTGTAAAAAGTTATATGATAGGATATGATATTGTATCAATTTTTGTACATTATGATATGATATTGTATCATGATATTGTTTGTATATTTTTGTATATTATGATACAATATTGTATAATATGATATTGTATTATATACTATTTTATCACATGCTTTTGTTTCATATGATATTACAATATATAATATCGTATCATATGATACGATATTGTATAATATATAATATCATATCATTTGATACGATATTGTATATTATGATAATGGTTTATTTAATATATTACTATGTCACATGAAATTGTATTATATGATATTGTAATATATAATATTGTATCATATGATACAATATTGTATATATAATATTATATTGTATTATATATTACTATATATGATATTGTATTATATGATATGATACAATGTTGTATCAAATTATATTTTATCATATGATACAATATCATACTATATTATACAATATAATATCATGTTACAATATTGTGATGTATTGTGTGATATGATATTGTATCATATAATACTATATTGTATCATATATTATGATATTGTATTATGTGATCAAATACAATAATGTATAACACGATACATGTCATATCATGTTACAATATCATATTGCATCATTATTTATTACAGTATTTTATTGTATTATATGATATATATTGTAAGTATTATAGGATGCATTATTGTATTTTATATTATTGTATTGATAAACATTGTATCCTATAATACCGTATGAAATGAACATATGATATAGTAATACGATATTGTGTCAAAACAGTATCCATGTATATTCAAGATCATTAATATGATTTTCATATAATATGATAAAGGTGGTCTCATAAAGGTGATGCCTCGTCTCGGTGAGCTTTGTAATCTGTGATTACCTATGTTTGTGGATTGAAATCGGTCTGATTTCCATTAAACCTTATTTAGATTATGACAAAAATATTGAGCTTTGACCCACTCTATCAAAGAAAAGGCATTGAAGTTCTAAAAATGACACTTTTTGGAGGTTTTGACACGCATATGCAAGTTTAAATCCACCTATTCCAAACACATAGTATTAAACGTATTTAAGGGTTACAAATCGATGTCATGTTAGATATACTTTTTTAAATATATTTTTTTTGTAAATCGTCAAATTTGTTGATATCTAAACTTTACAGTAAGGTATCTGTTGTCATATAGGCAATTTACAAGCCTTATTCACCCATCTTCTTTAATCTACACTATCTGAACTGACTAGAGTTACAGCTTTCCTTGGCAAATTGTGTTTTAGATGATTTTATATATTCCTATATAAATAGTTGAGCCCCCCCCCGGGATAATGATTTGAACAAACTTGAATCTACACTACCTGAGGATGCTTCCACACAAGTTTCAGCGTTTCTGCCCAAAATTTTTGAAGCTCAGGTGAGCTAATAAAGGCTTTCCTTGGTGATTCATATGGATTATAATCATTGCAAGCTTTGAAGGACAGATAGGTTTAGAAATCTTTGATTTTAAACTTTTTAATGTAACAAATATCCAAAGAGTCCAAGACGACAAACGTATTGTGAGTACGTTATACTGTATTTATATATTGCAATACATTTACCATCATGAGGTAAATGGGGCTAAGCAGGATTATCATCCACTGTGTTGAATAAAAACAAGTTTTGAGAATTTTGCATTTTTTTCCTTTTTTTTTTATTTGGGATTTTTTTCTTTCACATAAAATAAACTGTGATTTTTCCTCAGTCAAAGAGACCTGAAAAAGAGAAGATATATATAATAAGGTATAAATTTGTTTATTTTTCTTATAATGCAAACATCAGCTGATATATATCTATTATCATGGTAATATTGTTAGAAATGTTTTACTTTGTTCTAACATAATAAATTTAAATTTAATAAATAAATTTTGACCCAGCAGAACAAAACAAGATCTCACCGAATCCCATGTCTTCATCAGACTCTGATTCCTCTTTCTTCTCCTCCTTCTTGGCAGCTGAAAATAAAAGACTCTCTCTTTAAAATAAATGTACATACAACATAGTTGAATTCTGAAAATTCTTTATTAGCATTTTACTTGCAATCATACAAAACATGCAAAACGTATATTTACTTATACCTTTTAGATTTTTATTTTTAAGTTTTATAATTTTGTCTGTCTTTGTAACAATTTGCACAATACAATCCTTCAGTCTGCTAGACATATTTGAACTGAAAGTCAATATTGAGGATTCTTACTTTTTCACTTCTTTGAACATTACCGATATTTCAACATATTTCAAGGAATGAGTTTAATAGCGAACCAATGATCTAAATGATAGAACATTCAAATTTCTTCCCAGTTGGAAACCCCCTTCTCCAATTTTATCAATTTTCCTTCCCAATCTGATCTCCACATTCAATCACTTTTTCTTCACAGTTTGATCACACCCCTACCAACAACTTTATCAATTCTTCCCCAGTTTGTCTCCCCCCCCCCCCTAATTCTACATATTTCCCAGTATGAAGACCCCTCTCCTTCTATCTGACTTTTTCTCCATCAGATCTCTCCTTCATCCATCTGATTTCTTCCCTATTCAAATTCCCATTTCTTCCAATATTTTTTCCAATTTGGACCCCCTAAACTAAATTTTATCAATTTTGACCAGTTTGATACCCCTTCCCCTTTTACCCTCTGATTTCTTCCCCAGTTTGATCTCTGCTGTTCTTATGTTACCTTTCTTGTCTTCAGCTGGGGCAGCAGCCTGGGCGGCTGGGGCAGCTGCAGCTGGAGCGGCTCCTGCACCACTAGAGATGTTGGAGATCATCTCCTTCACGTTAACACCATCAAGGGCCTTGGAGAACAGTGCTGTAATGGTTTTAAATGTCAAATTAGTGACTATATTTATATATCGCATTGCATTATGTCCAGAAAAAGTCATTACAAAGAAGGCATTTACATTAAAGGAGATCTAGATATAGCGATGGTCATACTTAGTAAACATTTATAGGTTAAAACACTAATGACAATCATTTCATAACAAAGGAGAAAGTATTCCTTCATATACGTACATGGCCAGTATGGTTCAACAGACACTCCAGCAGCCTTCAAGATGGTTGAAATTTTTTCACTCTGAAATGGACAAAAATTTAAAATGAAAACAACATCATTCATCTGTAGCAAATGCCGGTTTCTTAAGCCAACTAATAATGATAAGGAAAAACAAAAATATTCACAAGGCAATGGCCAGGTTTACCACCACAATTTTCAGTTTTCTTATTGTGTTGTCATACCATATAATATGTTATGTTGTAAAGGTTGAAATTTTCTGAATGACTCAATAAAAAATACATATAATTTTACATTTGGTATCATTTGTGACGGTCAGACTGATTTGAATAATGGCCGGCACCAGAAGACTCAGTTGGTAGAGCATCTGAATAGTATTCCAGGAGGCCTGGGTTCAAATCCTGTTCTGGTCCATCATTATTTCTCCAATCCTGTTACATCTAGTGCTAAGTCAATCCCTTGAACTGAAAGGTTAACTCATGCCAAGGGAATGAACCTGGGGTGAACTTCAAGGGCAGAGATCATTTATGGGGGTGGAATGTGATGGTCAGATTGGTTCGAATACCAGCACCAAACAGCTCAGTGGGCAATGCACCCAACTAGAGAGTTCAGGGGGCCTGGTTCAAATTCTGGTCTGGTCAGTCATGATATCTTCCATCCCTTTACATATTAATACAATCCAACTAACTTTAAGTTTGATATTTGTTTACGATATGTGTGAATAGGCCTTCTGTAACTATATTAAGCTGTCATTCTACATTACAGTGAAAAAACCTCATCCTAAACAGACATGTTCACATATCTCAAAAATGTTCTGTTTGAATAATCTAATGTAGGAACTAAACAAGGAATTCTCCTGGTAATACACATGTACTAAAGCATACATAGCCTGATGGGCGTTCATAAAAATGCATTGCCATCTATAGTCTGTCCCAAGATATTTATGCAGCACATTTGGCCGATTCTGAATAAAAATACACATACCTGTGAAAGAAGTGTAATTACAATCGATGAAAGGGAAAATTTCCAAGATATCTTTATCGACACATTATCATTTTTCACTCATAAAAGTTCACAGGAACGAAAATAGATTTCTAACGGAGATTTATAATGGGGAATGTTTCCATCTTTTCTCCATTCGGAAGTCACTCGGAATACCTCGCGCAATTTTTCAATGTTATCATCCAGGTCTGCTTCAATACAAAATCCCCGTAGACATTACATTTTTAAGCCATGTATTGAAACATTGATCAGCTGGAGGGGGCATTTCAATGGAAACATCTTGGAAATTTTTTATACTTTTGAATGAACATCGTTTGAACCCTGAGGTATTTATAAATATCGAGTAATGAAGCAAAATGTGAATCCAGAATATCTTGGGACAGAGTATAGGCTCCAGACACTGCAACTTGGACAAGTTAACTTTTGATCCAAGTAAATAGAGTTTGTTTTAACAGAAGGCATATACATAATGGAGAGGCGAAAATGAAATTAAATGTGAATCAGAGAAGTTTTATAGATCCAACTTGGCAAAGGCCTGGTGTACATAAGGGGTGCGTTCTTATTCATTTTTCAAAAACTTTGAAAAACTCCAGTTTTCTGTGAAGTGTACGGCATATTTATCTTTGTCCTCAAAACTGTCACATGGATTTCTACAGAATAATCCGTTAATATCACACACAGTCATTGTGCCACCATGTGGGTTTGTTCGAATTTCCTCAGTTTACAAACTTAAATTACTGGTCTTGTAAGAGGTTTACAGTGACACCTCTCTTCACGTTCACATGTAATTGAACAAGTTACATAGGACTAAGAAACCCAACAAAGTGTCGAGCTTATTGTAAATATGAACATTAAAATCCATATATACCCTTTTCAAAGAACGAAATAGACGGTGGGTACTTACGGTGATCGCAACTTGGTCGTCAGCGAGGATCAAAGCTGCATATACGCAGGCAAGTTCGTCAGGAGATGCCATTGTATTTATTTACGTTATGTTTTATATCTGATGCCTTAGTAAAACAGTGTAAGTCGCCGGATTGGCCTTAGCTCTGTTTGAGAACTGTACACTTTACGAAGGAAATGTCGGAAAGGACCGGAATTGAATTTACAATCTCTAAATAAAAATGATTCTTAATTTGTCGTTAAATTATCAATTAAATACCTTTTTCGCCACATAGAAAAATCCTGTTCCTTATTTACAAAATTAATATAATATCTGCCAAAGAATTAGTTTTCTTTTCTCATGATATTATTTATTAGAGAATGTCCTGAAATCTATATAATATTTAGACCCGATATCGATTCATTCCCGGTTAGCAAATAGTCAACATGCAAAACGTGTGCATTTTTGTTTTAGCGTTACTTTTATGTCAAGTTGCATCTGATTCTGATCACGGAGATGCGGTTATAAATTATACATCCGAAGACTTCGATGCTGCTTTAGAACAATCTAAACTTTTTGTGATGTTTTATGCTCCTTGGTAAGTAAAAACAAAATTCTCCGAATTTCCTCGAGAAGTGTTACTAAACCAACGCGAAATAAAAAATTAAATCAAATAATGAATATTTAAAAAAAAAGAACCTATATGCTCCAGATGTTTTGACAGACTGTAAAATAGTGGTAAAAAGTTGGGAAAAAACTAGTAAAGCGTTAAAATTACTGCAGTTAACTGGTTAAAATTTATTAAATGTACACATTTTTTAATACATTTTTGTGTATGTAAATATATCTTAAATATTTTAGACCTTAGTAAATTCATGTCATTGTTTAAAAATTGTTATATGTGGGTGTTGAATTTGACCATGGATAATCAATGATATAAATACTTTATTATTTGACCTTAATAAGTTCAGATCAATAGGATTATAGAATGTGTTACAGTTCATTTAAATGTCTTGAAGGCTGGTTTCTTACTTTTTGTCAATATTTGTACATAAGCAAGAGTTTTAACAATCCTATAATCGATTCTCTCTAAATTCACTTATTGCAACTCTCTCTTTTTTTAAATTCTTTTTTTTAAAAGTATTTTTAGAATTCTTAAAACTTCATACTACATTGGCTTAATCATGTTGATGAGACTTTGAGTAGTACTATTTTATATGAATTTTTCTATGATTTTTCATTAATGCTGTGTCCTGTACTTCAGCAAGTTGATATAAAATAGCAATATGCCCCAAGTAATTATAACAGGTAGCTTTAATCATAAATTGTACTATTTTTATTCACTCCTTATGGTAATTTATGATCAGTTCACCTACAGGACTCAGTGTTAAACGCTTTCTCTCTTTACCCAATCAAGAGGTCAATTTTTTCTGGTTTATCGTGATTTGCTCCTCATGTCTAGAGATCGATATCACCTGAGGGAGAAAATCATTTCTAATGCAGTCTAATCATTTACCTACAGTCATTTACATATACAATCATGTATATTACTTGATTATTCATGCAACTTACTGTTCATTTCTAATTATTTGAATATTTACCTGGTATCAGCATGTAACTACTGGTTGAATAATTTTTTTTGTTTTTATAAATATAAATATATTAGATAACTGAAGGCAAATATTAATCAAATGAAGGTGGAAGGCTACTAACACCAAATTTTTACTTCATTAAATGATTTAATATATAAAAATTTATAAAGGAATGTATGTACATTTTTTTGGTACTTAATATCACACAAAAATATGTTGAAATGTACCAAAGAGCAGCAAAAAATTCTCCTGACAGCCGCAGATTACTATTACTACAGTTGAATTTCGATGTCTCGAATACAATGGATATGTTGAAGTGATTTGTAAGTCCCAACCACTTATTTTTTAAGTATTTTACCCTCAATATCTCAAATACTCAGATATCTCAAAGTTTTTAAATAGTCCCATCCAGTTCGAGATAGCAAAGTTTGACTGTATCTTCAGGCAGATTATATTCCACACTGCACATCCCCTCCTTCTATCCCCCTTTGAACATGCATTGATAAAAGCATTTATACTATAAAATGTGTTCTTATTTTTGTTTCTGTGTACCAATAGAAAAAAAAACTAGACAACTTGACATCTCTTTACAAATATTTGTTTTTTCTTAAAGAATACCCCCTTCCTTTCAACAGAACCCCCTCCCCATGTTTCAATATTCTAAATGGTGTTCAGAAATTCCAAAGTGCCCATGCATCATTGTATATCCATGCATAATAACCAATTGAATAACCCAAAGGACAGTACAATGTTCTGTAATTAAAATGCTTATCATACACATTTGACTGTTGAGGCCCTTTCGTGAATTTCCCCCATTGTCAAGTTATGTTTCTAAATTGTTGCAAGATATCCAACTTTATCATCATTCCAGAGGGCATGTTTTCCATTTTTCTGAAGGAAATATAATGTTTATTCTGACTGATAACAAATTTTTTGGATTTAAGTAATGTATCGGTACATAACAGAAATGTAGTTTGTACATGCTTCTACTAGCACTAACCCTTTAGTTCAGTGGTAGAGTGTGGGTTTTTAAACCAAAGGGTCTCGAGTTCGAGCCTTCTTGTGGTCAATCCCCTAATCTGTTACACATGTACTTCTTTCCAGGTGTGGCCATTGCAAAAGATTGTCACCAACATGGAACGAGTTAGCAAAATTATACAACCCATTGATAGATCAAACTCTTATCATTGGGAAGGTATGTTTATTTGTGAAATAATTGTCGTTGTTATCTTATTGAAAACTGCCTATGCGCTGCTACAGTAGCTTCATTTATAAACTAGCAAGCTATTCTGGAGAAAAATTCTGATAGTCTGCAAATTGATCAATAAGAATTTACTAGATTTTACCCATTAATGCATTTTACCCATTAATGCATTAATGCATTTTACCCATTAATGCATATCTGAATACGAAATTAGGTATTTTTAGGGCACCTGTTTATGATATGAGTTATTTTATGGTACTTCTTTATGAAATGAGTTACTTTGAGGAACCTCTATATAAAATGATGGTACATGTATTTGATGCCTCTGTTTAGGTCGACTGTACTGTAGAAACAGCCCTGTGTGCCAAACATGAAATCACTGGTTATCCCACACTGAAGTTCTTCCATGACAAGTACTCCGAAGTTGTTCGTTACAAGTCTGCCAGAGATATGCAGTCACTGAATAACTTCATAGAGGAGCAGCTATCAAATGTAAGTTCTTATGATAGCTGTTCATTTACATGTATATTTAATTAGTGTAACTTTAAAGAGAAAGCCTTTTAGGATATCGATTTGAAATGTTTTATGGATCTGCACGAGTTATTGATTTTGATTTAAAAATACTCTTATAAATGGGCTAAGATTAAATATTAAAATAGGAATTTTAATTTTCATTTTGATTAAGAGAAAGAGTCATCATTACAAATTGCTTACAGTGCAGAGCAATTACAGTGATCATAGCAAAGTAAATGTGTTGTGTTGGACTTTCCTCAAAATCTATTTCATATTTAGGCACAAATGTAGCATTAAAACTGCAATTTTTCACAAAATCCATTGATACCCATGAAAATTAATGAAACCACAATATAGATTGCTTCACCCTTACAGTCCCCTGAAAAACCGGAGGCCAAAGTTCCTACAGGAGGGCTGTTTGACCTCACTGATGACTCATTCCCAAAACACATTGAAACGGGCAGCCACTTCATTAAATTTTATGCCCCCTGGTGTGGACACTGCAAGCGACTGGCCCCCACGTGGGAGGATCTGGCCATGCAGTATGTTGGTCAGGAGGATGTGTCTGTTGCCAAGGTAACCCCACAGTTTTATGGTGTTTTCCTGAATCAGTATTGAACTTAGTGAGTTACATGTCACACGAGTGTGTGTGTGTGTGTGTGTGTGTGTAGATGTTAAGTATTGGCAGTGCAAAGCCAATGTTCTTAATAGAATTTAGATTTTATTATTTTGCCTTGAATAAATCCTTGAATTATTTTGCTAGAGCTATGCTTTGCTTGGAAATAAGCAAGCACATTGATTAAATGAAAACCATAAATGGGCCCCTATATTTATATATTTCAGGTTGACTGCACAGTTCATAGAGCTACATGTGACTCCTATGGCGTGAGAAGTTACCCAACATTGTTCTTCTTTAGAAATGGAGAAAAGGTTAGAAATTACTCTACATTATTCCATGGTCATTGTATTATCGATAAAATTCATGTTACATTTTCAAAAAGTCATAGAATATGGAAATTTTATGGAATTATATTTGTAGAAGAAAATACTTTTACCATACATGCAGGACTGGGTATATATACTGATTATATGTATCAACATGATCAAGATCTATACTTTTGTCAGGTGGATGAATACCAGGGAGGAAGAAGCCTGGAAGAACTGCAGGGATACATGGATACCCAGCTGGCTGTCATAAATGTCAATGCTGGCCGCACTGATGAGAAGATCCCAGAGAAAGTACCAGTAGAAGAAGAG
Organism: Magallana nippona; assembly: GCA_033439105.1. Taxonomy (NCBI): domain Eukaryota; kingdom Metazoa; phylum Mollusca; class Bivalvia; order Ostreida; family Ostreidae; genus Magallana; species Magallana nippona. Next base: position 43,310,517 of record CM065926.1, read on the forward strand.
AAACCTCAGGAAAACCTGGTATTTCTTATTGGTTGATCATCTGCTTTGATCTCATTTTAAATATAGTCATGTGATCAAAAATACATGAAATATGGAAAATATGTACTGGTATATTCATTTACTAAGCAAGGGGTTTACAAGTTATTCAATTTGATTTATCTCATCATCATCATCACATATGTCAGACTATAGTTTCTGTTAAACATACATTCTCAATACTGTCTCTCTAACAATGTACTATGTCCCTGTGATTTACAGGGAGCCATCTTTGAGCTGGAGTCCGACACCTTCACAGCTGGCATCAGTGAAGGATTCACTTTTGTCAAGTTCTATGCACCATGGTACGTTTGTCAGAATTTTTGTCACTTCCATATTTCCAATTCTTTAAATAACAGACATCATCAAGTTCTCTCATTACTGTAAATGATACATATAAATGACCTGTATTGGTTCCTTATCTCTTACAAATTTGTTTTTGCTTTCTACGTGAACAGTTTACATTGACTTCACCTTGGAGTAATATTCATACATGTCTTTCATAAGGTGTGGCCACTGCAAGAGACTTGCTCCTACTTGGGAAGAACTATCAAAGGAAATGGCTCGCTACCCAGTAGTGACCATTGCCAAAGTGGACTGTACTTTCAGTACAAATATCTGTAAAGAAAATGGAGTAAGTGTACTCAGACTGTGCCCTTATTTGTGTGTATTAGATCTAGTGGGATAACTTGATTCTCTTTCAATAAATGCTTGCAAATTCCACACAGATGTTGATTGATTTATTCACTTGATGTTTATGCCCTGAATGTGTATTTTAGTATTTTTGATGGTTTTTTTCTGATTTGTTCCTTATAAGAATTGAAAAAGTTGCCTTTATTATGAAAGATAAAATAATATCAATTTAATTCAAACCAAGATTGTGGATACCAGTAGTTTATTTTTTTTTTCAGTAAGTCTTGCTTTTCTTGTAGGTCAAAGGATATCCTACATTGATCCTCTTCAAGGATGGACAAAAGGTTACAGAGTACACAGGAATTCGCGACCTTGGTGACCTTGTAGAGTTCATGCTTGAACACATCCCACAGGAAGTCCATGATGAGCTGTAACCATGGCAACAGAATGTAAAGTAACCTGAACAAAAGCTTATGATATGTGCAAAAGTTTTTGAGGGGATAAGAATTTTCCTTTGTTGTTTTCAAGTAACTCATTCTTTTTAGTACACAGTCCCAATGTAAATGATTGAATGCTGTTTCATTCGATATTTTTATTTCACATTCCCTTTCTTAATGTGGGTGTGACCGTCCAGTCAGATCAGGGTTGGTTTAATTCTTTTGCATAAAACAAATTACATGATTATATTATATCCGAGTACTTTGTATTCAATAAGCAGGATTTTCAAAAAAATCTTGATCAATATTGGTGGCATTTCTTTGCAATTATATCCTTGTATGTTTTGTTCTATTTGTATAGTATGATGTGTTATACATTCACTTGGGTAACTTCATGTACCAGTATGCCCTCAATATCTTTCATAATCGTTTTAATTTAATTTTGAATATTCTTTCTTGATTTTTTCTCATCGACTGACAATAAAATAGTAATTGTACCTAGTCAAGCACAAACTTCCCAATTGTCAAATTTTTAAAAAAATGATAAAGTAAGAAATAAATCATAATGATTATGACTGATTTTAAATCTAATATTGAAATCATATGTGAAATGTAAAATGTGCTGTTTATTGTACATACTCTGTGGCTTGTGATACGGGTGCAGTGTTTTCCTCTGATGTTTTGTATACATGTACTGGTATTCTATAGTCACAAATACTTTGCACCATGGGTTTAGTTTTTTTGGGGTTATTTTTTTTCTCATATATGATACAATAATGGTCATTGGTTCCATTTGAAAAGTGTGTCTACTTGAATAAGTGATGATTTGATCATGTTACGTGTATGCTGCAACGGGAGTTCTTTCTCTGAGTGTAATTTGAAGTGGGTTGTTTAAAGTGAATGAAATGGTAAATTTTGCATTGAATATAGAATATAATTGCATGAGTGAAAATTGATGGTGTTTGTTGAAAAAAACATTTGGTTCTTTTGTTGAACATATCTTTTAAATATTAATAGTCACAATGTATTTGTTAGTGCCACATCATTTTGACCATTACATGTATATACTGTTAGCCTTTAAGTACTTTTGTTGTCAAAGCATGATACATGTAGCATGAAATTTTTCATATGACAGTTAGGATGTATTCCATGTTTGCCTACTCACATGTTGGTACATGTAGAATAAATGAATATAATAATAGATCTGCATATATTAAATATTGGATAGAAAATAAGAAACCACATAATCACATTGTGTCCATTTGAATGTCTATAGTTTTCAGTACATGTACATGTATTATTATGCAATGTTTGGTTGGCATTATTTGTAACATCCTTGTAATTTATTCCAAACTTGACCTGTGTTAAAGTTTTCATATGAAAGAAGGCATTGATTTTTGGTGGCATTATTTGTAACATCCTTGTGATTTATTCCAAACTTGACTTGTGTTAAAGTTTTCATATGAAAGAAGGTATTGATTTTTGGTGGCATTATTTGTAACATCCTTGTGATTTATTCAAAACTTAACCCGTGTTCCAGTTTTCACATTAAAGAAGGTATCGATATTGCATCATGGTTGATATTTCAAATTTTTAAATATGTAGTACATAATGTACATGTACCACATTACATGGGATATTCATCTTTTGTGGGTTTTCTACTACAAATAGCCAAGTTACAAATTAATTTGGCACCATTTTGTGCTGTGACTTTGTGTTCTGTTTGTGTTCTGAACATTAAATCAGAATAACCTGTGTTATATGTACATGTACAGGTATGTTTCTATAGGATACTTGGAAATGTACACGACGTGAATTGTGTTTTTGTGCAACAAAATGAGAATACTGTGTGTATTGTTATAAAAAGTTCATCCTCTAAGTGCTATCAATTTACCTGGTTATTTATATTCCATGTATATATATTTCTTCAATATTTATTTATTTAAAAGTTTTTGATCTCGTGGTATACATGTGTACATGTAGATGAATTGTTCAGTTACAAAATAGGCAAAAAAAAAGTGGGATATCTTTTAGTTTTAAATTTAGTGACATTGAAACCTTTATTGTCTATTTATGTGAGGCATGAATGGAAGACTGAGGTTTATTTGACAATATATTCTCTCTTAGTGAATAAAAGATGTTTAAACATGTACACAATATTGTCTTTTATTAATTCTTGAAACAAAAAAAGGGTCAGTGAAAAAAAGAATTTCACTGAACAAAGTCATCATAGGAAGAGGAATTATCTTTATAGACAACTGGAAGCCCAGATGTAACCTCACTTTAGGCCAAAATAAAATTATTGTTTGTTTGGAATTGCCTCCTGCCTCATTGAAATACCCCTGCTGATAAAACTTTATTCGCAGAAAATAAAAAACGTGGAGATTTTCATTTTTTTTTTTCCAATTTTTGATTAGTTAAACTTCATGTTAGAAATATTTAAAAAAAATTCCCTCCCTCCCTCCTGGGTTTAGAAACCTCCAGGCAGAAATCCAAACATTTTTTTTAAAGGATGGCCTTATTAGTTTCAGTAATAAACTGGTTGGTGTACACATTGGAGCATCTGTTTCAAAAAATCAGGTGATGTGGAGTCTCTCTTGGCTAACAAATGTACACACCAAAGTGATACACACTGACAGGAGATCATGATTTTGCAATGAAACCAACAGAAAGTAATGACCTATAATTCAAGTAATGGTTCATATTTAGCTTTATAGAGAAGAATTGAATTCAGTGAACTTGTTGCAAGTAATTTGTGTGTTAACTGATTAAAACTCTAGATATATAATAATTCATCTAAAACAAAAATTATATTATTAAGAAAGCATTCTTATCTTCACAAAAACAACAACAGAAAATTCATTGAAATAAATAGGTTTATTTATTTATCATCACAATCTAAAAGTATAGTCACAATCTGGACGGAAATTGGACAGATCACACTCGACAGTCTATCAACATGAAAGTTAAACATAAATAGAAGTGTCAGAATTTGTGGACAGGTGGAGTGTCTACACAGGTGTGTGACACAGGGGACAGGTTTGACGGTGAGAGATCTCCGACTCGAAGGCTCGGTGTTTACACGCACTACACATCCAGAACTGGTACTCCATCAGGGGTCGACCCGTCACAATGCAGGCAGGGAACTTGGTATCACAGTTTGGACAGGAGAAGGATCTATTAAATGGAAAAATAAATAAATAGAAAGTACAGCATGTAAATGAATGATACCAAATTGTGTTGGCATCACAACACTAAACACTTTACAACTCGTATATTTCACAATTTTTAAATTTAAATATAGTGTAATGAAGCAGATTGCTATCAAATAACTTACGAGTCTGGAATACTGGTGGCACAACTGGAGCATTCCACCTTATTATTACGACTGTCACGAGGACCATGTCTACAATAATTATAAGCATCACAAATATGTAAAATACATGTTTACATATAGCTATACATGTACATTCTTCAAGAATTACTCAGAACATATTTATTTACAACAAAGGGCTTTGTCAAGATTATTTAAATGTCTGCAGCTACAGACTTACTTTGTGAATATCTCCAGTGCCAGCTCCTCATAAGACAACCTCTGTTCTTGAGTGAGAGATTCCAGGGTCTCTAGCTTGATGAAGGCTTTGGAGCAGGTCCCAAACGCTTTACAGGCAGAGGCTGCCAAAGCTGTAAAACAATACAGTGCCCAAATCAGAGAAGCAGTTAGATGTAACTGGTATAATTTGGTTTATGAACCATAACACTTCCATTTTGAAGAATAAATCAAATGCTGAAAAGACTGAACACATCCTAGCATTGCTATAACGAGAGTGTCCAAGCTACAGGTATATGTATGCGAGCCTTGACCAGACAACACAAAAATTAACCACAAAATACTTTTTAATATAATTAAAGAGATTTCAATTGCACTATATGACTGGCTTCTTGAATATCTATGACAAACTTGTAACATTCATCCCTGAAAAGTGATAAAATACTGGGCAGCTAAAATAATAGAAAAGTCTTGGGTAATGATATTTTTCATCTGTACAAGTATATTCCATACCTAACAGAGAGTAGATGTCACAAGGATCAATGATGTCTTCATAGTCTCTCAGGAACAAACAGGTTCTCATTGATGCCTCCACATAACCTGAATCAAAACGAAAATAAAATATTAACTGTGTTCATATATACCTGTACATGATGTCAGAAATACACAATAAATCAATTTTCAAAGTTGCAAATGCCTTGTGTATTTTAGGAGATATGCTGTTTTTTTTCTTCATAATCTATTTTACATCACATACAGTCGTATACATGTATAACATGTACACCTATGGTTTGACAATTTCTTTTTCATTATACAAGTTATACATGTATGTAATGTGTACATGTACCCTGGTAGCATTAAACTTTAGGTAAAAATGCATCAACTCAACAAACTTAACTGCAACTACCGATACTTCTTTAACCCCCCCACCACCACCTTCCAAACATGTCACTTGATTCCCTTTCCCTCATGCCCTTCACCTCAGTCTTGTCCCATTCTGCTAGATTTGACAAAGGTAAACAATACACGTCTCCTATAGCCATACCTTCATTGAGCTGTCTCTGGGCCAGCAGGTAGAAGTGATAGGCCTCTGCTCCTCTCCAGGCATTGTCCAGGAGTTTACTGTCACTGATGGCTGTAGCATCCTCCTCCAGGAAGCCAGCCAGGGCTGAGGCTGCCTGTAAACAAGTTTACAGTGATTGTCAAAATACGCTTTAAATGTCCTCCTCAAGCATCAGCTATTAATTTCAGCTTATTCCTCCAAACATACAGAGATGACGTTTTGATTGAGTTTTTTTCTTTTCTTCTACATACATATACATGTACCTACTGGTAACCAATGAGCATAAATTTACGCAATATTCTTCACATTACTTTTCAAGATATGAGTTAATAAATTAATCTGCTTTTCAATAAATCTGATTGTTACCATTCTTTTATCCTTGACCTTTGACCTGGAGGTCATTTTCATCTGTTCGTGATACTGTTCAATCAAAAGACCTCCAAGGACAAACATTTTCTTAATCAGCACAGGTCTCGCTTTCTTCTTGACTTGTTCATTAGCCAACTGTAATAGACAAAAACACCTCAGTCTTATAATCTAAGTTAATTATGAGATTTTTTTTCTTAAACTGACAGCAATTAATTGTGTTTTTCAACATGAACAAAAGATCAAGTACAATTATAATTACAAGGAAGAAACAAATAAATTTGGGTATTTTTCAAAAGAATTAATAAAATACAACCAAATTAATCATGCACTGATAACAAATTATTCCATGCAACATTTACATGTAAATGTTAATGACGTCCTACAAAATTCAGATGACTACATGTATATACAATATTGACCTTAAAGAGAAGTTTGGCAGCGTTCAGGAAGTGTCCGGCTTTACGGTACAGCTCTATAGCGCTGACTATCTTGTTCTTCTCTAGTAGATGAGAGGCATACTTGGCTAGCAGGGAGTCTATCTCCCTCACATTGTGGGTCTTGGCCAGCTCTATCGCTGTATTCCATTGGTTCAGGTCCACACAGCTGTCTATGGCTTTCTTTATGTGGTTACACTACAATGTTTACATTCATACTTTGATGAATTTGTAAATAATGACACATACGGGTAATTTGCAGCAAAAGATTTTTATGTCTGAAGTAACATTTCTGTTTTTTGGGGTTTTTTTGCATTTGCATTCACAATAAGCTATTTGTGGCTGTAAATATTCATACAAGATATTTCTTGCACACAAAAAAGATAACAAAATTGAGATTTGTATCTTTCAACAATAATTGCATGCAAACATAATTATGTAATGTTATGATATAATATCAAATCACCTCATAATCATGTAAGAACATTTTAAGACAGTAACAAAATAAATGCTGAATCCAAAGCATTGAATAACTCACCCTTGTGAAGGCAGCTACAGCTTGTTCACACATCCCCACAGTAACAAACATGTGTCCAATCTCCTACAAAGTCCAAATACAGTCCATGTGTAAGACCACCTAACTGTACATGTCACAACTAATGATAAGGCTTTCCAAGGACGTTAATAAGAATAATATCAAAAATTGTTCCTTAACCTTCGTGCGCAGGTGACATAAAACAAAGATTAAACTTTGGACAGCCTTAAAACACTCATAAATGACACATACTGGTAAAAGCTTGTGGTTTTCTGGAAGGGCCTGCACCATCTTCTCCAGCCCCCCATAGTCCTCCAGGGTGTAGTAGCACTCAGCCAGTCTCTCCTGATTTCTGCCCTGTACGTAATAGGTCACTGCTTGCTGCCTGTTAACAACAATCAAATCAGTGAAACTTCATCAAGATACTCTGATATTTTATTCTAAGGACTGAAAATCAAAAGTATAATCAACTTCAAGGTGTAGGTTTTGCAAAATGAAAGCTTGACATAAACTTTACAGTACACAGACCATTTCTGGCGGTCGGCATAGTAGTCACCGATCGCGTTCCATGCCTCCTCAAGTTGAACATCGTCCCCACCAGACCCAGTCTTCAGCAGCTGTACCACACGGAACCAGTCACCCAGCTTCTTCCTCAGACTGACAGCCAGGTCTCTACAGTGAGGCATAGAATACAATGTAATACACACCAGGTCCAACATCACATGATAGGCAGAGCACACTTATAGGCTAATATAATTTGCACAAAAATGCAAACATAGACCCGTTACTCCCAAAAAAAGAACAAGAGGCTCATGGGCTACTTCGCTTACCTGAGCAACATTACCAAGGCATAATAAAAATCAGCTTTATTGACTCATATACAAAATAACTGGACAATGTAGTAGAATAGATCCTGTATAAAAAAAATTTCCAAATTTTACAAATTTTTCTCCAGATATTTTTATGTTCAACATTGAGCCCCTTTGGTAACAGGATGATTTCATAATCAACGAGCCGTAACAGCATACAGTAATTTTTTATGAATAATATGTTAAATTTTTGTTGGTTATTAGGACTGCATGTAAAAAAAAGTTAAATGATCTACATATCTATGATTTTTTTCATGTAAGGCTTTGATAGTGTATTGTGAGACATTTATGTAGCATTTTCTGTCTAGAGCTTAATGGAGTTTTTATAGACATTAGTCAAATTTGTTAGACTGCTTCCAGCTGATACTGTATCAATGATTTCTTGTACAGTTAGATTGCTCACAAATAACTGTAAAACAAGGCATTTCTCAAAGATCTACCATAAAAAAATTCAAACTGACAAACACTCAAACCAAATTGGTTGTTTGATTATGTAATAAAACCAATTACATTATCAACCTGTTACATGTATAACATTTAATTACTGTTACCTTCTGTCCATATCCAGATACTTTCTCTCAGCCTCCTCAAACCTCCTGAAGTAGGCACACACCTCTGCTTTCTTCATGTTCTCATTCTAGAAAACAATACCCATATTTATTTACATCAATATTTAACTACCATGAAAAACCTCAGTATGTTAAAATGTAATAATTCCAAATAAGTGAAGATCTCCACATTAACATAATTATATACGGTAAGATGAGAGTGTTTCGGTCACTGTAAGTGCAAATCCAACAAACCTGTAAATTTCCCAGTCTTTTAACAAACTCAATTCCCTGGTAATCTTTACATCTCACAAATGCTTGTTCAGCAACTTTAAGATTCAGCTGTTCTAACGCAGATTCAGCTAACAGTCTCCTGTAACAGAAACAAATAAGCATTTTAAATTTCATTTGACACCAACATGAACCATGACAACGTCAACTTCTGGCCTAAGTAGGTAGTGTGAAGAAGTTGAGTGTAAACAAAATATGTATCAATAGTTATTACATGCAAATATTTATACCCAAATCCATATACCGGTATCTAATACATGTATGTGGAAAAATTGTGCATGATCATGTCACAACTGTAGGTAATTTTTTAAAACAGAATTGAAGAAATGCCAGTACATACTGTATTAAATAACTACTCCTTCCAACATTAACTTCATTAGTTGTTTGCTTACTAAGTCACAATAACATTTACAAAAGTTTCTATAATGCAGTAGACCTTATGTTTAAATTAGCACTGATATTTAATTACCAGAGTCTGGGATGTGGATTGTCCTCAATGAACTGCTGGGCATCATTGATTCCAACTTTCTCCAACAAATCTCGTGTATCTCTTAGAGACTGAAACAAATAGAAGTCAAATAACACTTGATTTATTGATACTCCAGAAATAATTACCATCACATGTACTTGGTATGCACAAGGTTTTCAGCAAAATTACGGGGCTTTTAATTGTCTAAAACAGGGGCAGTGAAACGGTATCTTTTTCCAAACTGAATTAATGTGATAATTTTACCAATTACACATATCTTTGACCCTCAAAATTAAGAACATAGATGTGGATACATAGAATAACTTAACTTGCTAAACATGATCCTGTGTATTAAAAGAAAGAAATACACCAGAAACTCAAAATGTGAAGTTTGAATATATAATTTTTCTCTCCTCGATATTCCACAAAATTAATATTGTAATTTTCCTAATTTTAACAGTCCCAGCCTCAGAACCAAAATGTGGTGCGAGAGCTCTTTTAAATGATCTCTATTTTCACCACTCAATTTCACCTTGATCTCCATTTCTGCCATGTTGTCTTTGGTGGGATTCTCCGGGTCTTTCATGATTTCATCCAACAACACCGATTTGATCTGAAGGTCATTGAACTGGCAGATGTATCCACTGCTCAGGATGGGTTCCTGTAGGTACATGAAATATCATATTATAAGCATCCTCTACACGAAAGCATGAGGAAACTAAAAATTCCTATCACTCTGAATTTACTGTACATCATACTATTAAGTCCTCAATTTAAAACTGAAACAATGAATCTTAATAATTTCACTTATTGCTTCATAATTTAATTTTTCAAACCATTAACTTCAATTTCACCCATGTATGATGTACTGCGATAGTAACTATATATTGGTAAGCCTATTTATCTGGTACAGGTGTTCTACTGACAACACATACTATTCATCTTTATCAAATTAATGATAATATGAACCACAACATACACTAAGATAAAATAAGAAAAATATAATAGTGAATTGGGATATGCTAAAAGTTTTGTGATCTGCTTGTGGTTCATATGCTTAGTACATGTACATGTATGTGCTTTGACAGTTAAAGTTAGGTTGGAGTGCAGCTTTAATAGATATTCTGTACGACTGAACTACATTGAATGTCTATTAGAAGTAAACACCAAAAAAATACATCATGCAGTCTTGGAATGAATATGGCAAAAATTCAGTTCACATCAGTGTAATTCACAAGTGAGAAATGGAAAATTATGACTTAATACAAGGAAGGTGATGTAACGGTTGTTTTCTATTTATGTGTGTTGTATATACATGATATTGTAGATTCTTTCTATTCAACCAAATAATGTAGATTTTATTTTGAAATCAAGAAAAAAACCTCAGTTCTCCCTTATCATTTCATAATTTCTGTAATTTGGCATTCCAAGAATACCAAGAGAACAGTGATTCTAGCTGCAGGTCTATAGCTCCCAGTCTGAAAAAATTCGTATGGACGAGCTAGGAGCTACAGTGCCTTCCAGTTTTAAAAAACTGCAATTTACGGCGCACAAAAAATTGCGCTAGTTTTGGACTGATTAACCTTATTTTCACACAAATCCTGTGGAAAAAAATTGTACCATAAAATTCTTCCGGTAATTTACTACTGATATTGTCCAATCAAATTTTTTCAGACCAGAAGCTACAGACTTGCTGCTACAGGGATTCATGAATTATCTTTCCCAGAACAGATACAGTCAATGTTTTTAAAACTGCATTTACAGTGTATAATGTATTGTTCACAATATGCTTCAATACACATTATGCTTCAATAAACTAACCCCTCTGATCTAAGTTTTATTAATTTTGATAAGTGTCACTTTAATGAATACAACTATATTTATATTTATCTGCCAGTGATGTCAAGCAATGAAAGAAATGTTTTAAAATCAAAACCATTTGCAATACTGGATTGTTTCTGCCCTGCTCCAGAGTTTCAATGAGCCAGAAAATCTTCATTTTGATACACATACCAAATTTGGTTAAATTTCATAGAGTATATACTGTTTAGTGTTATTTTAAGTGAAGTTGAAAATAATTTCATTAAAAATGCAACATATGATTCACAGTTATGAAAGATGATCAGTGATTGAAATTGTGTCACCTGTGACAATCAGGTGACCTAAAAACACACATCTAGAATGGGATCTTAGAAGAAAAAGATCAGACTGTGAGCCATCTCCTGCTAAGGGTGACAACCCACTCCTTGTCTAAAGAGGAAAGTACCTGGTAGTGGATTATCACCCTTGGCTGGCAAAAATGATCGTGAGAGTAAATATTGGAGAAACACTACATTTAGATATTTTTAACATTTCTACATCTTCCTAATTCAAATCAGTTTTCTCACCTTAGATGTCTATTGATTTTTGTTTTTATGAATAAATAAAAAAAAAAAAGATTTTGTATAACTGGAAAAATTTAAATACAGTTTAAGGATATTTTCAGTGTGAAGAATACTAGTACATGTAGTATACAGTGTAAATATAATTCCAGTATTAAAAACTTTATCATTTTGAATTCAAAAGCTTGAGGCTCTCTATATGTTCCCATTATCATAACTCCAAAAGTGTTTGTTGAGACATGAAGAGCCAGTTAATAGAGTCATATCAGTAACCCTAGATATAATTATGTCCATGAGTAAAGTAAACCGATATTTTATTCGGCCCACTTTATTTTGAAATTAAAGTGATAAACTAATTTGCAGCAAGTAATTTTGAATTCCCAACTTAGACTACATTTACAATCTTAAACCCAATAGACATGTAAGGATTGGTTCATGGCCATGAATATTCCTGACAACAGCTGGGCTTTCATGAACCTCACTAAAATTTCTTGCATGCAAATAGATATTGGTTCACAGTATCTGGCAATCAGATTATAGAATGAATGTATCACTGAAAAGTAGCTTAAACTGGAAACACTGGAAAACTGTTACAAACCAAACTTTGCCATATAAATCTTATCAAGCAAGGGAAGACAAAAGCATGTTTACGATGAAAGCATGTTGCAGTATCTTGTAAAGTCTCGACTATATATCAAATGAGTACACTGTCTGCATTATTTTAATGACTGTCACCACTATGCTTTCAGTATAGCATCAGAACATTACCTCGGGGTCCAGATTTCTAAAAATATACATTCTAGTCTTCTCTGTCATGGCAAACAGCTCAGGATTATCCTGAAATTTAAAGTACAACTGTTAACCACTTTTTCCTTTAAAAAGTAATCTCATCAATAAAGTATTTTTTCATTAATTTACAAAAAAAACTTGATTTAGTAGATTCCATCAATTGTTACTGCTTAATATATTTTGACTTTTAAAACATTTTCATACGTTAGGCAGCTTCTTGTTTTACCTCAGCCCATCTCATATCCCATACATCCTTTCTCTCAAACTTCAGCTGTTCTCCAACTATCTCTTTCCCATCCTGGTCAGTAATTCTTGTGTCAAGGTCAAAAAAGGTCAGGACCCCACTGATGTCAATAATGGCTAGTCGACTAAAAGGAAATAAAAATGTTACAGAAAGATTCAATAGCCACCCCCCCCCCCCCCAAAAAAAAATATTTCTTTTTAATAAGTGTTGAATTCAAAAGTACTTGTTTCAGAGAGAATGTGGAGATGTAGCAAACAATATGCTCAGTTTCACAAGTAAATCACAAAAAATAAAGAAACTCACCTGGGCAACAATAGCAATATCTCTGATCAAATCAGTTTTATGGTTTCAAATACAGAATATCTTGATAAATTAGTAGAGTTTATCATGTTTAAAAAGATTTTTAAAATTTTCTCTAAATATTACATGTATGTTAAACATTGAGACCATTTAGTCGTTTCAGTTTTTGAGTTGAAGATTTTTAAAGATTTTTCTTTATTTATTCCAATGTAAAAGTTTATCCCCCTTCCCCATTGTGTCTCCATCCTACCCCCAAGGATCTTGATTGGAACAAACTTGAAACTAGAGTACCTGAGGATGCTCTCACACCAATTTCAACCTCTCTGGCCAAATGTTTCATGAGAAGAAGAATCTAAAAAATCTTCTCCCTATTTATTACAATGTAAAAATTCAACCCCGTATTATGGCCCTGTCCTAACCCCAGTAATCACGATTTGAACAAAAATTTCAATAATTCTGAATTACCTCCCCTTGAAAGATAGCGTGGGCCTTTATTTAAAAAAATATAATCCCCTTCACCTAAGAATGTTCTGTGCCAAGTCTAGTTACAACTGTTCCTGTGGTTATGGAGAAGAAGTCAAAAGTGTGAAAAGTTTACGACGACAACAATGGCAACAACAAACAACGGAAAAATTTTGATCAAATTTTTTAAGTCATTTCATTCGATGGAATTTGCTATTAGAGCTTCAGTGATTGTCTCCTACCTAGAGGTACAGTTAAGAGACAGCTGATGTGGTCGACATCCGATGGCATACTTGTGGGTCAAGGACAGCATAGGCATGGAGTATCTATTGATGGTACCAGATTCTCTCCCCTACAAACACACACAAGTAAAGTTTACTCATAACAAAAGAAGATCACATAATATATTAATTATGACATGTGTTTATCATAGAAATACCATTATATAGGAATCTTAGCATAGAAAGTTTTTCCACCCTTACCACAATCAAAACTTTGTCAGAGGCACAAATGGCACACACGGGATCTTCTGTTCCCTACAAAAAAAGTATAATGAAAATGAAAATTTCATACAATTGAAAACAGTGTTTTAAATTGATGATTACACTGACTTTTCGGACAGGGTATGCAGATTTACAATACTCTTAACTATAAAGCTTGAATTATGCTTGCTTGTTTATTTCTCATCAGAAACCTGATTGGGAAACAACCAGCATTTTGAATAAGAAGTTTTATTAATCCTGCATCCATACATAAGATTTTTTTAAAAATGTATGTAAAAGAAATGTAATTAGGAATAACATAAACATTTCACATGCATCAATGTTGTATGGTGAACTTGTACTGGGAAATAAATCAAAGTTTCGATTTCAGAATTTTCATGCATTGAAGGGTTTAAAAGATGTGCAGTAAAATGTACTATAAAGTGTCTACATGTACAAGGTTTATGTAATAAATTTGAATAAGGATCAAATGTGAATGACATTCTGCATTAGCTCTGCATGCTGCACACATCACAAAACCTAGGGTAATTCAAGTACATGTAATACTGTAGATTCCTTATTTTCCGCGATTCAACTATTTTGCATCAAATCGTGGGAGTCGAAGATTTATAATAGCTTCATTTAGTCTACATCTGTTGGAAAAATAAAAGATTTTAAAATCTGTGAGATGTGCTTCTCACGATTTTACGCAGATATTAATTCCTCCCATTTGATTAGGAATCTACAGTAGTTCTATTAAACAATTTTTTTTTTCAAATACAATGTTCAGATTTTAGTTATCTAATTAATTTTAATAGGTATCTTGTAAATACTCATTTTAATGAAATCTTTGACTTTGTAAGCAAAAACTCGTCCATCAGGAAAATAAAGTTTATGATTTGTTTCTTTGGCAAAAGGTTTTTAAAATTGAATGGTGCAGGCTAGAGTTTTTGGGGATAATGATAAGTTTTTAGAACAGTTACATGTATTTATCTTTTTCTTACTTGGCAACCAATTACCGGTAACAACCAAATAACACTTTCATGACTGTACTCTTAAGATACTAGTAAATAAACCTTTAATGATTTCTTTGGAAACATTATGGCTACAATGCTTCATTTGTTCTAGAAAATGACATTATCATTTAAATACTGCTGATCATTAAAAGTACTTTCTATGTACTATTTAAAAAGGAATAAAAATGTGAAAACTAAAGTACTTTTTTATCTTTTCAAGTACAAAAATGCTGACATAATGAACACTTTAATATATTAAACAACACTATTTAAGAAAACACAATAAAAGAAATTCTATGATCAAAACTATCATTAAAAAGAAACATAGAAACAAAACAATATCAATTCAGGTTTTATACCTCCTTTAGCTAAAATATATAAAGATTAAACAGGGCCCTTATAGTTTTAATCAACCAACATGGATCTACAATCTGCCAGTAATATTATATACATGCTGTCATTTTCACTAGCCCCCGTCTTTTCATCTCACATTCTTGTTTATTTCTTAAAGACTTATATCCACATGCGTTTTGACCAGACTTATTGCAAAAACTTTTTAATCTCATGTATATTCATCAAACAATTAAACATAATATTTACACATAATACTGCATTGAGAATGTGGGATCAAAAGACCAACCAAACATTTAAATACAAGTACATGTTGATATATATTACAGAACACAGATAGCACCACAGCAGCCGTAAATTAAGCTAGACATAAAAAACCAAACAACCGCCATTTTACGCCAGTACCTTGTTCCGAAGGTGAAACCTCTGTCAACATGGAGGTACAAAAACTTTACAAGTGTTAAAGATTCTCCAGAAAGATTAAAGTCAAAAGTGGAAGATTGAAACCGGTAATTTAAGCTTTTATAGCTGGTAGAAAGATAGATTAATATGGCAGATAATAAATTAAATACATATACATGTACTAGTAGATAATATTAGATTTTCTATAAAGAATACTGTTTACTTTATATTTCATTACAGAAGTAATATTAAAATGTATCTTTATCTACTCTATGCTAACGTTATCAAGAATTGAGAGGTAAAGAAATTCATATGCATGAAAAACAAACTTGTGTAGTTGTGTCTCAATAAGCTGTATATATTGTATTGCAAAAACACATCTTATATAATTAACTATCAATGGAGAGTATAATCCTTGTGTAGTCTTGTAATTCTGATCGAGATAACTTACATTGAATGCTTTACTGAAGTCAACTTCCTCTGTTGCTGTCGCACCAGTCGGTTGATCATCAATATGATAAAGTCTACAAATAATGCGATTGCCCCGGTTTTATTGGTTGATTAAAGATATTGTAAAAAAAACTTTTGACAATGGCACTTAAACTTTGATTAACATAGATCTTTAAGTTTATGATGCCTGTACAATTTGATATCAAGTTTCTTTTACAGCTATTTAACAAAATGTCACTCTACAAAATATTTGGATGATTATTGTACATGTTTATGTTAAATGAACATGTATAATATATGGCAGATTTTTTATATCAAGGCTTACCATTATCAAATAAGTGAATGTCTGCATAAACAGGGTACAGACCCCCACCCCTTACATACCTTTCTGTCCCTGTGCGGCGACGCCCAGGCATGTCCAGAGTGGCCAGCTTTTTGGGGTTCTTGAACTGCCAGGTGTACAGAGCTTCCTTGGAGGCACACATAATGTGAGTCTTGGTCATGGTCAGATACACTGGGTCAATTTCCACGTACTTGGAGTCCAGCGGTGTTCCGATCGAGTTGCAGAGAACTAATACAAACTGCAAGGATATATTTAAAGTAATAAAGGTTTTCTACTCCTCCTCCTGTTTAATATTTTTGTATTCATGTACATGCACACATTGAACTTTTTTGCTAGTAAAAATAATCATGAAACATACTCCTTCATTTCACATCCTTATCAATTTTGTGTTGAGAGTAAGATTTCTCTCTTTCATTATTATACATCTACTAAGTATTATGTAATATACTAAAATACCTGTCCAGTAGTTTCATCTGCTTTGGTTGCCAAGCAACAGTAATCACCACAGGCTGTGATGGCAATGAGATTCCTCACATATTTTACGTATTTCTATTAAATTAAGGAATAAATAATATTATATCAATAATGTAACTTTTGTTTCATTTAGTATTTAACTAAATGTTTCATTTTATCCTTGTGTTTATAAAATAAAGGTAATTGGAGGACCAGAAGTAACCTCCATGAAAATGTAATTCATGGTTGAAATGATACTTTTCTTAACCTCTGATCTATGTAATTTTGCTGAATTACCTCTCCATTCTTTGTGTCCCAGAATATTACACAGTGCTCAACTCTCTCGGGTTTGGTAAAGGAATACACAACAGTGTTGGAGCAAAATCCCCACTAAAAGCAAAATCAATCTTATTTTAATAACTATCATGTAAACTGAAATTTGGAAATTGTTTACAAAACAATATAACTTTTTGTAACTAAGTAAATATGATATAGAACATTTTTAAATATTTGACCTATTAAATAGATATCATTTCAAGGTTTTTTGTTCATACTCATAAGAAAAGCAACTGGAAATTGATTAGACATGTTATATTCAAGTCATCTTGATTTCAGAAAGCCTGAGCAGATTATTTTCATGCTGTAATAAATCATCTACCCTATCACAGTTTCCTCACCTTGTAATCGGGTCTGATGTTGGCAAAGTATATGAAGCTGTCTACAGCTAGGGCTATTCTAAGACTGCCTCCCTCCCAAGAACAACTGTACATCTGTTTACCTGGTACCTTCAGAGTCCTCAGGTGCTAAAATCAAACATTCAATCATTAACTTTGGTATTGTTGATATTCATAGTGGCTCAATTTGTTCATCTTCCCAAGTCAAGGGTTTCTGATCTGCTTCACATCTCACAAAGTGAATTTGTGAGTAGAAGAGTGGGTCAGAAACCCTTGATTTGGAAAGATGGATATTTGTGGATTTCGTGAATACCTCTTACCCAAGAATTTACATCCTATACGAAATTATAAAGAATATTTTTTAGTCACAAAAAAGGATCCACAAAATTGCTTCTCAATGAATCTATAAAAAAATGACAATCCATGAAACTTTGCCCCCATAAATTCACAGTATGTTAATAAGGAAAGTCTTGAATTCAAAATTATGAATAACAGAACTCATTCAAGTACATTGTACATAGTATAATGCACTTTATCTTACCTCTCCAAATGGGTTGTAAAACTGGACCACATTGACCTCTTTTTCTTGACCCAGTGCCCTCTGTGAGCCTGCCACAGCCAATACTGAGCCACTATGGTTCCACTGAATCTGGGCCACCATCATTCCAGTGTCAATGAGAATCGGATCTAGAAAGAGATATAGCAAATTCATTTCCATCCCTTTTTACAATCAGATTAAAGAGCATACATTCGATCAACTTTCTTGATTAAATCCCAACTATGCCATTTAAGCAAACAAAATATTTTTTGTTAGTATTTCTATAACAAGTGTATTTGTACATTAAACCATACTAAAAAATTCAATGGTTTCCAAGTTATGCAGACTTTTAACATATGTATCTTCCATGGAACAAACAAAATGGGAGTACCAGTAATTTATCCTAAGTTTACATTTTCATACTGGAAAATAAGTATTGTTTTAATCACTAAGACAAAACCATAGTCTTTGTCCTAGTTATAACCTACTTTCATCAATATCATTCTTCATAATCTGACAGCGGCCGGATTCAAAGCAGATAGCTAGACTGGGACAGTTGGGTTCCAGGTAGCCATTCAGACCGTTGTACCAGGCGATTCCAGCGATATGGATGGCTCCACTCACTCCGGACAGGCAGTATATGTTTAACTTGGACTGGAACACAAACACAATATCAATGTATTGTAAATTATCTTACCATAGACATAATGGTTATATGTGATCCAATCAATGAAGTTCAAAAGGCTTTGATTATTGGGAAATCAATGATGTGATTTTGATGAATGATTTTTTTCATTAATAATTCATTTATTACCAAGTTTTATTTGGAGAGTAAGCTTAGTAATTTCTCAAATAAAGCTCCCTTGATACTTACAATAAAATTTCCCATATTGTCATAGGTATGAACTTCTCCATTTGTCATTCCAAATAAGATGATTTTTCCATCCGGAGACCACTAAAAGTAATCGATACTATATAATTACACATAAGAAATACAAATGCATTGTGTCTTTTAACTGAATCAATAAAACCAATCAGTGGTGCATTATAACTATGACTTAATTGGTTGCTCTGGAATGATCTTTAGAAACTTACCACTACATGGGCAAGTTGTTGTCCTCGAATTTCTTTTCCCCAAATCCTGTTACCATCCACAGAACCAACGATGACACAACCTGCAATTCATTGCAGATCATGGAGATCTTGAATTATCAGTACACTGTATTTTCTAAGCTAGATGTACATTGTCAAAGTTACATGTCAGTTTAACAATCACAAAGGATATGTAGCACATGTACCGGTATGTAAAATTTCATTAAGTTAGCATTAATTATCTTTGATTAATTAATGACACTGCTTGAAAGTATTTACCATCTTCATACACAATGCAGATTTTCTGTCCATCTGCGTTCCAGGCCATACTGCGGACCACTGATTTGTTCCTGTTGTTGATCATCTCTTCATACCAAGAACCTGACAAAAGAATAAATACAGTTATTCTAGGACTTTCCTAAAGCTAATATTACCGGTACTTTCTTATTTTATACGAGTTAAAACTTACATGTATAAGAGGTTTGAGCGAATGCTATATCTATTTACAATTTCATTGATCTTTTTCAACAAGTCCAGGAAATATATTTATAAGCATCCAACTTTGAAAAAAGATAGTTGGTAAGACAACTTAAAATATTTTTTTTATATATTTTATTTTGTGATAAAAGAAAAACATATCAATACAATAGTGGTAAATTGTACTAATAATATTTTAGTATGTTTATACCCTTGTATAGCATCCACACAATGATTAGCCCATACTGATCACTTGTTGTCAGTTTTTGATAGTGTTCATTCCAAGTTACAACTTGCACTGCTCCTGTAGAAATAATTAAATGACAACAATTTTAATACATAAGAATTGAAAGGCAGAAAAAGTTAGGTAAAAATGCTAAATTTTATAGATAAATGAAGTTGAAAGAAACTTTTAAATCTAAAAAATTTGCAATACTTACCACTATGTCCTTCTAATGTCTGATTCATGGACAAATTACTTGGAGCAGCTAATCCTTTCACCTTCACATCTTTTCCTAGAAGATTAAAAAAGTTTTTTTTAATTTTTTTTGTTTTTTTGTTTTTACAAATTTCTTATGGCAGTAATTCTAAAAAATGTGGGCACTCACATGTCTTAAATGTTTCTTAAACACAGAGTTCATCAAAATCTTGCTTTTTTTTTCAAGATAAAGAACATGTACAATGCAAACATATTCTGACTTGGTTATTTCTAATTCATAGGTCTCCGAGATACTTATCATCAACGTAAGATATTAAAATTTCATACCATCCACTATAAAATGATTAATAAAGGTTTGTTAAGTGTTCATCTCTACCTGTTTGGGTTTCCAATCGAAGTACTTTGAGTAGACCCTCTTCTCCACCACAAGCAATATACCCCTGCTCTCTATTCCAAGACACATACCGAAGCTTGGTATTGTTTGGAATAGCGATCTATGAAACAATAAAATAAAAAAAAGATAAATCCTCTGAACATGCACCTGATGCATGTACATGTAATTCTTATTTGAAAACTTTGAACTATAAATTAAATAAATTTGGGGCATCAACAGTACAAAAGGATAATCATATAATCATACATGTTAACTTTACTGCTTTATTAGAGGAGGTCTACCCCTTTATAAGGTACATACTCCATTCGTCAGCCTTAAATCTGGTTTTTATTCTAAAAATATTATCCTTTACTTCAAACGATATAGGCCTATATTCAATGAAATTAAAAGAAATTTATTCATTATATCCAGGCATTTTATATAGTTATGAAAATTTATTGTAGAGCTCTGTGAGCTTGAACGACAACGCCTAGCTGTGTGAAGAGAAAATTCGAACTACTGCTACCTTTGACAGCTAGCTAATGAAAATTCTGTTGTCAGATTCATACCACCAATTCTGTGTAAATTGCAAATGGCTACAGATGAGAACTTGCGAGAACAGGTAAGAATATCATGCATTTAAAAGTTGAATAAAACATTTTGCTTATTCTAAATACTAGTTTGCAACTAGTTGTTATAAGTTATTTTCTTGGCAAATTGTTCGGAGCATTGCTAGTTTGACGGAAATTGTCGAGTGATGTCTGCTCTACTCTTAACATCACTATTAGATGTCACTATGTCTAGACTGAGCATCGAAATTTAGAGTAATGATTAAATAGATAGGTTGATGCAACTGTGCATCTTTGTAATTATGAATTGTGATCATGTTATAGGCTTCGCCCTCCACACGGCCACACCGTAAACCATAAATGTTTATACATGTATACTGGATCGTAAAATCTTTTATTTTCATTCATTGTTTATCACATTAATGCATCTAAATGGTTAACCACACTTTTATTTACTATTTATCTGAAACACATGTACCCTTGCTATTTAATCAGGTCCATGAGTACAACATGTATAAGCTATATAGATAAATCAAGAGATTGTACTGGACCTGTTAATTCAATTTATGCTGTGCTTGCTCCAACGGTCACACCGTAAAACATATAAGAGTTCTTTAAAGAACTAAAGTAAAATGAAATTGAAATAAAAATGGGAGACCATCTCATCATTTATTCATCACTTATTGGTCAGTTAATCTTGTCCTATTTTTCATATGTACATATCACAGACACTGAACCAAATTACTATTTCATACACATGAAAAGGGATTTATTATAAGAGAAAAAAATAAATCTCAATAAAAACAAATGTTTAATCAATTCAAATTTATTCTGAATTAACGATCATCATGACATTCAAACCAAATAAATATTGTGAAGCTTCATTGGCAACAGCTTATTTAAACAAAAATCTTCTTTAATTAGCATTCTAACATATTCTGCATGTAATGAAAACCAATTACCTTCTTGCTTAAGTAAACAAACATTATTTCCTTAATTTCTTTCCTTTAGATAATCTTTAAAATAGCTTTTTCATGTGTATTCCGGTACATCTGCCTCACTTGGACGCCATTGCATTGGAATGCGAGATTTCGACGAGATTGTCTCGAGAATTTGGGGGAATTTTGGGTAATCTTTCTTTCCGACAACGTGCTCGTAGGGTAAGGACGGGAACATAATTCCTCCGAACGAGTTTGTGTTTTTTAAGAAACACATATCTGATTTGTTATTATATTAAAAGATAACATTGATGTTGTTTTTATTTAAAGGTGTAAGTCGTCATCAGATAGCACAATGGCACCTCAAAAGAAAACAGTAAGTTTTTTTTCATGAAAGGAGAGGGTTTGGGGGGGGGGGGGGTGTCGAAATGATTATTTTAGTGTAATGTTTTATATGACTTATGTTCATATTTTTCACTTAAGCATTGAAATTCTTATCTTGAATGTTACAATGTACATTTTGTGTGCTATATTTTTAGAAAAAGAGCATTGAAAACATCAATTCAAGGCTTGCCTTGGTGATGAAATCTGGGAAATATGTTCTCGGATACAGGCAAACTCTGAAAACACTTCGACAGGGAAAGGCTAAAGTGGTCATCATTGCCAACAATACTCCTCCCCTCAGGTATTGTTGTCTTAAAATTTCGAGAGATAAAAATTCATATTTGAGACATTTTTCATCTGATTTTTGGCTTCGGAGTCGAGAAGATGAAGATGAAGTCAATAGGTTTTAAAGTTCACTCTTCTCATGAGAATGGGAACTGAACTTTTTTCTGATCATAATATGTATGTCGTCATTACCAAGGTATTCTATTCAAAGTGTTGGGGCGGGGGAGGTGGACTTGACTAACTCCACATTACATTTTGGTCAATTATACAAAGTTTTGTTGTATGGTTAAGTGATATTCTCTGGGTTTATTATTTTCTCCACAAGTTTTGCAATAAATGGCTCTTCTTTGGAAATTGAAGAAAAATTGAAAGAAAAAGTGAATTTGTCCTGCATTAAAGTCTGATCTTTCAGGTGAACCATGTGGTCCAGCAGACTAGTTTCTGTGTCTTTTACATGTCAGTTTACAAATGAAGCAAGATTCTTTAGGTTATTTGAATTTCAGTGCTGAAATTACAATACAGGTAAAATATATATGTGTACTGAGAAATTATATTTATTCACTATAAAATAATCCAATGTGTTTTCCTTCAATTGTAAAATATCTCATTAATCTGAAAACTATCTTTCTAGTTTAGTATAAGGTTTGCTATCGATAATTTTAATGAACAAACTATTTTAGGAAAAGTGAGATTGAGTACTACGCCATGTTGGCCAAGACTGGAGTCCATCATTACACAGGAAACAACATTGAGTTGGGAACTGCCTGTGGTAAATACTTCAGGGTCTGCACACTGAGCATTACTGATCCAGGTTAGTTGTGGTTCCTCAAAAGCGACAAGGACATTTTGAGTATTGAGCTATTTCATGCAATTTCATTCTATACACGCAGAACTCTTTTCTGTAATGAAAAAGGTAAAAATTTAGAAAATGGTTTAAGTAGTTTGAAATGAAATTTATTATGATTGTGTTTATTTTACAGGTGATTCTGACATCATCAGAAGCATGCCCTCAACAGAAGGTGGACAGTAATGTAATTCAGCTAGAATAAAATCTTTTTAGTTGATTCAAGTTTTGTTGTTTTGTTATATAGATGTACATGGATCAAACTTTGATGGCCAATTATAATTTATTGTCACCTGAATAATCAATTGATGTCGAGAAGTAACACTGAAAACGTATTACATTTGGCGGTGTATTCTTCTTGGTGCTTTTGGCGGAATGCGTTTACCAGTAAATAAAGTACATTGCTAAATGCTATCATTAAATGTATAAAAATAGGATCATTTAGGAATGTGCTGATTCAAATCCACGCAAACTTTTTTCTGCCAAATATAATGCATTTGCAGTAAACATAAATCATTGTTGAAGGATGCAAATATATTGATAATTTGTGGACATAAATCATTGTTGAAGGATGCAAATATATTGATAATTTGTGGGCAAAATCATGACCCATGGATGTCGGGAATGGGCCACAATATGATGGAATTCATATGAAGTAATCAAGACTATAGTTCTAAGTTCATAGAACTATTGGAAGCTAATACATTGAAGTCTTTTAGTTTATTGATTAAGGGGTGGGGGAAGATGTTATAAATGGAAAAAATCTTTCAAAGAAAGTTACATTGTCTGAAAACTATGCCTTATTATGCTTTGTTTCTCTATCCATTGTTTACAGTGTGATCTGTTGGCCTCGGGCAATAGAAAACACTGAGCTGTTCTCTGCACCAAGGAAAAATAGTCGGGTATATTGACTGCTCAGGCATTATATACAAGTATTTGTTTAGTATAGGTAGAGTGTTGGTTTTTAAACTGATGGCTCTTGGGTTCAAGCCCAGTTGTGGTCATTCCTCCTCTTCTTTTACACTTCAAATTAAGAGTATCGGTACATAAGGGCAATTGGTTTGCAGTGACTGTATATATCTGTATACTGTGGAATCATTTTCATTCGTCAATGTTCGTGGTTTTTCCTGGTTCGTGGGGACATAATTTTATCGGTAGTATAATCAGAAAAAAATTAACAAATATTAAAAAAATGAAATGATTGTGTAGAGGTTTGTGAGGATGTAAATTTGTGTTCAAGGGTTACCCACGAAAGCCACGAACATTGGTCCCCCATGAACAATGATGATTCCACAGTAGATATAGATGTAGGTAACGAGTAAACATGGTCATAGCAGATTTCTGTTAAAAATATCCTTGTGTGGACTACATTTTCATTGTCCTTGGCCCAATATTGCTCAGGCTTACCAAAAGACAGCCTGTTGGCAAGGGCATACAGTATGTGAACTTGAATCAAGGTTGGGTCAAAGTAATCTCAGAGAGATTCGTCGAGACTGAAAAATTTTGACAGACTTCTCTTTCAAAGAGACGTCCGTCAAAATTTTTCAGTCTCGACGAATCTCGCTGAAATTAGGGTCAAAGCAGATTTTTGAATCAAATCCTTGTTAGTACCCCAATTTATCTCCCCATGGCTTCATCTGCCTTTTACTTCTCCCTTCTAAAGTTTGAAGAATGAAGGATAAAGACAATGGCCTTTAAATTTTAAGGTAGACGTTAAGGTCACCGTCTTAAAAATATCTTATCGATATTCTTGTTATTTTTATCCGGAAGGGGGACAGGTGAAAAAAGCAACTTCTAACGTACATATGTAAAATAAACTAAAGTTATGATCCACATATTGATACATTCTCTGGTTAAAGTATTTGGTATGGTAGTTTTGGGTATAAAAGCATGGATATTGGCCTGAATAGCTTAGTGATAGAGATTGGCACTCTGGGAGCAATTCTTATTCCTCTTTTCTCCACATTTTCTCTTTCTTATGAGGCATACCAGTAATTTGTTGTTTGTCCATGAAGCAGAACCTATACCATCTGATAACATGTCGCCTGACTGACTTATTTTAAAAAGTGACCTAAAATGTAATACTCTCTCGGAGCAACACATGCAAGTAATACATGTATTACATGTTAACTTCAAGAAAGAAATGAAAATGTGAGTAATACATGTATTACATGTTAACTTCAAGAAAGAAATGAAAATGTGAGTCTAAGTTTGAAAGGTACATGCAATGAAATCCATGAAAATCCCATGCTTATTGGGGTCTTATTTGAACAATTAATTAAAGAATGCAGTCTCCTCTTATAATCCATACCAAATACATGTATATCATGATAATCTCCCTCCATGCACGATGTGGCCAACACACTTTTTATACACTACGATTGTCAGGACAAAGGATGTCTGATTTACTTGAAATAAACACAGGATATAGGGTAAACCATTTCAGTAAACACATTTATTCATTGCAATTCAAATATCTTTTGCAATTCTCCACATCTTTTAATATCTTTTAATATCTGAAGAATAGTAAACAAATAGATAAAGATTCGTGAAGTCTGTTCTTTCCCTGACACACTTGATTTCGATCTTAATAATTTAATAGGGGCGGAGATCGATGTCTGGTCTAGCTGGATCAGGGTACATCCCTCGTTTCTTGAAGTCAATGTGTGGACTGTAAAACTGAAATGGGAATGAAATGATACATTTAATATTGTATCTTTGCATTTTTTTTTTTTTTTTTTTTAATATCGATCAAATATCATAAATCGTTAAAATAAACAGGAGTTAAAACATGTGACACTAAATATGTTCTTACTTTGTACTGGACAGTCTGAGGCATTTTTTCCCAGGGCTGGGGATTGGATTTGTGCCTCCATCTGAAAAAAGCAAGTTGTTGGCTTATATACAAGTAATTTAGGTTGATTACTGAATCAAGTATTGGAAAATAAAATGCAAAAAAAAAGTAAAAATAATTTTAGACTGCAAAGTTGTGGGTGGCACTTACGAGACATCAGGTGCTTTGGTGGACAGTCTATACAAATACCAGGCAGCAAGGGCTCCTCCCAGGAATGTACATGCCCAGATAACCTGCATCTGTGGTGACAAATTAATCATCAGTTAAATTGTATTACCAGATATTTCTTGGGAGTATTATCTACTGATTCGAATAGAGGTACAAAATTGAATAATTGAAAAATATAAAAAGGTAGATATGTATGAAACTGAAAGCTGTCTTATGTGGTTTGGAAATTTATAAGAATCCACTCGGTGATAATTTTTGTTTTGATATATAAAAAAACAACAAAACAGAGGTATCTGCATTAAAATTAATATTGTTTAACAAGATAATTAGACCTTTCAAAACGTCTCATTAGATCTACAGTATATTTATCGCAAATCTTGCTTGAAAGTACTGTATATACTGTATACTTTTGTTGAGTGACAACACTTTTAAATTGGTGTGTAATACATTTGTAAAATACAAAACTTGGGGTGGAAAAAGCTGGACTGAAATTTATAATTGTATTCTGCTTCAGGATGCTATGGGGAATAGAGGATCTGGCAAATTTAAGATTCATTATAGTTACTGACACTGAAATGGCTAAAGATGCTGAATTGTGTTTTTACGCTTACTGTCTGTATCTTATTTCCTGAACACAAGTTTTACATTGAATAAATCAAACAAATAAAGAATTTAAATTTGTAATTCCCAGTATTTCCCAGTTTAGTGAAGAATCAGTAGTATTTCCCAGGACGAGAATAACCGGTATTTATTACCACAGGTGATTCCCAGCTTTCAAGAAAAATAGTCTATATAGACCTTTGTTTTCCCTCGGACTGAAATGTCACACTTTCATTGGTTTAAACATGGCACGTGACTGCCTCACATATCTCTATGTAGGTTTGTTGAGAATTAATATTAGGCAATATGGCCGTCATTGGCCGCCGCTTTGCCTACTCATCTATAGATATTTCATATCATTTAACACAGAGACCGTGTTCCGTAAGTTCTTAAAATATTTAGAGTAGTTGCCCTTTGGAATTATTTTTTAATTAGAATAGTTGCCCTTTGAATTGACGTCACATTGTTGTGTTTGGAGCAGAACAAAATGGCAGCGTTGAGATTTGCTCAAATCTCTGCAGAGGGAAAGGGGAAAACTTTTAAAATTGAATAGCAACAAAATATTGTAAGTAAACATGGGTGAAGCAAAGAATTTCAAAGAGTATTTGAAAGGTGAGATTGATAGTTTTGAAGAGTTTAAATGAGTTGAATTGGATGTTAGGCAACTTGTACATGGGTTTGCGTAGTTCATTGCTATTTGTGAATAAATGTCACTTGATGGTCCTCGGGGAAAACAAAACACTTATTACGTTTGTTACTGACTGACAACAGAAATATATAGGGTTGATCAATCTCATAGATGGCTCGGCTTCTCCTCACCAACTATGAGATTGATCAACCCGATATATTTCTGTAGTCAGTCAGTAACAAACCTAATAAGTAATAGTAGGTTGCTATACACATGTCATGTATAGTTAGCTTGTGTGTAATTGTAAAGGACTGGTAATACTATTATAATCTTTAAAATTTTTCAAACAAAAAGACATGTAATTCATCAAATTTCTGTTACAAAAACTAATGTAAATTGGTCCCTTACGTACAAGTACAATGACGCATACATTTTACCATACCTAAATTACTATAAAAATATGCCAAATAAAGCAATTTTTATATACCCCCTTATGATGTTTGATCTCCCTCCATCTCATGCCATACATCCAGTTCTCTGGACTAAGTTTGTTCATATCCAAATGCATTTTTGAGGTCTCGAGTTTTATTTGCTTGATATCTTGAAGGACGTTTGGGGAAGGACGCGCTAATTTACGGAAAGAGTTAAAGTGGACGAAACTAAGTCAGAAAAAAAAGATCATTACAAAAAGGGTGTAAATTATCTATATCGTGTAAATAAAAACATTCTGTTGAAGAATTATGCTATTTCACTCGAAAAGAAACCATAGAAAACAAAACAAGAACTATTTTATATTCTCTAACCAAATAAGAGATGTGTCCTAAAAATAAATATAATATGGATTTATTATTGTTTGCCATTTTTACTTTAAAAATTTTAAACATCAGGTTATGTTGAATTCTACACAATGATCTCTTAAATCAACTTAATGTCATTTTTTTATGTTTCTGATTCTTTTAGACATCTTCTGATGCAATTAGTGCCAAACGGTAATCTATGTTGATAGAAAGCATGGTATGAGATTATACATTTTGATGTTAAGGTATTTAGAACATTTTTTTAAAAAATCAGGAAAGTATAGGTAAGCATTGATTAAGGTCTTTCCTGTTCAGAAGACAAATTTTTGTTCGTAAGAAATTCTAAAAACAATACAATATTCTTTTCCTAAATGATGCCAAAATACACAATTTATAAAGACAGAGAGAATGATCCGGGTCGAAATAACTGGGTAGCATACCAAGAAGACCTCTGGTGAATTTTAAGTTACTCGTGCGTTTAACATAGCAAGATGGCAAACAATACTGAAGTAGACATGGACCCAAGTGTTGAATTCTTATATAAAACGATGCGTAAGTAAAATACACAAAATTCAAATTGCTGTTTAGACGGAATCAATATATGTGACAATCTTTATTAGTAAAAAATTAACGCGGATATTTCTTATATTGATTTAATTAGTGTTATAAGTTTGTTAGTTAGAGAGAAAAAATCACAGAAAGGAAAAAAAAACCGTCAGAGTTTCATCATTTATTTCAAAATGCAGTGCAGAGAGACCCAAGAAAAAGACGAGTAAAACCTGTACAAAAACATCTCATTCAGGTGGACTTTGGTGGAGCTGATGACAGTGACGACAGTGATTTTGAACTTGACAAGCATAAGAAAGGTACATGTATATACAATAAATAAACAATGTGATAGCTGGGCTAGGCACAGAATTAGAATCCATTACTTGAAAAATCCTTGATGCTTTAAAACATCCTGGATCAGAAAACAAATGTTAAGTGTAAAATACATATCTGATATACACAGTTTGGTATGCCTATTTTATATGAGTGTTTAGATCAAGCTATTGAGTCAGATTGAATTAGTCAAATATGTATGTAGGACGCCAAAGTGGGATTGGACTCTAAAGTTCAATGGTCACGCCAAAGTTCCATGGTAACCCAGGGGTAGAAACTCCCTAATTATACAACTCGCAAATAATTGCGAGTACAAAAAAAATGAACTCGCAATTTCACCACGCTACTCACAATTTTAGAATGACAGCCTTTTTTTTTTTTTTTTTTTAAATATAAATGCATGTAACTACTATTATTTAATAAATGCACTAAGTACAACTGTAGACTCACTGCATGTTATTAAAATATTGAATCAAAGGCATCATGTTTTTGACATTCTGCATTCTGGTTCAATGAAAAATTTTCTTTTTGAAACCTGTTTTTTATTTTTAATTATTGTGAATAAGAAAATAAACATAATCATTAATATTGATTAATGACCGCAGGACTTGATGATTCTGATGAAGATGATGAAAATCAACAGTCGTCTGATGATGGAGATAATGATGATGATGAAAGTGAGGAAGAAAAAGAAGATGATGAAGAGTCTGAAGAAGACATCAAAAAGAAAAAGAAAGAGGAAAGTTTTGTGGAAGAAGTCAGTGTTCAAGAGGAATCTGAAAGTTGTTTATCCAAAGAGGATGTCATAAGAACAGAGAAGGTACTAATATTGAGTGCAGTATCTCTTTAACATTTATTATCAAGGGTGAAGGGTTTAATCTCTATGGTCAAAATCCTCCACAGATCAAAATGAAGATTTTTTTCGGTCATTTTGTTTCTCAAATTAAGATGAACTGATTTAATTTTAGAAGACGTGTTGTTTTTATATTTGTATGAATTTTGGGGTCCAACAAAATATATTTTTGAAAATTAATTGAAATTCATTTATTTACATTTAGTATATGTAGAAGTTTAATACAAGATCTGATGGTTTATCCACT
Organism: Magallana nippona; assembly: GCA_033439105.1. Classification (NCBI taxonomy): domain Eukaryota; kingdom Metazoa; phylum Mollusca; class Bivalvia; order Ostreida; family Ostreidae; genus Magallana; species Magallana nippona. The sequence continues at coordinate 43,341,066 of CM065926.1, forward strand.
TTGCTACAAAGTAAGACCACAAAAAAATTAGTTGACATACCAGTTGTTGATATCACAAGACAATAAAATTTACGATCTTTAGGTTTGGATGTCTCATCATAAAAAAATGTACTGAGACAGTGTAGCTAAACCTTACCTATTCAAAGGTAAACAATGCTTACACTGTGTATCATCATTATAGACAGGTTTCCGTCTACTTGTTTCCTGCTTGATTGGGGTTTTTGTGTCTCATTACAGATTGATGCTGCAGTCCCATACATTCCATTCAAACACAAACCAATCAAGGTCACAATCTGCTGTGTTTGTTTAGGTGATATCAGGTAGGAACAATGTAATACTTTGGACACCTTGAGAAATCAGTGTTGATAGAAATACATCATTTTCAATGCATAACCAGTGATTGTTAACAATTTCAAATTATATAATATTTGACAATAAAATGCACTCTGAAAATTGTTATAATGATAGAACCCATGACTTTAACCTAGCTATCTGGGTACACTGTTAGATATTAAGATAACAAAAGAAAAAATGCATAAAGTTTATATATTATTTAAATTTATTGTTTATTTTGAAAAAGAAATATGGAGGTATCCCATGCTTTCTTAACTTTAAGGAATTACAATGTATATGTTTAAGTTAATGGGATTTTTGTCCTTATGTTCTGTCTATTTTGCATGAACAGGAAAAAAAAATCTCATAATAGTTGCTAAATTATGTAAAACATTAATGAGCTGGGGTATTTTTACTTTTTCATGTTTTTGTTTTGTACATGAACATTATCTATTGAGTCCTATATTTCTTGATGAACTCATTTAGTGAAGAAGATGATGAAATTGTGGAATGTGACAATTGTGGAGCTTCTGTACATGAAGGTATGTCTGTTATTATACCCCACACAACAAGTTGGAGGGAAGGGGTATTATGTTTTTGTCATGTCAGTCAATCTCTCAGTGACAGTCCTGTTTTTTGTCTGTACAACTATTAAACTGCTACACAAAATTTCAGAAAACTGTGAAGGTAATAAGGACACAATGTGTAGATTTGCATATTTGCAGAAACTTCTTATTCCATTATTAATCCATCTACTGTGTAGGTTGTTATATGGGATCAGTGAGACTACTACTAGTATTTATGCCTCTGCTGTATGGGTTGTTATGGGATCAGTGAGAATGTAACACTTACATACACTATTTATCCCTCTGCTCTGTAGGTTGTTAAACTATTTATCTCCTGTGTAGGTTGTTATAGAATCAAAGAGACTGTTCTATTGATTTTTCTACTGTATAGGTTGTTATGGTATCAGTGAGACTTTACTATTTATCTTTCTATTGTATAGGTTGTTATGGGATCAGTGAGACTATACTATGTATCTTTCTCCTGTGTAGGTTTTTATCGGATCAATGAAACTTTACTATTTATCTTTCTCCTGTATAGGCTGTTATGGGATCAGTTAGACTTTACTATTTATCTTTCTCCTGTGTAGGTTGTTATGGAATCAGTGAAAACCACTCCTCCTGCAGCACTGAGTCCTCAGCCAGCACTGAGCCCTGGTTCTGTGATGCCTGTAAAGCGGGACTCAAACCAGTAAGTAGCCACACTATCACTTTAATCAGTTTATATCCTCATTAACATTAAAGTGTAGAGCATATAAATGCCTTTATCATATATGTATCTTTTGTATAAGCCCTGACAACAAGACAAGCTCTTTATTTATGATAAATAATCTCATGATTTTTTTCTAAGTGCATTTATAAAAAATGATTTTAGATTAGAATTATCTCTTTTATTGTATATTAGTCTTATAATTCTGTAATTCTTTTTAAAATAGTTAATACATGTATTGAAATTCTTGTAAGGTTATTCTAATATCATCGATCTTTTCTAATTTACAGTATATTTCTTCTATTGTAGATTTGTGAATTGTGCCCAAACCCTGGAGGGATATTCAAAGAAACAGATGCTGGGAAGTAAGAATTTCTTATTCAACTCAATAATTGTGCAATGCTGTCGATCATAAAAATTTAAAAGTGTAGTTTTGTTTGAAATATACAGTGTTCAAACAATTGTACCAGAGATATCTAATTTGCTATATTTTTTTGGTTTAGGTGGGTGCACCTGGTCTGTGCATTGTACACCCCTGGGGTGGCGTTTGGTGATGTAGATAAGCTGAGTCCGGTCACTCTGTTTGAGATGCCATACTCACGCTGGGGTGCAAGGGTAAGGGCTCAAAGCATTTTATACATAAACCATACTTCCATATAGAAAGTTAGTTGATTTTGTAGTCATTTGTCTCAACATTGCAATGTTGTGTCTCGCACCTCTTTCGATCTGCTTTTGCACTTTGACAACCAATGTTCAATACAAAACTAAAGTTACTGTATTAAATCTACCTGTATATTTATTTGGGCATTGTTGGTATAAAGCTTATTTAGTTTTGTATGCATATTGAAATCGGACATTTTATTTCAGGAATGTACTTTGTGTGAAGATGCCCGATTCAGTCGAACTGGAGTCTGCATCAGCTGTGATGCTGGCATGTGTAGAACTTACTTTCATGTGACTTGGTAAGAATTTTAAAGGATTTTGTAATCTCTCTGTAGTGAAATATCAGGCATAACTAAAGGAAAAAAAAAATTATTGGAAGATTCCTATACATTGTTTACAGTGCACAAAGAGAAGGTCTACTGTCTGAGGCTGCTCCAGAAGAGTGCATGGTAAGGGCAGATGTACTTTATACAAAGTCACATGGTTGGATTTAGGTTTCTTTTTTCTCTTTTACTAAAGAATTTATTATATAGACATATTTTATTAATCCAACAAGATAATAAAGTTAAAGAAAACCTTCTTGCCCTTATAAAAATTGATTCATGTACAGGAAAAAGTACATGTTCATTTATTTTTTCCAGGATATTGCTGATCCATTTTTTGCTTATTGTAAAATGCATGCAGAAAAAATGATGTCCAGGGCCAAGCGAAGAAATTGGCTGGCCATTCAGTCCCACATCAGGAAACACCCAGAGAAAAAGATAGAGGACGAAAAAGAGAAAGTGGGTATATCCAGAAGTTACTTGAACATAATATGTACCCTATTTTTGGCATCCATTGTTAAAGGCAGCATATTTGTTTGAAGTCAGAAATATTCAGACCATTTATTTACAAGATAATTTTGCAGGCAAGGTTTGAAAGAAAGTTAAAGCGTCACCAAGAAAAATACCAGCAGGCTAAACTCAAAAGACCACCATCTTGGGGTATGTCAGTAAAATCTTACATTATTAATCCAAATTGACCGGTGCTTTTTATATGCATTATCTTATACAGATACACATTCATGACATTGTAAATCCTCATGGAAACAAGGGTCATTTAATGCATGTAGTAAAAAGTTACTGTATTATTGCTTGTTGATCGGGAACCTCTAATTTTGTTTTGTAATGTACACAGTCCCCACACAGAAACTTGTTAGACACTTAACCTCCAGTCCTGCTGCTGTGAAAAAGATGTTGAGAAAAGCTGAACTCATGGGAGTTATTACACAGGTATAAATGTGATTGATTAATGCAAAAATATTATGAATGTTAATGGATTTTTTTTTTAATTACATTTCTTAATTGCTTACAACATCTTCTCAGAGATGTCTTACAATTTTTATTTACGAACTTATCTTAAGAGACGGATGAATTATAATGGCAAAAAATTTATAGCAAAATTTAGAACTTTTTCTCACTCTTTGAACAATGAAAAAGGCAGACATTATAATATACCTGTAATAAGAATTCTGAGGTTTTGCAACACACGTATGTGTTACCAGAATGATATAGAAGATGAGTTCCATTTTATTTTGAAATTTTATGAGGATTAAGTGTTTTTACTATGTTAAACCTAATGTATACAAACTAGTTAATTAAGTTACTTAGTGCAGATAATACAAAAGAACTCAATAATTTAGGTAAATTTCTACTGCAAAATGTGAAATTAAGTTCATTATTGTAATATATTGTAAAAAAAATTGATATTATTTTATTCATTTTTATTTGTTCATTCACAAATGGTTCCTACCGGTAATTTGTTTATGTAATGATATGTATTCTGCTGAGTGATATAACTTAAGGAAGTTAATTGAATTGAATTGATTTGTGATAGATATAATTACAGAACCTATAACATTATAAGTAATTGAGGGATTTTTGTTAAAAGATGCAACTTAGTGTACTGTACTGTATGCACTTTTCTTTTTGTAGTCACAGCATATTACTCATGAAAAGCAGGAAATCAGGAAGAAATCTTTTATGGTGCCATCTTTCTCAGTGGAATTTATCACTCACTTTCTTGGTAAGAAATTTATGTGTGTGATACAATACATAGAATTTAAATTATTTATTAGAAAGTAAATTGAAGATAGGATGTCTTTTATATCTGGTATTTATTTATTCATTAATTCAAATGAAAATTACTTTTACTTAACAGAAACAGTAAATGTAGATGTACATTTGATTTGGATATTTTTTTTCACATCATCTTAGAGAGAAACTCTAAAATTGAGAATACGAAGACATGCATGAAAGACATTAAGTCACAAAATGAGAAACTACAAGAACAGGAAAAGATTCTACGATTGAAATATGATCAGGTTTGTCTGAATGTTTCAGGTTTTTTGAACATCCCTGGTAATTTTCTTCAGTATTCTTGTATCCTTTATTTGCTTGTACATATTGGTTTGCATTGTTTGAATGTTTTAGTTGTACTCGGATGTGGAAGGCTTGAGACACTGCGCCAATGAGAAAAGAAAGACGGGCGAGAAGTTATGGAGCATGTTGAATGACTTGACTGACAAGGTTAATGTTTGCAATATTCAGTACATGTACATTTGAAACCCTAAGAGATATCTATTTTCTGTTTTTTACCATGATGGCAATTTTCTAATTATTAACTATAATATTTCACTTTGATAATGTGATATAATGTAATCTTAAATGTTGTTTATGACCATTAGAAGATAAAACAGTTTTAAAGGAAGTTGAATTAGTAAGTTTGAATTGATTTACTTTATGCGCTTTGACAGAAATTTTCTGTTCCGGAGGAGTTTAAAGTTCGTAAGCCCTCCCCATCCCGGGTCATTAATCGTAAAAATAGCGTGACCTCACCACCTGCCGTCATACACAAGTAAGTATACAATAAAACGGTATTGTAATGGGTTGCACTTTTGAAATGTTTAGTACATATAGGTATACATGTATATTTTACTTATTAAGAGCATGTGAAGAGAGCACAATGGTTTCAGTAGATGAATCTCTTGGCCTTAAAGAGATAGTATGAAGTTTTTTTTTCAAGACTTTTTGCTAGCGATATTTTGTGTCTTTAAAATCACGTAAGTATTGCTTGCATATAGTGGTATAAACATTAACATGTAGTTTGAATAGAATATTTACATGAAGCTGGTGGTGTTCAAAAATAGTATCATAAGCTCATTTTCTTCTGATAAATTATGCTCTTACCCTGTACATATCTTTCCAATTTGATTTAAAATTAGATCCTTCATGCTCCAATATTTGATATATTTGACACAGCAACTTTAATATCAAATACGGGAGCGCAAGCGATCTAGTTTTAATTAGATTGATATGTTTTCTGACATCGTATTGTAGATGTGCATTGTGCCACAAAACAAACAGCCAGCACCAGTTGGCCCACTGTGACAGCTGTAAGGAGTACTACCACCTAGGATGTCTGGACCCACCCCTCACACGCATGCCAAAGAAAACCAAGATCATGGGCTGGTATGTATAGAGTGATATTCTGTTCAAACCAACATGCTTAGGGAATTATGTTTTATTCAAACTGGGAAGGTTGTAGCAACAGTGTCAATTTTTATATAAGGATGGACAGGGAAACAGAACTATTGGTCCTGGTGTACATTTTATATCTGACAGGTAAATGTTTCTGAACTTTCACGATGCAAATGAATACATTGGTACCGTAATCCGGTGAATACAATACGCAGTAGTGTACAATACGCACCCCCCACTTTGGGCCAGAAAGTGGTGAAAAAAAGCTAGTTCGGATGTATAATACGCATCAAAATAATTAACCAAACGGTAATGCTGAGTATGTCAACAAAACAGTTATATTTATTATACACGCTCAATTTCATCGCGGAAATACCCTACCGTAAATAAGAAAAACAATAAATTTTTAGATACGGATTTATTGTAACTAATACATTGCGGTAATATCTTTATTTCATAATCGATGTTTTAAATAGACCTAGTATTAAACAGTCTACCATAAATAAAATCAACTACTTTTAACAAGCGTTATAAAATTGTTTTGTCATCACATAACCCCAGTGTAATGAAAAACGGTGTACAGGTATAGAGATAACGGACCTAATTAAATTCTTAAATGATGCCGATCAAAGAGATCAATTAGAGGCCTGGAACATAATAAAACATGTGCACAAATAGTTGTGTTGTGTATAGTACACATAGCCTAAGGGGAGTGTCTGAGATAACCAAGGTGTCAAGTGTTAGCGCTGGGGAGCACAACAATGGCTTCAATTAACGGAATAGGTTATAGAATTATTTATAGTCATAATTATTTGAAATAAATCAATTATCATTACATGAAAATGGTTAAAAATGAGCCAAATGATGTGTAAGCTGTTTTCAAAGATCGTTTACAAAAAGGACGTGGCCATCCAAGTCCACATTCTAATAATAACAGCTGTAATGGCGGCGTACACGGAGAAAAAGAATAGGCAGTTCAAATTAATTTTTAAAGGCTATTTTGAAACAGTTTATTGATAAACACACTTTTAGTATACATTTTCTTTAATAACATGCTATAACAAGGATTTATTAATATATATGTGATAATGAAGTAATATTACGATGTATAGAGGGGTATCGGTTCTGTCTGTGGTCAGCATAGATAAACGCCAGTATGATACCCCGTGCTTCACCTAAGGAAAAAATATGTCAAAATCCTATAGGGATGTATAATACGCACCCCTTTCTTACGGTAAAAAATCCTGGAAAAAAGTGCGTATTATATTCAACGGATTACGGTATTAGAACATTTTACAATTGAGATGAGGTAATTCAATTTATATTTGGTTAAAAACAATTGTTGACCTACATAGACATTTGATGTGAATATGTATGTGTAAGCATTTTGGTATGTGTTACAATGAGAACAATTACTTATATTTTTGTAATTAATGTAACTTGGTATATATACATGTAGATGTATAAGTAGAAGCATTGTACTGGTAACTTTTCACACCTTAGAATATTATTCAATCATGTGCTGTGTTTGTTTGTTTTCCTTGTTTTTAAGTATATAATATAATTGCCTTTATGACTGACAGGCAGTGTTCAGAATGTACAAAGTCCAGCAGTGGAGACTCTGAGGTAGAGACCAAAGATCTCGATGCCCCTCGCAAACTTCGAGAAAAAATCAAAGAGCCTACAAAATGGTCACCTGATATGAAGTTCAAATTTGAATTTGAGAAGGTAAAAATCTGATTTTACTCTGCAAACATTTGACGAAACAAAATATGAACAATACAAATTCAAGCATTATAACTTTCATCAAAGTTTTTTGAAACTTGAGGAAATACTTATGTAATATTTCAAATAGTTTTTGTGAAGATGTGCACTATTATAATATTATAGATAAACTGTACCTGTATTTGATTTATTAGCTAACCAAATATAATATGAAAACCAAGAAAAGGAAGAAAAAGAAGAAACCAGGAAAGCAAGGGGATGAGAATGAAGATGAATCTAAAGTAAGTGCATGTATATACACAAGTATAATTGTGTGGTTTATTATGGGGTACAGTATGATTTCTGATTCATGTATGTTTTCATGTCTTGATCAGCCAAAGAAGCCCAGAACATCAGGGGGGTCATCGAGTAGGAAGGGAAAAGTGGACCAGATTCCCGAGGGTCAGACGTGTGCTGTGTGCAACCAATCAGGTGACAGCTCGAACATGGTCAAGTAAGTCGTTTTTATTCAACTACCAGTACATATACTTGAACATACCAAAAAGATTTAGTTACATATATTTGTGCAAGTAACTTGTGCTTTTTTTTTCAGAACTCATTTTTTTCTTATGAAACAAATGAAGTTTCGTGTAAAGGGATTTGATCATTTTTGTTAGATGAAACTAAAAGCTTTGTTAGAAAATTTAAAATTCTCTTTTCTGACATATACACCCTCTCCCAAAAAAGATGATCCAATACTGAATATGAGTGTTTTGCGCAGGTGTGACGAATGCATGCTGTGTTATCATTTTGGATGTCTGGATCCTCCAATGAAGAAAACTCCAAAACAGAGGGGATACTCCTGGCACTGTGAAGCCTGTGATCCCTCCAACAGCTCTGTAAGTAGTCGGTCTGCCAATATAATGTTTATAACATACTGGACATTATAAATTCTTTAATTTTTATTTTAACAATATTACCTAAATATCATTGTTCATGGTGAAACAGCAGTCAAAAACAAGTCTTATTTAGGAAAATGATTTGTGATGTCTCCTCTCCTTTCTCTTGAGTTCTTGCTCAACATGGCTCAACATCTAGAACTGTGACGTCTGTCTCTTGATTCTTATTTTTGGAGAAGGCAGACAACTATTTATAGAATTACTTTTAATGATACAAGAGAGATAGCTCAAGTCTGTAGCTCCTGGTCTGAATTCAGATGGATGACCTGGGAGCTACAGTTCTGTAGGTGTTAAAAAGTTGCAATTTACAGCGCACAAACAATTGTGCTAGTTTTGGACTGATTAATCTTATTTCCAACACATTCTGTACAAATATAGATTCAAAAAAATTCTTCGGACATTTTACTGCAGATATCGTCACTTTACTTGCCTATGATATTCTTTTGAACACTATCACCAGCCCTTTGAAATGAAGTGGTGCAGTTTGTTCACATGAAAAAATGGTGACTCTCGATCTTCATGTGAATTAAACATACCCGGTACATGTACTTCATTTTCTAAGGTCGATTAGCGTGTTTGAGAGAAGAAAAAGTCTGAGGAGAATTAAGTGATAATATCAGTAGTAAATTGCCTGAAGAATTTAATGTTACTAATTTTTTCCATAGAACTTGTGTTGAAATAAGGTTTATCAGTCCAAAACTAGCGCAATTTTTTGTGCGCCGTAAATCACAACATTTTAACGCATATGGAACTGTGGCTCCCAGAATGTCCATCCAAATATTTTCAGACCGGGAGCTACAGACCTGCAGCCAAAAGAGAGAATTCTGATTATACATATTTATGTACTCGCTTTGATAGTAAGTTTTAAAAATTGATTAACAAATTGTTTGATTTAAGTTCTCAGACAGACAATTTTATGTTGTTTCCCAACTACATGGTTCATAATATGATTGAATTTAGCAATTTAAGTAACTGAATTTGATTAATTAGTACCATTTTAAAATGTCATTCACACTGAATAAACTTTCATATGCTCATATACGAGAGGAAATTAACTTTGTTTTACAATTATTAGGAGGAGGAAGCATCAGTCCTTAACAAACCTGATGAAGACTGACCCCCACTTAACATCAACTTTACACTCTTGTCAACACTGTACTGAGATGATGGGCATTCAGTGATAATTAACGGTATCATGCAGTTGAACTGTGTCTTCTGATAAAAGTGTAAAATCCTTGTGGCACAAAAGCGATGCTGTAATGTGTTGTGTATACATTTGACACTTCTGTTAAAACTCAGATATTGTTTTTAATTTTGGATTTGATTGATGTTTTGTTTCATAATACCATGATATAGATTTTATCAGAAACATTGTTTATTAATGGAAAAAAGGTTTCATTTTCATACAAATAGGCAAAGCCTAAATAATTATACAGCATTATTAAGGCCTTTATGAAAACATGGTTGTACTTGTTTAAATTAAAAATGAGATTTAAATCAGTTGTTTATTTTTTATTTCTGAACTGTCGGATTCTAACCAAAATTTATTTTTAGTAATGCTTTTTTTGTGAAATAACAAATTTAAATATCACATGGACAGTACACTTCATTTTGTACTGTGCATGTGTATACAAGTTAACTGCACATCTTTCAGTAGTGAAATGGGGGGAAAAAAGCAATCGATATATATAAAATTTATTCCTTGTTACATTAGTTTATATACAAAGATAATACCATACAATCATGTTCATCCCTGAAAACCCCAATATAAGAAACTCAGCAGTTTTTCTTGTCACAAAAATTGACCATAAATACTAGTTATATGCAGAATGATGGCTTCATCGGGCTGAATTTACTTTTGAGACTTGATGGGTGAATGGAAAAAGACCTTAAATGTTTATAAACGTTCACCAACAAATTTGAAATGAAAAGTTTCTTTTGGCTTAAATCATTGATATTTACATAAGTATGAAAAATACAAAACTCTCAGCTTCTATTTAGGATTTCCACTATACATATGTACATATGATTTCTAAGTGCTGAATGATATAAAAATACATGCTAATTATTCGGATTGATGAAAGTTTGAATCTGAATGGAAGTGGGTAAAAACTTGCAAAAATGTTTTTTATATACAATGCGAAATATGACACTGGTGTAAAATTCTAATTTAAAAATATCAACTTTTTAAATATATTGTGTAAAATAAAAGCAGATAGGTTTGTAGACGAATACACAACTATCCTGATTGAAGATTCTGTCAATAATAGGAATGTAAGCAGTTCAAATTCTGGATGAAGCCTCTCATCCAAAGCAGACGAGGAATGAAGTTGCAATGGATCCGATTCCGCCAAGCAGACTGAGAACGAAACTCCAGGAGAGTTCTGCTGTGGATCCAGGCATGTGTCGAGCTCGGAGGGTTTGTTTCAATGAGCCGAAAACGATGCAAGAGATGATGATCAGAGTGCCTGGATGTAAAAAACAGTTCAATTAAAAGTTACGCTCATTATCAATTAAATATGATAGAGTTACTATTTACCAGTACAGTGTTCATGCAAGGTTTGTCAGGAAATTTATTTCCCAGTATTTCCTGGGAAATACTGTAATTCCTGTGAAATACCAATATTTCCCCTGCACTGTCTTGGGGAAATATAAGTACATATATTTCCTGCATTTTTGCCAACCCTGACAGTGTTGAATGAACAGAGAAAACCCTGTCAAATGTTTAAGCAGATGATCTGCTGCAGATTAGCTGTTCACTGACCATGACAAAAAAAGCATGGAATATATGTTGGATGGTGTTCTGCTGTTCAGGGTGACCAAAAAAAATAATTTTAATATTGTACTCTGTTTTTTTAATCTAAAAATACCATGAAGTTCTTACCAGACAAGATGCATAGGGTGATGATAAGCCTTTTAACTGCTTTCTTTCCCTGTATGGGGGTTCTGAACATGTACAGTCCAATCAAGACAACTGTGGCCAGCAATCCCACAAAGCCCATCGACTCCATGGTTTGAATGGTGCGAAACCAATCTGGAAGGGACATCAATTTGAATCAAGAATACCATGCAATACCAAGAATGTACACACAAAAACCATCAATTAGCTTCTCTTTCACTAATGAAGTATTACGCTGACTATACCATTCTAACAAACATATCACATCATTATTTATGCCATTTATTCATGTTATCTTCTACATGATATTAGTTTCGTTCACCCTATCAAACGGTTTGCCCGAGTCCATTTGCACAGAGTCTGTTCGCCACAATGTTCGTTGGCCCTATACTTTGTTTACTTCATATCTGCTGTACTGTGTATATTATAATAAAATATCCTTGTTTTAAAGTCGTTTTTAATTTTTCACCCTTTTCAATTTTACATTTATCATCTTCCAGTGCCATTTTTTTTGGTTTTACTAAACCATAAACAATGTTTACTATTCAATAAAACTAAATTTACTTTTACTAAATTATACTGCTTCTAATGTTTATTTTTAAATATGTACTTGGTTTAATGATTATATTTATTTCAATACTGTAAATAATTTAATTATGGATAGCCTCCATCATTGTGTTTTCATCATGTTTTGAAAATGACTAAAGAATTTCAATAAGGGCTTTATAGATATACCATGTGTATAAGGTCCAATGAGGAGATGATTCATTTTATATGAATTAATGAAACTGTAAAATTTAGGAAGACGAATCATTCCTTCATTAGCTACAAATATGAAGAACTCACGGGAGACTTGGAAATCTTCCCACACAAATCCTTCACACTCATAGTCATGGTAACCGATGGAAAGGTCTGCACACTTTTCCCAGAGTCCCGAGTACTCAATGACGCCGTACTCAGTGCTCACAGAAAGTACCCAATGGGAGGAGGCAAATCCTGGTAAATACAAAAAAGTGAATACATGAAACTATTTCAGAACAAAGAATAACTGTATAAACAATATTTTACTTTTGTCAATAATTGATACTGGGCAAATACTAGTATATATAATAAATTTAGTTAATTCAATCTTTATAAAATTTTTGTGAATGAGATTCCTGCTTTAAGCAGTACATGTGAATAAAATAAATAAAAAGTTAACATTCACTTCCGGCTTCCCAGCATTATGAATGTTAATCTTGTGTCTATATATTAATTCCCAGTCAATCAAAAAATAAAACAAACCTATCAGTTGGCACAATGTTGAGAGGATTAAAACTACAGTTGCTATCTTCGTAAGGAAAGTAACCTCGAATTCTTCCTCTGGGCGTCCCATTTCCAATTTTTACCTGAAACTTTGTTTACCGTCTGATTTTTGAACAGGTAATCGATAGTTTTTATCGGAATTGAAAATGTATGCGAACAGTTAATTTCTCAAGGCGAACACACTGTCAAAAACGCACAAATTTTGTTCCTTCAAACGAATATTCACATATTTTCTCGAGAATTTCAAATTATTTACATTCTTTCCAGGTGCGCCATTAAGCGTCTTATAGATACTGATTATACAGGTGAAAAAAATCTCAATCGTTTGAACGCTTTAACTCTGAGTCGCTTTATCACTTCAAAAATATAATTTGAACAGAATATATTGCGCAGATAAAATAACTTTATGTTTTCTCGCTGTTAATGTAATATATATTTTATTAAATTGTAGTGAATTCTTGCAGAATATTCAATTAATTAAATTGATATTTGATATAAGTAATGAATATATATAAAGGCACGCGCGGAGCTATATAACAATATCTAGAAACCGGAATTCAGAATAATTAGAATCATATAGTAAATTAAGTTACCGAAAATAATATTCTTGATTGAACCAAAGCACCCCTTCGTTTTCAAAGTATATACGACCCCCCCCCCCCCCCACCCCTTAGATTATTTTTTTTTTTTTTTATCTTTTATCTGCATCCGTATATTAAAAGATGTATTTCCACTGAATCAATACTAAAGAGCAATTTCTCCTTTTTATAAACAAATACTATATTGATGCTTTATCCAGGTGAGATATCTGTCAGATATACATATATCTAATATTGTTATCGTTGTAAATAAACATTAGATAATGAACGGAACAAAGCCATACTATTAACCTGGTCATGAATAACATGGAAAAATCGCGATGGGACATGACTTTATTCTTTTGGTCATAATATTCACATTTGGATTATTTAACAACGTTTTCACTCTCACTCATACCGACACGCAGTATAATCAGATTAACGCTGAATCTCAGGTATCTCTGTCTGTCTGTCTGTCTGTCCGTCTCTCTCTCTCTCTCTCTCTCTCTCTCTCTCTCTCTCTCTCTCTCTCATTGTTAGTGTTTTTTGGCTTTTTCTTCCTCTCTCTCTCTTTTTTTTTGGGAGGGGGGGGATACGTTGGAGTGAGGTTAAATCATAAATGAGTCGATGCTGTAGTATGTAACTGGTGTTTATGACCAAACAAACGATATTTTATATCGCACAAAACCAGATACGACCTCTTCACCACTGATATGAGACATGTACATATTGATCTATACCCGGGTTCATGTTGGGTGTTTTTTTTTTATTCGGCAGGCGGATCTAGTCCTGATTGCAGCTCTTCAGGCGCCTAACCATGGGTCCGGTGTTTTATTCAGTGTAGACTCCACAGTGACGTATTTAGTGGTAGACATAGAAAATATCGCACAGCAGCAGAACTGTACGGCGTTTGGACCCAACGGTAAAACCAATATATCTAGTATCCCCGTAAGACAAGACTATTGGTCCTATCTGTAATCTGATACTATATTATGAATCCTTTGTAAAAATCGGTTATGCGAAGCGTTCATTTAACTACGACAATTAATGTCTATTCAGAATTGCAGATATATTTAATGTGTTTCCAGGTAAACCATATTTTGCAACGGATGCAAACGAGTCCAGCGATGTTAAAAAACAAATTCACGTGGCTACACCAAATTTAGGTAAAATCAAATGTAAAATAATTGTACACCATCTTATCTAGCGTCTCAACTAGATTTGATCATTTTTTAAGGTAATGCACATAAATATTTCCACAACATGGTCTTCTTGTTTGTATAATGTAGGTTTGTGGGCTCTGGTGTGTACAGACCAACAGACCTACACTGTATTTGTGTGGGGGGTTAGTGACGTCACTCTCCAGGTCCAGTTCCTGGACTCGACGGATGAACCAATCAGCGGAGACCCAATACAAGGTAAGGGTATCCTGCTGAAGTGATGGCACCTGCTCTCCTTCTAATTCCAGGGGTTTTTCTTTATTAATTAAAAATGTTTATCATGCTGATCGGTGTTAATATGTTTGATACATTTCACATAAATCTTGCATATTCGTCCCACTTGGCCATGCAGTGCAATTTACAAAGACACCTTATCATGAGAAAAATATATAACGTCAGGTGCCTGTGCTGAACATGCATTCACGACCTTTTGACTTGTGTAGACACCAATGTTACGGTTGGCATTGAGATATCTGGGATGGAGAACTTGGAGTCAGTCAGCAGTATAGAAATCATTTCTAAGAGCGGCCATGATGTCAACATCTACTCTGTTAGAGGACAGGGCGCCGGGCGACATCACAATTTTTACCGCCAAGAAATCAGCGTCCCTCGCCAGGTACTGGTACATACCTATACATGTTCAGAACACCAGAACCGTTTTTCTTGCAAACAACGTTAAAGGAACATGCATATGGATACGATTTGAACCAGAGTTTTTCAAAATTTATTTTTTCCATTTTTATGGTTATAAAACGTTCAAGTTAACTAAAGTGTCATCTCAGAATTTAATGAATGTCAGTTGTCAAGTTTTATTAAGCTAGTGTGATACAGAATTCATTCACCTTTTTATGCTTACACCCCTCCAATAGAGTAAATGAAATATATTTAAGAACATTCGCGGTGATTCTACTGTAGTTTCCTAATGTATGCTGTCACATTAACCCGATTTATCTTCTAATCCGGATTTGTTTCAGCCCTTCCGTGTCGGCGTCACAGCAATAGACACGAAAAATATCACAGTTCGCAGACAGACCGCGGCAGTCATACAGCCGGAGACATTCACAGTAGCGCTCACACAAGTCGCGGGAGGTATAATTACAATTAACTCGGTTAATTTTGTTCCACTGTCACTGTGCTTATACCTGCAAACAAACTCGCATACGTACAATGTTATTACTACAAATTAAACACATTTTCATTTTGTCTTTATAGATTCTTCGCCCGGGACCAACGTTACGTTTATGTACTGTATAAGTAACCATGACAACAGGAATAAAACATACAGCGTGCAAGTCCTTATGAGTTCATTGAAACTAGGTGTAAGTTATTTATAAATCTAAATGTTGTAAAGCTTACAAAAACATTGACGGCATTCGTACCAATTCATACATGTAGATTAACAACTTGAAAGTACTTTAAATCAGTATTTATTTTAGACTAACACAGAAATAAAGCAACTCTTTTCTTATAAACTAAAAGCACCAATGGGGTATTTCCTCTTCTGCATTGTCTCTTTCTTTTGACAAAAGAATCTACAAAAATATATTCATCTATACAGGAAATTTACTGCGATGATATTAATCATAGAATTGTCTATTATTATAGCATTTATGAAAACACATTTAGGATTTTTATTTCTTGACCAGGACTTTGAGAGCAGCATTACACAGGCTACGGAAGTCGGAGTTTCATTGCACGCCAAACACTGTGGGTATTTTGACGTCACAATATCGGCAAGTTCTTCTATCGGAACCTCCTGGTATGTTCTACAGGAATTTTTAGTTTTCCCAAGACTATAGTTAAAATACTATTTTTGCAAACATTAATTTCAGGCAGTCTGTTTCAGTTTTGCAATTGTATTGAACATTTTACGAATTTCAGTTTTTCCCAAAATTCCAGCAAACAATATTTTCTTGTTTTCGATCTGTTTCGGTTGTTCTGTTTGAGCAATTTCAGACTTTCATTCAAGATAAAACAAGGAAGTATTTTTTTTTAGATGAATCGATTTTTTTTTCAAATATAATTCAGTAGTTTTTGCTCTTATTTGGAATTTATGACATCCGGTCGGTTTAAGCTGATGTAATATAAGGAGAGACATCACGCTAAATGCAATTAAGGTTTCATTCTGTCAAGTTAATTGAATGAGGGGCATTTGGCGTTTGTAATAGGTTGATCGTGCTCGGTATGATTTTCCTGGATTTGTCGTCTGGGATTAGATTTATTGCAAAAGAATGAGATTCGGGCTTTGACAATTAAGCTTTGACACTGAGGATGCAATTGGTCAACTTATTGGAAGGAATTTAAATTCTTTGTTATCGTTATCTTTCGTTTAGTCATGCAATACAACTGTCAATCACTAGAAACCGATTTCCATAATACTGTTTCATTCAGTTTAGCATTTGCAAAACAAAAGACAAGGAAGAAAGAATGCTCTATAAAGTAACGAGAAAGCATTTAAATAAACACTCTCAGTAATGTGAAAAATATCCAAGTAACTCCAGCATATGTATTAAAATGCACAATTAAATTATAGTTTTCAACCATAGCCCTTACATAAAAGGTTTATATCAAAGATCAAAACATTAAAACAGACTGAGTTTATAACTTTAATATCAAACCTTTACCAAAAGTAGAAGTGATTTATTTTATCGAATGGTCTGTAAATGACTTTGAATACTGACTTATTTGTATAAAATGAAGTTGATGAAGATATGCTACCAAAACTATTTTAATATCTTTCAGCGACGTAACCCTAAGTGTCGATGAAGACAGTCAGAACATAGCATTTGCAAAAACTTCATTGGTTGTTCAGCAAAGCACTATAGTACATCACGTGTCTACACCAAAAAACCTTATGTCATCTGAAGCAGGTACCATACGTAACACCTTAAATACAAGAACCAATCAAGTGACTTCCGAAAATACCACGCCATCTACCGGACGTTCTTTCGTAAGTGACGTCACGTCCAGCAATATGCAAGACCCTGTAACTTTTGACAGTAAATTCACGTCTAGCAGTACTAAAGACCATGTAACTCTTGTTGATGACGTTACGACTATCAATACACATGGCCATGTATTTCGAACAACGAAATTTCCTGGCAGTGCTGTTGGAACTGGGGGTACAACACAGGGAACACCACAGACTGACGTATCCCCACCGGCATTCAGCAAAGTGTCCTTTATTGACAGGTGTGATCGGAGAGTCAGGTGCTCGGTACGGACATCTTTATGAAATACAACCCGACTTCCCCTCCCTCTGAAAAACACAATGCATTAGAAAGATTATTCGAAAATATATGACAGTGTTTACTCGATCGTAAAATAAGTTGTTTATCTATTATAGAGAAGGTTATTTTATGAATAGTTAAATGTTCAAGTCCAATATGATTTGACGGATTCAGATTCTTTAATGTTTAGCCTTGCAACCTAAATCTTTATCTTTCATTCTAATTATGCATCATTGATACGACACATAGGTAGCTGAGTGGGTCGTGGTGTTCGTAGTCCAAGACAACGAGTCCGGGGTCCACAAAGTGACTGTGGAGGACACGGTCCATTCGTTCGTTCAGACAGAAAACTTCACGGATGGTCTGGCCAACGTCCCAATCCATGGCAACATAAGGTATAAACATGGAGTGCAAGTCTTTTTATACTGAGCCTATGTCTGTTGGTTTAACACCACCATTTATCTGCACCAGGGAAAGGATGGATACCAGACTTATCCACTTTTTAATAATAAAGTAAAGTTTACAATAAAAATAAACATATAAGCCAAGGTCCGTCCACTTTTGTCTTGCGTCTCCAGTTTGAAAACCGTCTTTTTCACGAGAATTATTAATAATCTCGACGTTAGGAAAACTGTAAACTTTTGCGAAACTAATTTTTGTTTCATTTAGCACCAGTTGCTGCCAAAAGGAGGCTGTATTAGACGTGGTAGACATGATGGGCAACAAAGGTCGATATCACGTGGCTTACGAACTTCAGCGGGTGAGTAGACATAAATGAACAGTCCTCATCCTATCAGAAAACTTTTCAGACCGCAGTTCCCAGACTTTTAGTCTGAAGTTTAGTATAACTAAGTTTGGCAATACAAGCACTAGTACAAGCCTACGTATATCAACACTTCCTTGTAATGCACTGTTAATTTATTTATGCAGTTCATTCAAAGATTTTTAAAAAGGTGAAGGTAGTGTAAACCAAGTTTTATACACGTCTCATATATTCGCAAATGACCGGTCGAGAAATGACCAATTACAATTTTGAAATTTTTATAAGCAAGCATATAGTCATTTTATAATTTCGATAGTAAAAGAAATCATTTCATTTTTTCAAAGGAACGTACCAACTTAAGAAATGGCAACCTTCGCCGAAATAATTAAGCTGGTGTGTCATATTAAGAAGGCACTATTGTTATGCTTAGCCAAGAATGTCGAGAGATGCGCTTCAGATATCATATGAACCCAGTAATAGAATCGCATTTCACAGCATACGCACCTTAGCTATATAGATGTCTATACTTCCGTTGTTTACACGCTGTTAGTTAGATGGAATGAGAGGAAAATTTTGCCTCCGTATGAAGTTGTCATTATTTTGTCAGAGACAAAAAAAACCCAAAACAAATATCATGGTGAGTTAGATGCTTTTAATGATAAATTTTAATGACCAGTCCATGCAGGGGGAGGTGGGGATTTGTTGTTTGGAAATTACGGACAGTATTGTTATTGCATGCTTTGGTTAGCTATACATGTGTGAGAATGACAGATTTATATATATTAATAGAAAGAAAAACATCTTTTAGTATCTTTTATAGAATTTTAAAAGATCTATATGAAACGAAAGTTAGTTTAACAATTTTAACGTGCATAAAAGTATTAATCTCTTTCCCGTTGTAATGTTTTGTATTGTTTGTCTTATAATGTGTTAAAACAATATTTACTCATATATCATACAAATACTATTATGTCACATTTACTAAATTTTTCTTCCAGTTATATACAGAATAATGTTAACAATGAATACAAAAAAAGAGATTTTAAATATCTAAATATAAACTTTCATTTTGCGTGGCTTGTTATTTGATATTTCTACTTCCTATCAGTGTTCTTGCTACAATATAAATCTTTAAAAACATAAACCGTTAAAAATAGACCTTAACTTTTAACCGAAATTTAAGTCACGTGTTTTTTTAAATCTCTGAACAGAACGTGACAAATAACACAACCACTGTAACAGCTACCACCGAACACAAGCTCAGAGACCTCGCCGCCATTGTAGTAGGAATATGTGCCGGGATTCTGGTCGTTATTATCGTTCTAACGGCCATAATTCAGTTTCAATCCAACATAGTTTCCTTTTTCGCCAGATTGAAATTCCGACCTCCGGAAAAAGATGTGGAGATGCGCGTGCCTCATAGACTCTCCATAAATCCCGAGGCCAAAGAAGGGACAACAGCCCCTTCTTGAAAATGATTGGTTGATCAAAACATTGAACAGTTTGATATAATTATGTGAATACGTTTCTGGCATGTATGAAAACGTATATGTTTAGTAATAATTGTGTTAGATGTTATAAAGCAATATGATGGTCATTTTTATTTCATACCAATGTAATATGTATACTAGTATTGAGTCACAAAAATACTCACCATGTTGAAATCCCCTTTATTTACATTTACCATGTCTTTCATCAATATCATTGTAATATTGTAATATTATTGTAACATTATTATTGAGATAAAGGTGAAGCGTTTTTGTGCTCCATGTTTTATCCTAGTACATGTTAATGTATGTATTTAAGAAATGTACAATGTGTGATTGTAATAGCATTAGTGATAAATTTCATTATATTTAGAATGTACACGTTTACAAACGATAGAAAACTGTTTTTGTCGACAAAATACTATGAAAATCCTTGCCAAATATTATAAAGTTTAACGAGCCGATGAATACTTACTATATAGAAAAAACTGGAAAAAAAAACCACTGTCAAAATTTATTTTTTCAAAGTCTGCTCTTCCTAAAACTTTTTATCCTCAACATACTGAACTTTCAATTTTTAAAATGATATATATATTTACTTGTGATATATATAATATATTTACATATTGATTACATGCTAATTAGGTCTAACAAATTTGTCAAAACTATGTTACCATCCAAAGTTAATTAGATATCTTGAATTGGATGAAACCGGATGTAAATAGCTGTCATTTCTAATTTCTTAAAGTTTTATTTTCGCTATGCATGTAGAAGCAGTTTTATTTGGAAAGATAGCGTAGACATCAGATTTAGGCCTACAATTTATCATGTTATAATTATAGACGTTGCAAATTTTACGGAGACTTTTGTATTTTAGAATTTATCAAAAAATGTTTTAAAAATCCGGATGTCCATCAAATGTTTCTAAGATTTTTATTGGTTATCAAATAGTCCATTAAGAAACATAAAGTAGTAAGAGGAGAAAAAAAAATTCTGGTTTGTTTTTATGCTTTTTTTATTTGTAACAATTGACAACAATGTATAGCTCTGATTACATATCTTTTTTGACAGTGTCCAAAATCAAACTGAAATAATTCTGATTGAAATCAAAATAACAAATACTCGATTGCAATGCTGTTAGAATTATTTTCTACATGGAAGAAACTAATGAAGACAATATCATGATATCGCTGGAAAATAAAACCGAAGCCAAAATTCATAGCAAATAAAACTCGATCCCAAACATTTCGAGGTTTTAATTTCCCCAACAAAATCACGATCTCCAGACCCTCTTTTCATTTTCCAACAGATGCTCAAATTAAACCGAATGAGCATACTCTGCAACATTACCGGGAATAAAATTAGGTCCATCACATTTGCATGGAACGAAAGATTATGGGCAAGTTACTAAAAAAATCGTCATTCTAAAAAAAACTTTCCGGAAACAGTCGAGAGCACAGCACAATATAAATTCGTTAGACTAAAAAAAAAATAAGTAAATGGCTGAATGGATAGACATTAACCATTTTGGAAAGATGTGAAGTTGGAAGTTAACTGAGAAAAAAAAACCCACTAAAAATGTCATGTTAATGGCGCGGGAAATTATACATTTTGTTCTTTCATAAATAGATTGTTGTTAAAATTAAATTTTATTAATTTTCGTTTGGGGGGTACCGCTGAAAAATGATATGATCCCGCATGCATAAGTATGATATTTTAAAGTATTTTTTTTTAAAATGCACATTTACTCATTGTATTTTAAAAACAATTTTAAGGTATATACAACACCACTGCGAATATTATTGCATTTAAATTTAGACCACGTGGTTTTATTTTACCCTTTCAGTTTCGCAGTAAAAACCGTGCCTCGTGGTCTATTTCCTAGAATCTAGGTTCTTGTAGTCAAATATAAAATTTAGATGTTTATTGATTTTAAACTTTATCTTCATTAATTGGTAGATAAAATGAGTTCTAAAAATAAATGTGACAATAGAAAATACAGGTTTTTTTTTTGCTGTTGCAACAATGAACAACAAGAATTAATTTTCGATCCGCGCCCGACCTAGTAATAGCATGAATAGTGAAACAGACTATACTATTTTATGCAGAATGTTCCTTGAGAATGGCTCGATATACTATGTTTTTACACAAAACAGACATCCAATCTTTTTTAAAAAAGCATGGTATAGCACACCAAAAGCATCAAACATGGCTATGATTTTATCAAGCAAACCAATGTTTATATTTCTAACCACGTGTTGAGTTTAAATAACCGCTAGATGAAATAAGACATAGATCTCAATAGATTTTCATGTTTTAACATATATCAAAGTAAGATATGATATGAAAAACGACCAGTACTTACGTATTTTGAGAATATTATCCGAACACTCATACTTCCGCTCGAAATTTCACAGGAACTGAATAAATCTCGAGGAAGTCTCGTGAACTTTCATTCGATCACCTCTGGATTTATTACAAACTAACAACGATAAAAAAAAAACATTCCGAAAACATTCGTAGGGGTGTACAAGCTTTACAATGAACTTTTTCTCTTGTTTTTTTCCTTTCACCTCCATACATATATATATACACACGCACACATCAATAAAGTAATATGCTTGTTATTACACAGGTAAATAGAAGGTATAATATTTAAGTGGATAAATCACTGTTCTTGATATAAACCACAAAGTATTACACCACTAGTTTTGTTCAAAAATATTTTTCCAAAGCGACCATTGGTTATCAAAAATTGACACTTTTGAATAGTGCATTGGTATACATCTTTCAATGTAATATTTTATTTTTAAACGAAATAAAAGTCCACGCAAATTTAGAATGGTACTTGGAACAAGTATGTAAAAATATACTGTTTGCAACATAATATAATAAAATTTATGACTTTGTTGTTCCTATTTAATGGTGTCTCACCTTAAACAATATTAACAACATTAAAACCAACTCTATTAGAGGTTGCTGTGTATATAAGCAAGCTAAAATTTCTCGACAGAGGTAATATTTTTTCACATATAACATTAATTA
This sequence comes from Magallana nippona, assembly GCA_033439105.1. Classification (NCBI taxonomy): domain Eukaryota; kingdom Metazoa; phylum Mollusca; class Bivalvia; order Ostreida; family Ostreidae; genus Magallana; species Magallana nippona. The sequence goes on from CM065926.1 coordinate 43,364,042, forward strand.
AACACATGCGGTACATTTTCTAATTTAGTGCCATAAAATGTACAATAGTTTCGGTTTTAATTTTGATTTTTTTTAAGGTAATAACATACAGGGAGAAACCTATGAAGAAATCTGTAGTGTAATCATTGTAATGAGGAACCAAAAGAAATTTTAAAACGAAATTTAAACACATCTTGTATACAAATACAATTAAGTCCATGTGGAGACAGCTCTTCATTCCATTTGTAAATTGAAGTGGGAGCAATATTGTATTTGTTAATACAATGATAAATCACTTTTGTACATTTCTACTTTAATAAAATATTTTCAAAATAAAGAGGTAGATATAGACCACATCTACTTGCCACAACGTTTCCGTTTACTGACACACATTTCAAAAATCTGGAAATAGCAGTATCAACACTATTGTACTGCATTTCACATATTCTTGAAATATTGAATTTTTGCCGACACATATTTTTTGGTAAAAAGTTGGCATCACTTGATAAAAATTCACCAACATTTTTAACACCATTTTGATACCATTGTTTGAAAAAAAAACCCACTTGTTATTAATCCTGATATTAGAAGTAGACCATACTGGAATATTATTTTTAAAAAATTGTTTTTCACATTCGTTTCATTTTCAGTATTCTTCATGACATATAGCCATGTAAAAACATTACACCAAAACTCATTATTTAAAGGTATCAAAATATCTGAAATAAGTGCATCGCCAAAATCAAGTATTTTAATTCACAATGTCTCTACCATTAATTGTTAAGAATATATCTTGTTGTTGTTGTTAATTTCTTTATCCAAGAGCATTTTAATGACTTGATAAAAAAAGGATACATTTAACAAATTTGAACCCCCCAGATAAGAAGTCTTGAGATAAAACAGCGTTTTTACTTTATCACATTTTGATTCTCATATAAATTCAAATAAATCTTTACACAGTAAAGTTATTTTTCATACTTTAGTGAGGGAAGAGAAATAAATAAATGAATAAAATTTGGCAAAATGAGAGATTTAACAATTGTAACGCTGCCAATTGGTGTGATTATTCGTCTATTCCTTTGTTGAACCAGTGACTTTATTTTTGGAAGAATAATATTATAATTTAATTAAGTAATGTTTTCTAATTTTACTGAAAAATGAATTCCAAAACAAAATTTGCTGAACCCCATTCTAGTTTTCATCCGGTATGATGGAAGATTTGTTTTGAGAATTCTTAGAGTCAATCTTAATAATTTTAGTTTTTTTAACAATTTATCTTTAAACCGAAAAAATTGAAGAAAAAAAACTATAAATTATCAAGAGCAGCAAATAAAGAATTGGATTGGCCGTCAAGAGTAAGCAAAGTATCGTCAGCATATTGATAAAGATTTTGCTCTTTATCATTAACAAAAATGCCTTTAATATTTTTGTTTTGTTTTATGAGAATAAATGAAATGTCTGCACAGAGCAGGAATAAATATGGGACAATAGGATTACCCTGTCTACAGCCTCTCTCTATACTGATTTGTTCTGATTGATGTCCACATTGTAGAACAGATGCTTTAAAATTTATGTTTAAAATCTTAATAGAGTCTATATTGTTTTTCCCAAAACCAAAGTAAATTAAAACTTTTGATCTAAAAGACCAGGGTATTGAATCAAAAGATTTCTCAAAGTCGATCAAAACTAATAACCCAGGTATATGTTCTGATTCTGTATATGCCATTATGTCATAATCAAATCTTGTGTTTTAACCAGTATATCTACCTTTCATGAATCCCGATGGGTATCAGAAATAATCAAACAAAGTATAGGTTTTACTGTGGAATCATCATTGTTCGTGGGGGACCAATGTTCGTCGCTTTAGCGGGGTTACCCTTGCCCACGAATTTACATCCCCACAAACCTTTACACAATCATTTGTTTAATATTTATTAAATTTATCCCGATTACACTACTAATGAAATTATATCCACACGAATTAGGACAATTTTGGCTACCCACAAACATTGGCCCCCACGAACAAAAATGATTCCACTGTAATCTACGACTCAAATAGCCAGATAAAAGTCTATAAAAAATCATTTAATAAAGTAATTGGTCTCCAATTTTTTTTTTTTTTAGAAAAAGCCGAGGTTTATCCCCTTTGAATAAACAAGATATTATTCCAAGTCTTTGGGTAATAGGTAAATGTTTTTGGTGAATATACAGTTGATTGCCAGAAAATAAAACACTTAAAAAAAGTTGAAAATCTCAGCAGCAAAGCCGCCCCTTCCAGCAGACAATATTTTTAATGTTTTTTAACCCATCAAGAATATCACTTTCTGATATATTTTTTCAATTAACTTAGAAGTATGATTGTCTTATTTCATTACATAATTAGTATCTATTATATCGTTTAAGTCAATATCAATCAGTGTACAAAATCTCATAGAAGGATTTTATTTGCTTGATAATTTCAAATTGATCATAAATAATTGTATCGTCCCCGACATCAACCTTTTTTTTTTATTGCTTTATTAATGAAATTACGAGATTCTAGGTTACAAAAGTATTTGGTAGGTTTTTCTCCTTCTTCAACCCATCTTGTACGTGGCCTTATCATTTGACCTTGCATTTTTATCTTTCTTATTTCCTTTAGAGATGACCTTTTCTCCGCAAGCACTCAAGCATAGCTGTATTTAACGGTTCTTCTGATTCCAACTGTTCTATTTTTTCAAAGTGATTTTTTTGTTTTTTGTAAGAGCCATATGAAGAATTTCAAGGATTGTGCTATCATCAATATTATCAAAGTAGTAAAGATAATCAGCGTAATTTGTTGGATTTTCAAGAAGCGTTTCCTTTACCAGTTGTATAGTTTGCTTTACCTTTTCTACATATACTTCAAAATATAACAAGCTATTATTAAACTTCCAGAGACCATGCCCATTAGTAAAAGATTTAAATTGTATTTCCATAATCATTGCTGAGTGGTCTGATCTATAGCTTGGCTTTATGGAAATATTGTTAACAACAATTTATTAACTCTCAAAAATTATATCATGTAGTTAAGGCGAGCCAGTCTCAAGAGATTTTTTTCTTCCAGTTAGAAACTTTATTTTCTGGATACAAGAAGTAGTCAACCATTTGTAAATCTTCCATAATTTCTAGCACTTTATCCCTTGTTTTGGGATTATTAACATGTGAATAATTGTAAGTATCAATTGTTGCACTGAATGCAATGTTAAATACCATCTTGGACTCTTGCACTTTTTCATAAAGACTAAGGGGTATCAGTATTTGGTCCATAAACATTATTGAGAGTTTTTTTTTATATTTTCCTCAATAACAAGATCTTTAGCGAACATGTTTTCCATCGTTATCATTTTGCTCTTTGAGAATCTTAAATTCTAAAATTGTTATTAAAAGTAATACATACACCTCTTGAATTTGAAGTAAAGGAATTAAAAAATCATTTGTAGCTCCACTGTGCTTCAACGTATGGTTCAGTATCTAAAAAAACTAAATGTATATCTTGAAGACTGATTAATATAAAATATTGTTTAGTTATATAAGAATTCAGGGCATCTGTCGTTTTGAAAGAGTTGCTAACTCTTAACAGTTCACTGTTGCGATTTTAATACCGTCAGCCATCACTTGTACTTTGTAAAAAAAAATATGGGTATTTACATTCAAAAAGTCCTTTCATACACACATTCTAACAATACAAAGTGTATCTAAACAGTTTTCTTTTACTTCCTGACCGTCTGTGTTGATCTTACCAGTTTTTGGGCAGGGATGATAGTCCATGATGAAGGTTTACACGTTGACTCTAAACCAGAAGTTTGAATGTTCACTGTGACAGTAAATACAGAAATATTTAAATGGAAGATGTTTTCAAACAAATACACGTACACGGTTTAACAATTTGTTTTTTTTACTTGTTTGTCAATATCGTCAGTGATGTCAAACTTCATTCTCTTGTTCCCGACTTTTCCGTAGGCCGAGCCGTTGAAATACCAGGCATTTTCGATGGACTGGTGCTCTGAGAGACGCTTGATTACACTCACTTTGGCCTTTGTCACATCGTCCACCAGTTGGAATCCGTTATCTTTGACCGCGGACGTCTTTTTTATGACTCGGGACTTGACATCAGTGTTGAAATTGGCCTTCCTTTTCCCCTGGGATATTCTATGTGCTGCTATGATTTCTTGGTCGTTTAGAACAACTCCCGCGTTGTCCTTAGTAAACGTTTTCACATTTTTCCCTTGTATTTTCCTTCTCTGTTTCTTTTAGATTAATGATTTTGAAATTGTATTTTGTCGAATATTGTTCGTTATGGTTGGATCTCCGAAGGGCCTCGACTGCCGCTTCTTGAGTTTCAGTTAAGTTTTCTGAAATCTTTTTTGCATGCCTCTAATTTTTCTTCTAAAGGAGATCAAAACAGTCTAAATATGGCCATGACCATCGAGCACTCTTAAAATGATATCTTCACCAATTTTATAAAATCAGTAGAAACCTGGTGTTGAAGCAATACTCAGTTTAAATGAATTTGGTGTAAGAATTTTCATATTGTAAAATTTCTGCTTGAAACATAAGCCTTTATGACGAATATAAGTATATTCAAACAAATCATTGAGTTTCATCAAAAGAACGATTTATATACTATGGAGTGCAAAAACAATTATATAAGTTTGCTACTCTGAGAGCCCTCCAAAAAAGCTTTACTCACACACACACACACACACACACACACACACACACACACACACACAAAATGACTAACAGACATAAATAAACTATAATATTTTCTGTCTTTGAAGTCCCAATATACACTTTTACAATAAAATTTCCGATATGAAAATTCGTGCTCTTTAACACCAATATTTGTGTACATGTATTAATTCACAATTCATATTGACTTTCTTGTTACTGAAAGAAAATTTGATTGCAAATTATGCAGAAAGCTTTACATGAAATAACATTCCAAAAAACAGCCATATTTAAAAAACAAAAGTTTAACTTTTTCGGTCAATCAGTAATAAATAAAAATTTTACTGTAAAATTTTTCGACACTGAAATTAAACCTCAAATCTCTAACCAAAACAATATTGGAGTGAAAAGCGACAGTGCAGCATTGGGTATATCTAATAACATACCCTATATCATATATACAGAGACAGACGGTGTTAATGTAACTTATCATCGGGTATTTCATCTCCTGTCTTCTTTGGGTTAAAAGATATGATTTCTTCATATTTTTCGGCATTAACATACCCACTGGTGAACTGAAATTATAGATATACAAGAACATCAACATGTTTCATAGGTTCATGACTGTTCAAATCAAACCCAATATACATATGGGACAAAAACTTGACGTCCGAAAAAATGAAATTATCTATAATGTAGTTTACCCTGTCGCGTTCAAACTTTAATGCACACAAGTTATCTATCTGTAATTAATCATTCTCCATAATCTTCGGAAATTGCTGAAAGTGATGTTCGTCCTTCTCGTTTATAATCAGCCAATATCGGATAATCCATATAATTTTAAGTTCATTTTATAATCATTGTTACGATTAATTAACATGGGCATGACAGATTACATACATATATCATGTAAGAAAAACTTGCCTTTTGTGCTATAAGAAATATTAATAAATTAACCGCTGATGCAGCAGCAAATATCCAAAACGTCATGGGAGCCCCCAATTTTTGGACCAGTAATCCCCCAATCAAACTTCCGCATCCGGAACCCAGTCCCCAGTACACCCCGTGGAGTATGCCCTGCATGGTGGCCAGGTTGTCCGGGGGTATGACGGAGCACATATAGGCGGTCAGAGCACTCCAAACCCCAGCCGACGTACAACCTAATCAAAGTGTAATGAATAATATCAGCTGAGTAAGCTCGTACCAAACTTGAACTATATTATCATTGAAATTTAAATGCATGTACTGTAAACCATCTTTTATTTACGTGAGAGAAAATTTCGCGAAGTTCACGAAGACCAGTCCTTCGTTGCCTTTTTTATTTGTTCAAGATGGGTAAAAAGGTTTGATAGCAAAAACTGGTCGCAGTGAACACTATTTTCTGTTTGATAGTAAGATTTATTCACTGAAATAAGCTACTGCCAAAGTAAGTAAATGTACCCACCTTGAAAAATCTCCACGGGCAAAACAAGCCAAGGGTTTGTGAGGGATGCATAAACACAAAATCTAAATATATATCCCACCAACCCAACCGCCATGAATGTGGCGTGGGAGAAATATCTAAATATATAAAATATCCCAAAAAACATCCCAGCCTCGGATACGCAGCTTATGACGGATCCAAGTCCAACAAGGAATTGACTAGCTCCTGTCAAAAAAATGAAGGGAATGAACACAATCGTATCTTCTCGGACCTTTCCGGCAGAGATCGAAAAATTATTTTTTTTTCTGTTTGCTTGTTTCCTCAGTTGTTGTAAAGGCCCGAAAAGTTGCGATTGGGTGTGTACACACTGTGAATGAACGGAAGTGTACAGTTTTGGGTAGCGCTATATGTCGAGGCGCTAATAGGTAGCCCTGTGTGTGTTATTAAATATGAAATAAGGGATTGAAATGAACTATTATTTTTTTTACAGGATAAGGTGGTATGGGACACTTCCATGTTGTGACGTACTATATATCGAAATAAACAATAAAATCAAGTGTGATTTTATAAATAGTTTCTTTCCCAAAGTTGTCACCTAACAGCGTAGCGAAGTGGGTTAGAGGGTTCACTACGAATCTGTAAGTCATGAGCTCGAATCCCGCTTGGGATTTTATAATTTTTACCTTTCCAAAAACATTTTAAACGTATTTTTTGCTTACATATTGCAAAATTTGACAATTCTAAACTGGTGAAAGTATTTTAATTATAATTTACTTAAATTCACATTAATATCGACCGATGTCCCATACCACCTTAAGAATTAAAATCACAAGATTCAATCACAAAATCTGTAAACGTGTGTTTAATATTGTATTACAAAAAGTGTTGAATAGTTTACAATGGACGTTACTTGAAGCAGACAAGTTGGAAGCATTGAAAAACAGTTAAGTTCTTTACTGAGTTAATGATACTAGCATAGAAATTGTACCCTTTTTAGCAAAATTTCACAATCAATTTTATCTCATGCAGGTCTTGTCATAGAATGCAATCATGCATACAATTAGAACGAGTCATTAACAGATTTATTTTTCTTTGCTTATCTACAGTGTATAAAAAGAAAAATGTCCATCACCATAACGTAAATCCCATGCATATACACTGTTTTGCTACTAAATTGTACAGGAAGTATGGTTTCAAAATACATAATCACAAATCTTCTCAAGAATTTATTTTGTGGGATTTTGGTAAGAATTTATAGAGTGAAAATTTCATTACAGACTACAAAGCAACTGTTGTGTAACCTTCAATCTAATACCAAAGCAACACTAATGACTATAAAGCTCATTTTATCATTTCGTGGACGTTTCATAATTCACAGAAACAATAATCCATCACAAAATCATATCTTGAGGCATTTTCTCAGCATCGTTCATCATTTTAAAATTAATCAGAACAGAAACATTCAGGGTAAAGAGTCGACAAAAATGTCATTTCAGACCACTTTTAATAAGTGACTTCAAAATAAATTTTATTTTTGTTGTATCTTAGTTTACAGCCATTTCATAATTCATTGCCGTCACTGCTATTTTAATTTCATGTACTCTTAAAACATTTTATCGCGGACTACACATGACTACATGACTACATATCATATTAGTATTTATCTCATACGTGTGGTGTATACTACCCGTGTGATAAACCTTTGCTTTATCAAACGGGTGATGCTTTATCAAATACTTCCGGTCCAAACTATTTTTGACACAGCCCCTCGCTTCAACGTTTCAGTGACCTATTTTTGAAGACTTTCTAGTATTTTCCATATAGCTATATCTACTACCAAAAATTGATTTAAAATGGATTTCGTCGAAGATTTGAATTACAAATATAAAGGAAAACACATAACTGTGAAGTTTATAAAACTGCAAATCACGTTAGCTATCAAGGAGTTCATTCTGACGACGCAATTAAAACAGAACGCTTTGGTTGTGTTTCTATACAAGAACTTACCGAAATAATGTCTCCCAAGACTTTTATTTCACCAGCAGTAAGCATCCTTATTCAATATTTTCAATTCGAATCATTAGGCTAGTGTTCGTTTTATAAAACATCAACAACTTTTCCTCGTTCGAGTCAATTCAAACTAACGAGCATTCGCAACTTTGTGTATGTCAACAAACTTGATTATTCAAGTCTTCTGATCAGTATTTCCATTTAATTAAGTGATAAATCTCTAAGAAAAATTATTTGGAGATAAAAAATTATTTCAAGGTTTATTTCAGTGAAACTTTACATTAAAACAGTTATATTTATCTCCGAAATGACGTACTAAATTGTATTGCGCAAGGTCACAATAACCGCTTAACACAACGTTGCATCATCGTTTAATCTTTGAAAAAAAATCAATTCGGGTCATATTAGCGTCTGTCTCAAAAGCTTCATAATATAAATCAAATTGTATGAGATAAATAGAACATCTATAATTGTGTGATTTTATATTTGCTTTATCCAACTCGTTGAAATGGTAATATTCTCTCGGCAAGCCTCGCGAATATATACACCATTTCAACTCGTTGGATAAAGCAAATATAAAACCACACAATATAGATATCCTCTATGTATCGCACGTTAAAGGAATATCAAAATATCTAATTTTAAACTACAAAAAAACTTGTATAACATTTTACATTTTAAACTTTTTTCAGCTTATTAGGAAAATGTATTAAATTGTCTCAGATATATATTTTTTTAATTATATGAGTTATTATTCTCAGTAAAATATTTTGGAAAAACTCGCTGAAAGTGTCTTTAACTGTACACAGAGCTACTTGTTCGTTCGCTTCGACCAACAGCAATACCCAAAAACTGTGCTCTTCCGTTCCTACCATTTGAACATGGGTATTTATGTCATATACATATTGTCGTACAAAAATAAGCGATATGTAAAAGGTTTTGATAATTAATGAATATAGTGTTTCAAATCTGCAATATATATTTCAGTTCATTATTTGAAAACGTTTAAAAAAATAAATACTCTAAACTAGTTAAAATTATTCAAAATGATCTTTCGTTGTTCTGAAACATTAGCATGCAAATTGATACACTGTTTACCGTGTACGTAGATAATTTTTATAAATGTGACTTTGGTAATATAAGGACATATCAGCGCAAGTATTGAAACATGTTACGTTAGGTTACCTAGATTTTCTAGATGCCAATACAGGAATCCCCAAATAACACCGTTGGATACACCCAGGAAGAAGGCGACAAACAGCCAAGAGGCGTAATGGGGAGAACAGAACAGCTTGAATGTTTTCATTACAGACGGGATTGGCTTTCCACTTGTTTTATCCTCCTCTTGTTTCTAAAAAGTATAATACATATAGTATAAGTTAATTCTGTAATGCTGGAGGACATTTCATAAAGAAAATGAACAAAGGAATTGATTCAATATGCATTTATACCGATCAAAGCAAAAATTGTTCAGCAAATCATTTTTCGTTACAATCAAAATCAAAATCTCTCTTTAAATAGCGAAAACAAATAAACTTTTACCTTGCATGTTCGATTTGTCAATTTGGAAATGTATTTTTTTTGTTTTAATTAAATAAGGATAGTTTAACATGAGCCCTGACTTAAAAGCTACATAAAATTTTCCATGCTTTTTTTTTTATTTTACTAAAACAATGCCAAAGTATACAATGATGACATTTTCTGTACAAGTACTATTTAAGCAGCAGAAAGAAGCGAATACCATTATAGTTTGACAAAAACTCACGGGGAACTTGTACATCAGCGCAGCGACCATAGTGAAAACCATTGAGCCAGCGAAGAAATAGAAGCAGATCCTGTAGTCACTCATTTGGATGCTGACCCCACAGATCACGACGGTGTATCTCTCTAGAGCCACCACACCCCCTGCCATGATGGAGCTACAAACACAAACAGAAGGCTCGAATCTAGTTGCAATAATGTAGCCCCCCCCCCCCCCAAAAAAAAAATAAAATTGGATATTAGGGCTACTTTATTTAAGCCAGTTAAAATCAACATATTACAGTGTAACCGTGAATATCCACTGTACTACTACTTGATCAGGCTTGGTGAGTGTATATATCTTCATTCATGTATTATGTGTTTGATATGTGAAAAATACTAAGTTAATGTTAAGCTTTTATAATGATAAATCTCATTTTGAGTCATTTTCTCCCATTTTTTTTTTAGAATTTCATATGTTAACAAAATGCACAAAAGTGTCTTCTTTAATCAACTATGACTGCTGTATCATTTAAATGAAGCGCAAACTAACGATATGTAAAGTTATAGTACGCTTTGCTTTTCATATTATCTTATTCATATAGTATAATCCCCTCCCCGGTTCCTACCACCGACACGGCAAAACGTAAAAAAAAACCTCTAGTTTGAACAATGGAGGGGGGGGGGGGGGTTCAGTCCGTCGGAGGAGCTAACTTGCTTTCAACATGAAAAGAAAAGGTTACTAATTGTTGTTAAAACAGCTGTATCTAGAAATATCAATTTTGTAATTTCAACTGTAAACCACATCAAAAGAAATCATCATCAAAATAACTGATATTGCCTATAAGCAGTTATTAGTATTTAATTAATATATCAAACACATGCTGTCACGAAAACATTTTACGGACATTTCCAGCAGACAATCATAGCATCGACTGAATGGTCCTAATTAAGAGTCATGCATGTCAGAATTCCATTTAGACTTTTCGAGAGATGTTTTCTAATGATGATTGTTCATTTTTCATATCATACAAAGAGTAACACGAAAGCAGCGGTTTCTGCTGGTTCGTGCACGTGTGTAGCACGTGATGTTTTACAACTACAGAGTAACAATCGAGAGATAACACTTTTAGCAAAAAAGTATAGCCCACGTATTGCTTTATATAAGTTCTACATGTACTTTTCATAAAATATACTTGACTGTGGCAGACGAAATATTTTGTACTATGTTTGAAACAGTATATTTTTTTGTATAGAGTGACAGTAATGTAAATTTACTTCAATAGGAGCTTCTACTAACAACTAAGAAGAACAAAATGTTTATTTTAAAAAAAAATGATTTTTCCCCGTCACTAAATAAGTTGAAAAACATTTGACACTAAAAAATTCCAACACAAAAATTGCAGATTACGCATGAATAGCTTCACATAGAACCATTGTACAAGTACTGCACTGTGAACCATGCGTTTAACTGTATGGATATTCTAGGCATACCTATATACACTAATAGCAAATAACAAGCGCATTATCAATGCATCTTTTTGCTTATTATATGAACCACGGTCTAATTCATAACCTTTCCAAAGGATAAGTTTTTGAATTGCTAACATTCTGAATTTTAATTGCTAATCCTTAATAGGACAAATATTTGATAGACAATTCTCCCCTCCCCTGGTTACAATTTCATCTTTTATGAATAAAGGACTATTATACTCATATCTACAGGTATAGGGATTGTATATATGCTTACTTAATATTTATACCCACTAGTTTGCTTATTATACACATGCATTTATGATTTTTTGTGCATGTTCAGAGGTATTGTTTTAAACAAATACATAAAAGTTAACTAGTTAACTTTCAAAACACATAATGATTGTAATTACTTTTTGGTCACTTAAAACTTCAGATCAATTCTCTTTAAATATCAAAATTTCGATGGCCACGCATAGTCACCGCTTTTATTCATTTTTCAAATTAGATACACACAATATTTTTTTTCTTGTATTGATGTTTTTTCTCTACTCTAATGCCTAAGCTATGTCTTGTTTGTTATTTGTTTTTTTTTCTCCATAGTATCAACGTAGGTTTTAGACAAGAAGACAACATCATAAGACATTAGACCTTAATGGACGATATATAAACTTCGTTGAGATGTATCCAAATCAATAGATACCTATAATTAAACAGCAACGATTTTTTCGTTCGCCATAAAAAACAAATCAAAATAGATGGAATTGAAGCTAATAGATTTATGTTCAAATAGTGAAAGGTAGAATTAATTCTTATTTAAAGTGTTTCTATAATAATTAACCTGAGTATGTCATAAGTCCGTATGCGTGTTATAGGCTATATTTTTTTCACTATAAATTACTAGAAATAGGAAACAGTATAACAGTATAAACATGAATATATAGCTGTTTACTAGTAAAAAATGCAATTATCTTGAAAAATTACACTAAAAAGGAAAAAAAGTATAAATTTTACAGTAAAGATAATACAAACTGAGCCATTTATGAATTAATTTACCAAGATTTTTTAAAACTCTATATATAAATATTTTATTTAAAAATAAAAGGATTTAATATAATTTTTTATATAGAAGAGTGATTTTGAAAACCAGATGGCACAGGCGCTTGTTTTTGTAATAAATGTTAACCCTATTGTAAATTAAAAACACCGGTTCTAATATACATAACTTTTAGGAGAACTTTAATTACAAAAAAGCGCCTGTGCCAAGTGCCTGAATTCTACATAAAGCATAGATTCCTAGTACATTTTTTGTTTGTCTCTATAATGTTATAATCTGAATGACATTTGAAAAGGCACCAACCTTATTAGGCATAATTAAAAACAAACGTTTACTCACAGCACTCCAAACCCCAATGACCCCCAGCTTCTTTGGCAGCCATATTTGTCCATATTCTCCCGCCCCAGGTGCTCCAGGCAGCCTGAATCGGCCAAGGATGACGTTGGAGATTGGACTAATTCTCCAAAAACAATCAACACGAAGACAATGATGAAAGCTCTATGTAAATCTCCCTCGTCAAACATCCAATCCCTGTTCTCTAGAAGTTTGGAATATGAATCCGGTAAAGCCGTTTCAATGGTTAGCACACGGTTTCTTGCAACAGACATGTATTCGGAAAGGTTAAGTCCAACACTTTGGCATTTGTTTTCAACTTTTCGAGGTGGTGTAACAAACCCTACACCCATGATAAAAACTACCCACCCGGCTGTACTGATCACCAGGAGACATTTACGCATGCGCCACCTGTCCGCGCATGATCCCCATAAAGGTCCACTACAGAAACCCAAAATGGGCCTCACTCCAGCGAACAAGCCTATCTCCCGAGGACTAAATCCTAGTTGCTTTAGATACAACGACATAAATGGAAACACAGCTCCTAGAGCACCATAGAAAGAAAAGTAAAACAATTTGAAAGGTAAAAGATCCGGCTCAAAAGTGCAGCACGATCTTTTCGCTGTAGCAGAACCCTGAGTGGGTTTTGCCTTCGTCGACACAACTGTTTCTCTTTCCTCTTCCATATCGAAATTGAATAAAAGAAACCTAGTTTTTACACCATAAGAAAGTAGTTCCTCCTCCAGAAAGGAATATTTCTCTGGATCATCCCCGCAGTACACCTGCGACTGCAATGTTCTCTAAGGTCCCCTAAGAGCTAGCATTTACAGCGACACTCACAAAATCAAATCTCGTCCATCAGTTATCGTCATCCCCTACAATTAGGATCAAAATTGCAATAAGTCACATATCTCACACAATATTGTTATTATCGGAAACAACCAAAGAACAGCACAGATTGAATTATGGGAATTATCCCCAAATAGGCCGATTATTTATGAGCGTAAATCCCATTATTCAAATGTGAAGCTTGAAAGTTTACGCGAACCATGCAAATCAAAAAAAAAAACTAATCCAATCATGATTTCATCATTACTTTTTCGATGGTTAAACTGGGAAATACATATTTTGATTTTCAATCTCTGCATCACAGCTGACCGCTAGCGGATCTAAACAATCATATTCCAAATAAAAATTACAGTAATCTTTCCATCAATATGTCACACACACACAGAGCGTATATGATATTTAGTATCAGTATGTAGTATTAAATCTAGTGAAACAGATGTTCAAGGTTCTATGCCATGTGTGACAATTGACAAAATCAACGTGTGGACTGTTTCTATGCAAATTAAATGAACTTTGATTAATCATCTTTAGGCCAGGGATCAATTAGTTATATGATGCGAAATCGTAGTACAAAATAATTTTTATTTTGTAAATTTGAAAAAAGTTATATGCTGTTAGCTAGTGCCATTTTTCGCTAAAAGGCAATATTAATTTGTACCGTACGAATCATGTGCAGGGGAAGATCAAGAAATTTCCGAACCGGGGGGGGGGGGGGGGGGGATCAGTGGCAGTTGATTTGGTGCACGCATCAAATTAGGGGAGGGAAAGGGAGGATCAGACCTACCCCCAACAATGTTGGTTTTTAACAAGTTACTGTGTTTCAGTGTCAGCTTTTAATCTGTAAATCAAGAGTTTGAAACTGGACAGGGACTTCACAAATGTTATCAAATAAATGTGTTCTGACTAGCAAAATTTTAAAACTCTCTTTACATGATGTTGTCTCGGTCACATTGAAATCGCAAAATATCAAATACCACCTTAATACTATCATTTCTTCTGGGACATCCTGTTGCTTTTTTAAAACAAGAACAAAGCATGCTAATTTCCTCATATCTATTTACTTATTTACTTTTCCTCTCCGAGCCCAGAGTAATAGGTCATAGTTATATATACGTAACACTGATTTGCCCCTCTGTACTCTTATGGAATTAGCTAATGGCACTATATGTGCATGTGAATAAATTAATTAATAATCTAAACATTTCACATAGACTTAGTTGAAAGTGTGTAGAATATAAAGACAAACAAAATTTACAAAAGCACACAAAAAATGTGTATTCACATTCGAGCTTGATGAAATGCATGTACATGTATATTGAAGAAAATGTAGTTTCATAGATAAGTTGTATAAACATGCTAATTGTAACACGAATTTAAGGTATTCTCTAGTGAAATTAACGATGACTCTTTTGCTACCTGAAAAAATATATCTGTTTAACTTTGCATTAACATTAACTTTTCAATGCGTGACAGCATGGGGACATAAAAATTAAATAAAATATGTCAAGGTGCCACAATACACTTTCTTGTAATGCCTTGTACAAATATTGAATGCTTAAAATTTCACTAGTTCATCATCATGAGAAGAGGATGAAGGTATCTGTGGTTTATTCTCTATTTATAAATTTTTGTGTTTTTAATGTTTGTTTGTTTGTTTTTGGAGTTTTTGTTTTGGGGGAGGGGGTTGCATTACACATATTTTTGCTATCGTTAGGTTTTATTCTGCAAGAGTTATTGGTCCTTTTATTTACACATATTGGGTGAAGAATATTTCGAATCGTCTTCAATCATATAAAATTTTAAATAGTTCATATTTTAAGAACATATGGTGCACAATAATAGTATAATAAACTTTAGATTACATTGATCTACTCAAATGTAGATGAAATAAAAGAGAGAGAGAGAGTCATTTCTATCACACAACTATCAAAACCGTACTTACGTTTACTAATATTTCATTTAATCATTCAAACAGTTTTGTCAGCGACTTAAACACACAACAACCCAAGTTATGTAAGACTTACCTCATGGATAGTTATACAAAATCTACAAAACTGAAATGTGTCCAAAAATAAAACAGAACCAATGTAGTCATGTGCTTTCCACTCGTCCTTGCTTTAAAGGTTCAGATAAGGCAAGGCTACAGTTGATGAGGTAAGTCAGTGAACCGCGACAAACACTGAAACTCTGGATCTATTCGACCATACAGTATTAGATTTCCATTTATATTGATAGATCAGATGCCCGCGGCACACCATGACACAGACAGAACGATTATATGATTATATTTGGTTATATTCTCCCTCACTCTGCTCGTCATATGAAATAATTATTCTCTTAATATATATTATTATAAGTCAAAAAACAACACACACACACACACACACATACATATATATATATATATATATATATATATATATATATATATATATATATATATATATATTGATATATATTGATATATATATTGATATATATATTGATATATACTGGTTTCCATGTTTCACTTGATTGCACTACGTTTTAACGAGCGGTAGAGTGACTTTAAAAAACGCACACTTTCAATTTATATGACCATGACATGACTCTATAGCACACAGATAAATACCCATAATAACGAAAATGATAATTAAAAAGTTGCTGGTTTTACGTTGATTACTCGAAAGTAAGATATTCAGAATATTTGAAATTCATGATAGACTGGTCCAAGCTGTCTTGAAGATTGAAATGTTAACTTCTTCACACAGTCAAAATTCTTTGCTGGGTAAGAGGCAGGAGCAGATACGTTTAGCATGCGATGTGTGACTGTATAAACACGTACACCGTACCATGAAACTCTACAATAACCATTGTTCGATAAAATCTATTCAAACTCAAGGTGTTTATACACCCAGTTCTAGTTGCATTACTGAATACTTCAGACTTCTAGCTAATTAATTAAATTAAAGGGTAAACTAGTCTCTACATCATTGTCCTTTTCCTATGGTGTATAGGCTTTTGTAAACTACGAGAGAATGTTTAAACAAATATGTCACGAAGCGCAACACGCCGTCGCGCTAACACAACCTCACACAACACGCAGTTGCCTTATCACAACGTAACACAACACGCCGTCGCACTATCACAAGCTCAAACAACACGCTGTCGCGTTATCACAGCCTCACACAATACGCCGTCGCGCTAATACAGCTTCACACAACACGCCATCGCGTTATCACAACCTAACATAACATACCGTTGCGCCAACACAGCTTCACACAACCTCACACTTGTGTTATCACAACCTCACACAACATGCCATCGCGCTAACATAGCTTCACACACCTCACAATTACGTTATAACAACCACGCACAACACGCTGTCACGCTAACACAACTTTACACAACACGCTGTCGCGTTATCACAACCTTACACAACACGCCGTCACGTTAACACAACCTAACACAACACACTGTCGCATTATCTCAACCTAACACTATGCCCACACAAAATAACTACACAATATCGCACAACACGCTGTCGCGTTGTCACACAACATGTGCACACCGGCGTCGCAATGTTTCTTAACAATCCATTGCACAACGTGCTGTCGCATAGTCACTAACGTAATAGTTGTGTGAACTTGTGTAAGTAGGACGGCATACTTATGAAGTTGTGTTAGTTTGATGACGTGTTGCGTCAGCACCGTAACATTGGAACAGGGCGAAAGCGTAACAATTATTCACAACTCACAGTTGAGCTTTTGTAAATAGCCCAATCTGAACACCATTTTCACCAACACAGAAGTCACAATTTTTTTCAATATAGTACATATATCTTTACTCTGTTTTCTTAAAACAGAAAATGGTTTTAAAAAATTCAAATAAAACAAACAAAATAGAAGATGGAGTGAAAGAATTATTTGATAAACTTCAATATTACAATGAAATTGATAAAAATATCAAACTAATTATATTATCATCACTGATTATCAAAGAATGCTTCCTTGTGTGGTTGTGATGTGTAAATCCAAAAACCTGTTTTATTTCTAACAATTACGTTAAATAGTTTAGAAATTGTCTTTGATTTATGAACGTACATGTTTCTAATACTTTTGTAATGGAAAGAATTTATTTGGCATTGAATTCTAACAATTTGGTTCTACACACGTTTTACAGTCTTTAAATGGTTAGCAGGTCGCCATTAACAATTGACTACCAAACACTTTCAAACACTTAAAAAGATTAATACATTATATAAGGAAAAACACACAATTAAACACTGAAATGACTTTGAATGAGAGCTTGTTATTTTTTGCACGTTGTCAGGCATTTGCAAAAATCCTAGCGTTGGTCGTGCTCACCAGTGTTCTGTCGACATTAAATTGTATTGATCAGGAAAAAACCCGACAAATCTGATACAAATTCCCTTAATTCAGGTAGAAATGTGTATTTCAGATTCTGTCGGATCTTTTTATGCAGATGTGGATAATGGTTTTCTTTTCAATGCAAAGCTAACATTATTTCTACTGTTGGAGAAGAACACCGGGTAATGTTTTGCGATTCCAATTTCAAACCACTTACTTTCCAATATACCAAAGATTTGTTTTACGGGGTTTTTTTTTATAATTGCTTCAGATACAACGACATAAATGGAAACACTGGTCATAGAGCATCAAAGAAAGAAGAGTAAAACAATTTGTAGTTGGAATTAGACGAACATTTTGTCTCGGTATGATATTGTCATTCAGTCCGAGAAAAAAATTATGGTGAGTTAAATACTTTTATTTACACTTAAAGATCAGTCCAGGAGAAGTTGGGGGGGGGGGGGGCGTTAGGAAATACAGGCAAATTGTTGTTGATCTTTCGATGTTTATGTGTGAGATTGACAAAATTGTATATAGAAAGAAGAAACGGTATCTTTTATGGAATTTGAAATTTAAGTATAGTTTAGTTTAACAATTATTACATGTATAACAGTATATTGCTCTTTCTCGTTGTAATGCTGTGTAGTATATATGTCATGCTGTGTTAAAAGAATTTTCATTAATAATACAAATTTTAATATGATACATTTACTTTAATTTTCACTTCAATATATTTGCTAAATAAACGAAGGGATAGCTATGTCTTAATATATAGTTTAACTTCTTTCATTTTGTATTGCTTGTCATTTGATATGGAGTCTTCATATTACTGTTTTCGCTACAATATATTAAAAAAATAAAACAATTAATCTTTTAACACAAATTAAAGTCAGTGAATGTATTTTTTTATATCTCTAAACAGAACGCAACAAATAACACAACCACTGTAACAGCTACAACCGAACACAAGCTCAGGCACCTTGCCGCAATTGTATTAGGAATATTTGCCGAGATTCTGGTCGTTATTATCGTTCTAACGGCCATAATTTAGTTTCAATCCAACATAGTTTCCTTTTTCGTCAGCTTGAGATTCCAACATCTGGAAAAGGATGTGGAGATGCGCGTGCCTCACAAACTCTCCATAAATCTCGAGGCCAGAGAAGGGACAGCAGCCTCTTCTTGAATCTGATTGATTGATGAAATTTTTGATATGAAAATACTATATATATCACCAAACATTGAATAGTTCAAGATATTTATATTTATATTTAAGATAACATATATGTTTAATGATGATTGCGCTAGAAGTTATGAAGCAATATGATGAAATTATTTATTTCATATCCATGTATGTAATACTATATTAAGTCATAAAATACTCACCATGTTGAAATACCTTTTGTTTAGATTTACCATTATGATGTCTTTCATCAATATATATAATTGTAACTTTATCATTGAAAAAAAGAGAAGCGTTTTTGTGCTCCCTGTTTTATCCTACACGTTAATGTATGTACTAGTGGTAGCACATCAGTAATATTTTTATGTAAAAAAGCTCGTGTAAACTTCAAGTATTTATGTTATAAATCAAAATATATTTTTAATCACTTTATATCGATAAGGTATAGTATTAAATGCCATTAACTTCACACTATTTAAATATGAATATATTAATGATATTATACCTGAAATGGACTAACATTTCTTTGTTGATGTTGAGGAACCAAAGGATTTATTTATTTTCATTAAAAAATCTAAGCTTCAACTTGTGTGCTCAGTGTCTAGTAATATAAGATCAAACCGACAAAGCAGTGTTTTATATAAGTTGAAACAAACGCACTAGTAAGTTATAAAGAGTTTTAGTGTTATTTCATAAATAGGGGAAGATTGCATTCAAAATTTTCTACTTAGCTGCATACGGAAGTCAATACGTCATTTCATCAACGATCTTGAAAATGCCGAAATATTTTAGACACCATTCTCTGTCGTACTTTTAGATGACACACCAAAAATGTATTATTATAGAATTTTTATAACAAACTTCAATTATAAAAGGATTTGCTGGCATTACTTAGAGACCTACGGATCACATTTACAAAATTACGAACTTGAAACCATCGATATCCAACAGAAACAGGTAGATGGAATAATATTGACAAAAATTTAAGAAATATACAATGTGCGATTGTAATAATATTAGTGATAAATGTCATTATATTTTAGAATGTACACGTTTTGTAAACGATAAAAAATTGTTTTTGTCGACGAGATACTATGAAAATCCAAATATTATAAAATGTAATGAGCTGGGGCTCGTAACATAAAGGGTACTTAAGTCTAAGACAGTACTTAAGTAGGACTTAAGTACATTCTTAGACCTATCTTCTTAACTAGAAGAGTGCTTAGCTAGGACAATTTACCACAAACTTAGGCGGCCGGTAGAGGTGACTTAAGTGTATCTTAAGTTTTGTTTACACACATTTAGAAGTGTTATTGTTAATCATTGCAATTCAGCATTTGGATACATTGTATCAATCACATAAATTACACAAAATTGCTATCCTAATATTTACCAATATCAGAGTTTTGATTTAATTTAGATAAATACATGTATTAACAGTGATTGTAATGAGCTGTAAACTTTTCTATATAGTATGCAAGTAGGCTGTTAAATAGGTTGTAAACGCCTAATGGTCAGTTTATATGAAATACATTGTAACTCTTCTATATGTGAACTTGCGAGAAATTAAAAAGGGAGTTTAAAGACAGAAAAACCATCAGTGATTTTAAAGACGACGATAGCCTCATTTCAAGATATCGACTTAAAGAAGAATTTATACTTAGGGTATGTGAATTGCCTTATTGGTGAGATAAGATGTAGATCAAAAGATAAAAAGAAATCCACTGTATTGTTCTATCAAGTTCTAACGGCATCACGATATTATGCCACAGGCTGTCTTCGAGAACGACTAAACTAGTGAATATTTGTCAAAAGAAAGAAGTAATAGCAATAGACTAAATACATCGCCTAGATCCATCGCTTTGTGTACTCATGCCACCTTGAATTTTGTGTTTGTACATTTTCTTCTACCTCCATCTAATATCAAAGATACCAATCACTTGTATCTATAAATAAACAAGATATTAACCCAAGACTATGACTTATTACCAATACATTCAAATTCGGAAGAAATGAACAATTCGTTTTTACTTATTAAAATAAGCATGACTTAGTTAAGATGGTTAGATCTCAAAAGGGCCTCGACTGCCGCTTCTTGAGTTTCAGTTAAGTTTTCTTAAATCTTTTTTGCATACCTGTAATTTTTCAGTTAGAAATTCAGCTTTCTTCTCTAAATTATCTATGTTCTGGTCATATTATCTATTTTCGTTAAAGTATAAAGAATAAGAAAGTACTAGTCATTCAATTAAGGAAACTAGATGGTCAACAGATTAACCATCAAATCTACCTAAAAATTTTATGCTGGATTTATTTAACTATTATCTATTATCTAGTAAAGGAAAATTCCATATATTTTACCATTGTCCGAACAAATGAAATTATCTTTAATGTAGTTTGCCCTGTCGCGTTCAAACTTTAATGCACACAAGTTATCTATCTTTAATTAATCATTCTCCATAATCTTCGGAAAATTGCTGAAAGTGATGTTTGCCATTCTCGTTTATAATTAGCCAATACTGAATAATCCTAATGAGTTTTAAGTTCATTTTATAATCGTGGTTACTGGTAGTTACCACAGACATGAAAGAATACATACATATATCATGTAAGAAAAACTTAACCTTGGGTGCTATAAGAAATATTAATAAATTAACCGCTGATGCAGCGGCAAATATCCAAAACGTCACGGGAGCCCCCAATTTTTGGACCAGTAATCCCCAAATCAAACTTCCGCATCCGGAACCCAGTCCCCGGTACACCCCGTGGAGTATGCCCTGCATGGTGGCCAGGTTGTCCGGGGGTATGACGGAGCACATATAGGCGGTCAGAGCACTCCAAACCCCAGCCGACGTACAACCTAATCAAAGTGTAATGAATAATATCAGCTGAGTAAGCTCCTACCAAACTTAAACGATATTATCATTGAAATTTATATGCATGTAATGTAAACCATCTTTTATTTACGTGGGAGAAAATTTCGCGAAGTTCACGAGGGCAAGTTCTTCGATGCATTTTTTATTTGTTCAAGATGGGTAAAAAGGTTTGATCGCAAAAACTGGTCGCAGTGAACACTATTTTATGTTTGATAGTAAGATTTATTCACTGAAATAAACTACTGCCAAAGTAAGTAAATGTACCCACCTTAAAACATCTCCATGGGCATCACAAGCCAAGGGTTTGTGAGGGATGCATAAAATAAAATCAAAATATATATCCCACCAACCCAACCGCCATGAATGTGGCGTGGGAGAAATATCTAAAGATATAAAATATCCCAAAAAACACCACAGCCTCAGATACACAGCTTATGACGGATCCAAGTCCAACAAGGAATTGACTAGCTCCTGTCAAAAATATTCTTTTTGCTTGTTTCTGCAGTTGTCGTAAAGGCCCAAGAGGTTCCGATTGGGGTTGAACACTGTGAAGGAACGGAAGTGTACAGTTTTGGGTAGCGCTGTATTTGTACCACTAATAGGTAGCCCTGCGTACGTTATTAAATTAATTCGTTACAATCAAAATCGAAATTTCTTGGCGTATGCTAATGTACTTTTATCTTTTCGATTCGTCGATTTGGAAATGTAATTTTTTGTTATAATTAAATTTGAATAGTTTAACATGAGCCCTGGCTCAAAAGATACATGAAATTTTCAATTTTTTTTAAATTTTATTTTACTAAAACAATGCCAAAGTATACAATGATGACATATATACTGTACAAGTACTGTTTAAGCAGCAGAATGTAGCCAGTACCATGCCAATATAGTTTAAGACAAAAACTCACGGGGAACTTGTACATCAGTGCAGAGGCAACAGCGCAAACCATTGAGCCAGCGAAGAAATAGAAGCAGATCATGAAGTCACTCATTTGCATCTGAATGCTGACCCCACAGATCACGACGTTGTATCTCTCTAGAGTCACCACACCTCCTGCAATGATGGAGCTACAAACACAAACAGAATGCTCGAATCTAATTGCAATAATATAGCCCACCCCCACCCCCAATTTTTTTTTTGGGGGGGGGGGGGGGTCAGATAAAAAAAAAATCGGATAAGGGCTATTTTATTTCGGCCAGTTTAAATTAATATATTACAGTGTAACTGTGAATATCCACTGTGCTACTACTTGATCAGGCTTGGTGAGTTTATATACCGTCATTCATGTATTATGTGTTTGATATGTGAAAAATACTAAGTAAATGTTAAGCTTTTATAATGATAAATCTCATTTGGAGTCATTTTCTCCCAGGTTTTTTTGTAATTCTCATATGTTAACGAAATGCACAAAAGTGTCTTCTTTCATCAACTATGACTGCTCTATCATATAGATGAAGCGCTAACTAACGATATGCAAAATTATAGCACATTTTGCTTTTTATATTAACTTATTCATATAGTATAATCCCCTCCCCGGTTCCTACCGCAAACACGGCAAAACGTAAAACAAAACCACTCTAGTTTGAACAATTGGGGGGGGGGGGGGGATGTAGTCCGTCGGAGGAGCTAACTTGCTTTCAACACGAAAAGAAAAAGTTGCTCATTTATGTTAAACAGCTGTATCTAGAAATATCAATTTTGTAAATTCAACTGAAAACCACATCAAAAAGAAATCATCATCAAAATAACTGATATTGCCTGTAAGCAGATATTTATATTCAATTAATGCACCAAACACTTGCTGTCTCGACAATATTTACGGACATTTCCAGCAGACAATTATAGCTTCGACTGAATGGTCCTAATTATGAGCCATTCATGTCAGAATTCCATTTAGACTCTTAGAGAGATACTTCCTAATGATGATTGTTCATTTTTCATATCATACAAAGAGTAACACGAAAGCAGCGGTTTCTGCTGGTTCGTGCACGTGTGTAGCACGTGATGTTTTACAACTACAGAGTAACAATCGAGAAATCACACTTTTAGCAAAAAAGTATAGCCCACGTTTTGCTTTATATAAGTTCTACATTTACTTTTTAAATTTTATTTATGAATAAAATTTTTGATAAAATATTTGAGAACAAAGCATTGACTGTGGCAGACGAAATATTGTGTACTATGGAGTATGAAAAAGAATATATTTTTGCATAGAGTAACAATAATGTATTGACTTCAATAGGAGCTTCTACACACAACTATGAAGAACAAATGTTTATTTAACATTTTTAATTGCTAACCCTCAAAATGACAAAATTTGATAGACAACTCTCCCCTCCTCTTGTTACAATTTCATCTTTTATGAATAAACGACTATTACACTCATATCTACAGGTGATGGAATTGTATATATGCTTACTTAATATATAAAGCTACTAGATGGCTTACACATGCATTTATGCTTATCTGTGCATGATCAGAGGTACTGTTGTTTACAAATACTCTTGTATTAAAGTTTTTTCTTTACACTTATGACTAAGCTATGTCTTGTTTTGTTATATGTTTTTCTCTTGATGGTATCAACTAAGGTTTTATCAAGAAGATAACATCGATCATAAAACATTAGACCTTCACGGACGATATAGATTTCGCTAAGCTGTATCCAAATCAATAGATGCCTATTATTATAAAGCAACGTTCGCCATAAAAAAAAATCAAATCAAAATTGATGGAATTGAAGCTAACAGATTTATGTTCAAATAGTGAAAAGTAGAATTATTCTTATTTAAAGTGTTTCTATAATAATTAACCTGAGTATAAGCCATAAGTGGGTATGTGTTATAGGACTATATCTTTTACTTTAAAATACTATAAATAAGAAACAGTATAACAGTATAAACATGAATATATAGCTGTTTACTAGTGTTACGTACACTCACGTGCCAAATTAAAAGTCATAAAATGGCCGACGCATTTCTGAAAAAAATATCAACTATTTTCATTTCTAAAAATAAATAGTTTTGTGACATTATGGCCCGGGCATTTTTACCAGGGTATAAATAGAAGTAAGTACCTACTGACTGATCAAGGGGAGGCAAATCGTTTTTTTTTTTTTTTTACAAATAAAGCTGTCGTCTGCATTGATTAAAGTCATGACTGTCAGAGGGAAGGATTTGACACATAGCAAAAAAAGTTGATTCTGAAACTGAAAAGTGATGGTAACAGTGGTGGAAATATTGGGAGTTTATTTGGAATTAACAGATTTACAGTGTGCCATTTTTGAAGAGAAATGAAAATAAGGAAATTGCCAATATCTTGACTGAAAGTGCACGAAAGTCAAAATGTGGTAGAAAAAGACAAAACAGTGAAAGGGCTGACAGAAAACCTGTGAATATTGGTAAAGTGAACCGCAGAAACACATTCCTAGGCACCTGATCCTACCTCTATCTTTTTGGAGGTCATTGTTGCTCTGCTTTGAATTTGTATTTCGTTTTATGGATTTTTGAGATGGTTGACGGTTTGTTATTGTCATTTTTTCATTATCAAATGTTTCTATTGTGTATAATGAAAAGAAATACACCACAGAAGCTGTCAAAACGTACTGTTCAAAGAAGATTGCATGAAAAAGGATATCACAGAAGAGTAGTTAAAAAGACAACCGCCATATCTAAGCAGAATAGATTGAAACGAAGACTCTTTTGCCGTTCTCATCTACATTGGAAACCGTGACTGTTCAAAAGTTATATTCTCAGATGAAACACAAATAGTATTAGGAAAAAACAGAAAAGTTTTTGTATGGAGGAAAAATTATGAAAAGTGGAAACCTCGCTGTGTTGGAATTTACAGTCCTAATGACCCACAAACTCCACAGCTAAGTTTGATGTTCTGGTGGTGTATAACGTCTGATTCTGTTGGTACTTTGACATCCATAGAGGGCAACATAAATTCTAGGAAATACATTGAAATATTGGACACAAATATTTGGACAGTAATTGTCAAGTCAAGAGGAACGGGTTGATCAGCCATCTTATATCTTCGGAGAAGACAATGCACCAGTGCATCTACATGTCTCGAGAGACATGTAGATGCAAAAGACAAAACATATTAACACTATGAATCGGCCCCCTCAATATACCGACTTGAATGTCATAGAAAATGTGTTGAGAACTGTGCAAATAAAACTTCAAGAACCTGTATCTCAAATAAAAACTAGACAGGACCTTATTGACAATGTTTTGGAAATCTGGACCTCTCTCACACCAACTTACATAAAATCATCATACTTGTCACTACCAAAGCGAATTCAAGCTGTTCTTGGGGCAAATGGTTGTATAACAAAGTGCTGAAAATTTGGTGTAAGTACGTTTTTTAATACATAGAAAATAAAATTGACTCCGTTAATTTTGACCAAGGTTCATCATGTCAGCCATTTTGTGACTTTTAAATAGGCACGTGAGTGTACCTATCAAACAAAGTGATAACGAACAGTGTTCAAATTCAAAAGTCCAAAGGAAAATTACAAAACAGGAGCAGAGCAAACAAGGACCTCTTAAAAAAATAGAGGTAGGATCAGGTGCTATGGAGTAGTGAGCATCCTCTGCTGACCGGTCACACCCGCCGTGTGATCTTTGTCGTAATCGGGAAAAACTGAGACCGTAGACAATTAGGTGATTAATTATGGTCTAACAATTAGTATGAAAAACATCAGTCAGCGTGCGACCCAGTGAAAGATTGTATTTGCTGACAAGGTCGTTGTATCGACCATAGAACTTACAAAAAGATGACTTCAAACGAGATTGTTGATAGTCCTGTTTTATCAACTTGTATGTCAGTAGTTTGCCTCGCCTTAGAAACTGTTCATACGAAGAGCATGCCCTTGCGTATCGAATTAACGGAGAGACAAAAACACCATTGCAGGTGATGAAGGTATCATGCTACATAACTAAGGAAAGTTGACTATAGAAAAAAAAGATCCAAGTTGAAAAGATGAAAGTTTACGCGAACCATGCAAATCCAAGAAAAAACTAATCCAATCATGAATTCATCATTACTTTTTCGATGGTCAAACTTGGAAATATACATTTTATCTTTGAGTCTCTGCATCACAGCTGACCGCTAGTGGATCTAAACAATCATATTGCAAATAAAAATTACAGCAATCTTTCCATCAATATGTCACATACACAATCGCAGAGCGTATTTAATATTTAGTATCAGTATGTAGTATTAATTCTAGCGAAACAGATGTCCAAGGTTCTATGCCATGTGTGACCACTGACGAAATCAACGTGTGGACTGTCTCTGTGCAAATTAAATGAACGTTAATTAATCATCTTTATTCCAGTGATCAAATAGTTATATGCTGCGAAATTTTATTACAAATAATTTATATTTTGTAAATTTGAAAAAGTTATTTGCTGAAAGGTAATATCATTTTTGCTAAAAGGTAATATTAATTGATACCGTGCATAATCACGTGCAGGACGGATCAAGAAATTTCTGAACCGGGGTAGGCGGGAAAAAATCAGTGGCAGTTGAGTTGGGGCACGAATCAAATGAGGGGAGGGAAAGGGTGGGATCAGAATTACACCCAACAATGTTGGTTTTTAACAAATTACGAAAATTGTAATGTGTAAATCAAGAGTTTAAAACTGGACGGGGACTTCATAAATGTTATCAAATAAATGTCTAGAACTAGCAAAATTTTAAAACTGTCTTTACACGTTGTTCTCTCGGTCACATTGAAATCGCAAAATGTCAAATATCACCTTAATACTATCATTTTTTCTGGGACATCCTGTTGCTTTTTTAAAACAAGAACAAAGCATGCATGCTAAGGAACCTTTTCTCTGAAATCAATTGTGCACAATATGTTCTTAAATTACATATGTTTATGAACTAATTAATTTTTTATATATTCTAAGAAATTTACGATTCAATAATTTCCTTACCCAATATGTGTATATAATAAGACCAATAACTCTTGCAGAAAAAAAACTAACGATAGCAAAAATGTGTAAAATGCAACCACCCCCCCCCTAAAAACCAATAAAAACACACAAATTTATAAATACAGAAAAAACCACACCTTCATCCTCCTCTTCTGATGATATTTTAAGCGTTCAATATTTGTACAAGATATTACAAGTAAGCGTATTGTGTCACCTTGACATATTTTATTTAATTTTTATTTCCCCATGCTATCACACATTGAAAAGTTAACATAAAGTTAAGAAGATATATTTTCCAGGTAGCAAAAAAGTAATCGTTAATTTCACTAGAAAATACCTTAAATTCGTGTTGTGGTTGGCATGTGTATACAACTTATCTATGAATTACATTTTCGTCAATATACTTGTACATGTATTTCATCAAGTTTGAATATGAATATACATTTTTTGTGTGCTTTTGTAAATTTTGTTTGTTTTGATATTCTACACACTTTCAATGAAAAAATGACAATAACAAACCGTCAACAATCTCAAAAATCCATAAAACGAAATACAAATTCAAAGCAGAGCAACAGACCTCAAAAAAGATAGAGGTAGGATCAGGTGCCTAGGAGGAGTGAGCATCCTCTGCTGACCGGTCACACCCGCCGTGTGCTCTTTGTCGTAATCGGGAAAAAACGGAAAAGTCCGTAGACAATTAGGTGATAAATTATGGTCTAACAATTAGTATGAGAGACGTCAGTCAGCATGCGACCCAGTGGATGATTGTATTTGCTGACAAGGTCGTTGTATTAACCATAGAACTTACAAAAAGATGACTTCAAACGAGCCTGTTGATAGTCTTGTTTTATCAACTTGTTTGTCAGTCTATGCGAAATGTTTACATTCTTTATTAATTTATTCACATGAACATATAGTGCCATTAGCTAATTTTATTAAGGTACAGAGGGGCAAATCATGTTACCTATCTATAACTATAACCTATAACTCTGGGAACGGAGAGGAAGAGTAAATAAGTAAGTAGATATGAGGAAATGAGCATCATTTTGCAATATTTCAAAGAATCTCTAAACTTAACATGTTCCTGGGTATCATAAACTTTAGATTACATTGATCTACTCAAATGTACATTGAGATGTGTGAGTGTCAAATTATAGCTGAAGACTAAAAAAACCCATGTTATATATATATATATATATATATATATATATATATATATATATATCTCACTAAATAAAATCAACAACACTAGGCATCTAGTGTCGGATCTAATATATAGATACTAAGCCGGTAAACTGAATATATAAAGCACTAAAAATGGCTAACGACACGAACAATTGATATTGTCAAATGTTCGGGAGAACCAGTCTCTTCTTCATAACAAATGAAATAAATTACATGGGTAAAAACAAGGGAAAAAAATCTAGCACTACAACTAACACTACTAAAGAAACTATAAAAAGAAACTACATTTTAAACAGTTTTGAAGATAGATAGATAGATAGATAGATAGATAGATAGATAGATAGATAGATAGATAGAGAGAGAGAGGGGGAGAGAGAGAGATAGAGA
Organism: Magallana nippona; assembly: GCA_033439105.1. Classification (NCBI taxonomy): domain Eukaryota; kingdom Metazoa; phylum Mollusca; class Bivalvia; order Ostreida; family Ostreidae; genus Magallana; species Magallana nippona. The sequence goes on from CM065926.1 coordinate 43,393,524, forward strand.
GAGAGTCATTCAAACATCAAAACCGTACTTACGTTTACTGATATTTCATTTAATCATTCAAACAGTTTTTAAACATGTCAGCGACTTAAACACACAACAACCCAAGTTCTGTAAGACGTACCTCTTGGATAGTTATACACAATCTACAAACTGAAATATGTCCAAAAATAAAACAGAACTAATGTATTCATGTGCTTTCCACTCGTCCTTGCTTTAAAAGTTCAGATAAGGCAAAGCTACAACTGATGAAATAAGTCAGTGAACCTCTACCATACAGTATTAGATTTGTATTTATTTTGATAGATCAGATGCACACGGCACAACATGACACAGACAGAAAGATTATATTTGGTTATATTCTCCCTCACTCTGTTCGTCATAATATGAAATAATTATTCTCTTAATATATATTATCATAAGTAAAAAAAAAACAACAGAAAACACAAATATAGAATGCTGCTCGTTAGAACATTTATCTAAAAACAAACATCCAATTATGACTTTCAAACCAACACATGAAAAACGAAAAAAACATATTTATATTCATATTGTAATAGATGTATAAAATTACTTTTTAACTGGTTTCCATGTTTCACTTGATTTCACTACGTTTTAACGAGTGGTAGAGTGACTTAAAAAAACGGACACTTACAATTTATATGATCATGTCACGTGACATAAAAAAAACACACACAGATCCACCCCACTGTCTTAAATAACGAAAATGATATTTAAAAAGTTGCTGACTTTACGTGAGTTGGGGCTAAAGTGTTTGTTAGACGTTTAATCTGGTGAAATCAACACACAAAACATGATTGCAGAATTAAAAATAAAAGCAATTGTTGTAATTAACAAAACCTTAAAATTTTCTAAGATCTTGCTCACTTTTACCTGAGTTAACAATGGTACCGAACACAGATTTGGTTACTTTAAAACCGTGCTAGAATAACAGCCATGAGTGAATTATGTTACCTTTTTGCCATCCTAAAGTATCTTAAAATTTTGTCGAATACTCGAAAGTTAGATATTCAGAATTTTTAAAGTTCATGATAGACTGGTCCAAGCTGTCTTGAAGATTGAAATGTTAACTTCTTCACACAGTCAAAATTCTTTGCTGGGTAAGAGGCAAGAGCAGATACGTTTAGCATGCAATGTGTGACTGTGTAAACACATACACCGTACCATGAAACTCTACAATAGCATAGCCATTGTTAGATAAAATCTATTCATACTCAAGGTGTTTATACACCCAGACTTCTAGATAATTAAATTAAAGGGTAAAATGGTCTCCACATCATTGTCCTTTTCCTATGGTGTTCAGTATGGGCTTTTGTAAACCACGAGAGGATGTTGAAAAAAAAAAAGACACGAAGCGCAACACGCCGTCGCACTATCACAACCTCATACAACACGTTGTCGCGTTATCACAACCTCACTCAACATGCCGTCGAACTAACACAGCTTCACACAACCTCACAAATGCGTTACGTGTTTCACAACCTCACACAACAAGCAGACACGCTAACAAAACCTTACACAACACGCCGTCGCGCTAACACAACCTAACACAACACGCTGTCGCATTATCCCAACCTAACACAATACTATAGTCTGTCCCAAGATATTCATGCAGCACATTTGGCCGATTTCGAATAAAAATACACATACCTGTGAAAGAAGTGCAATTGAAATCGATGAAAGGGAAACTTTCCAAGATGTCTTCATTAACACATTATCATTTTTCACTCATAAAAGTTCACAGGAACGAAAACAGATTTCTTAGAGATTTATAATAGGGAATGTTTACATCTTTTCTCCATTCGGAAATACTCGGAATACCTCGTGCTAACGTTATCATCCGGGTCAGCTTCAATACAAAATCCCCGTAGACATCACATTTTTTAGCCATGTACTGAAATTTAATCAGCTAGAGGGGCGTTTCAACTGAAAAATCTTGGAATTTTTTCATACTTTTGAATGAACATCGTTTGAACCCTGAGGTATTTATAAATTTCGAGTAATTAAGCAAAATGTGAATCCAGGGTATCTTGGGACAGAGTATAACACAACTTCACCCAACATGCTTGCTGTACTGTGAGCGCATCATCAAACAACACGCTTTCTCGTTGTCGCACAACATGTGCACGCCGGCGTTGCAATGTTTCTTAACAATTCATTGCACAACGTGCTGTCATGCAGTCACTAATGTTATAGTTGTGTGAACTTGTGTAAGTGGGACGGCATGTTTGTGAAGTTGTGTTAGCTTGATGACGTGTTGCGTCAGCACCGTAACATCGGGACACGGCGAAGGCGTAACGATTATTCACAACTCGCAGTTGGGCTTTTGTAAATAGCTCAATCTGGACGCTATTTTTTCATCAACACAAAAGTCACGATTTTGTCGATATAAGTACATGTATCTTTACTCTTTTTTGTTTAAAACAAACAATGGTTTTTAAAAATTCAAATAAAACGAACAAAATAGAAGAAAGAGTTAAAAAATAAATTAATAAACATTAATATTATAATGAATTTGATAAAAATATCAAACTTGAACTAATTATATTATTATCACTGATGTACAAATTCAAAATCTGTACAAGTACTTTAAATAGTGTAAAAATTGTCTTTGATTTATGAACACACATGTTTCTAATACTTTTGTAATGGAGGGTATTTATTTATCATTGAATTCTAACAATTTAGTTCTACATACGTTTTAAAGTCTTTAAATGGTTAGCAGGTCGCCCATAACAATTAAACACTAAACACTTTAAAACGTTAAAAAAAATATATTGTACAAGAAAAAACATACAATTAAACACTGAAATGACTTTGAATGAGAGCTTGTTATTTTTTTCACGTTGTCAGGCATTTGCAAAAATCCTAGCGTTGGTTGTGCTCACCAGTGTTCTGTCGTCATGCGATTAAATTGTATTGATCAGAAAAACCCCGACAAATCTGATACAAATTCCCTTAATTCAGGTAGAAATGTGTATTTCAGATTCTGTCGCATCTTTTTTATTCAGATGTGGATAATGGTTTTCTTTTCAATGCAAAGCTAACATTATTTCTACTGTTGGAGAAAGACACCGGGTAATTATTTGCGATTCCAATTTCAAACCACTTACTTTCCAATATACCAAAGATGTGTTTCACATGGTTTTTTATAATCACGTTTCCTACAGGATATATGGACATGTAATGAAGGAATGTGATGCTCTCTGCTATGTGCATGGATTTTCACAATAAATTGCTGACAGATAGAGTCCACCTTCGAGAAAATGGCAGGAAGTGGCGCCCTAGAAGGTATGATTTCTCTCCTTATAATTAATTTCTTCAATTTCGTCGGCATGTCTATGCCATCACGCTCTGCGATAAAGAAAAACAAATCATGGATCAAAAAATGGATCAAAAATCTAAATCATACGAAGATCCTTAATGGAAAATTTCAGATAAATATGCAGTTGGGATCTTGTAGTTTTTGTAATGCTTTTCAACTATAACATGTATGGGTTTTTTCTTTGTGATTTTATTCTTAATGTATAATCCGCAGATATGCCTCGGGTGTAGTATTGATATTGATTTTCGTTTCTTTTAGATTTTGCTTATGCTTTTTACATGCGTATATAGGAGACTTACAATCGTTTATTATCCTGCTAAGATTAATCAACAAAAGGCCACGCCTCGTTATTTTGCCAAGAACAATGGCTGCTTCTAATGGGAGATTAACATGCGAATCCTCACCATTTCCATTTTTATCTAGAGTTTTTCAATGAGATGTCAGGTGTTCGCATTTAAATCATCCACTGACAACATACTGTTTAGGCTATTGCATGTAGGGTCATTGCAAATGCACAAATGATTCATTACACCGTACAAGAACTTGACACTGACAATTTGTTATTTTCTCCATCAGCGGATCAGCTGATATATACGTTAGTAATGGAACGTCCTTTCACATAGCAGTTTACAAAGCAGTCAGCTTTTAACGATGATTTTTTTCTATATGAATTGAAAGAAGAAATAATTATAAGTTAATGGTCTCTAAGATAATAAACATGCAATCAGATATAAGTACTTAGAATTTGTAGGACAATATTTGAAAGTCAAATATCAAGATCGTTGTACATTTAGGGTTCATCAGTCTCTCTCTCTCTCTCTCTCTCTCTCTCTCTCAATCAATCAAATTGTCGACAGTAAAAGAGTTAACGCAAGTATTGTCAGGAATGATGCATGATGATCTCAAGTTTTGATACAACAAATGTTTTAAAAACAGATAATTAAATGATTTTTTTTCCAAATGATTAACTTCGCAGATTTATTATTTAAAAAAAAATAACATCCGAGATTGATATATTTTTATGTATTCATTATCAAAACCATTAAAACAGAGAGACCAAGATATCATCATCATCGTTATCATCATCATCATCATCATCATCAATGCTATATTTTAGATTGCATTCTCATTATTCATATAATCAACTTTAACCGTTTTTAAACCTGACAAGCATCTTAAATTGTATAATCAAAATCTGTTATTTTTTCATAGCATATTATTCAAGTTGGTTACTGATTATCGGGCGATCTAGACCAACAGCTGACATATGTTACTGTAATGATAGTACAAATACGAAATAATGAAGGACCAAATTCAATCTTCGATCGGGATTTTAACTTTATTTGTTCACGAACAGTTGTCATTTATTAAAGCGCTTCCGCTGTCACTGATGATAAATAATCATCTGTAAAAAATAACAGATATTCAAAATCCGGAGGACTACTCTAAAGTCTTTATAACCAGAGGTATTGGCGACTAATTTTACTTGATTTGTCGCCGATTAGTATTTTTTGTGCGATGAATGTCAAATAAAAATTTAGAGAACATTTCCAGATGATAGATTTTTCTGAAGAACAGCAACTGTCATTTTTTAGATTATAGAATCTAAAATGTAATGTTTGCTTTGAATTGGATAACATCGCATTGAGGAGCAAAATAAGGATTTCAAATTACTACATATTATTGTTTCGAATAAGTACACGTATTGTTTATAGACTTCCAATTTTTTTTCATCAACCTTATTCGATAATGTCTTTTTATTATATGTATACTCTACATAAAAATAATAGCAGAATACTAATTGACAGCTGTATTTCACAGTTTCTTCTCGGTCTCACCAAGCTTTTTTTTGGGGGGGGGGAATAGATGTTTTCATCGGGTTTTAGCTGCGTCATCTTGGTCAACGTACCTTTTTTCTACAATAATCTTGCACTTGTATATGATAACATTCGTAGGAAGATCATCTGTGTAGTAGAAAATCGAATTTCTGGGGAAAATAATTAAAACCTCACGGTTTCTGTGTATGTCTACTACTAGTATTTGTTTTCCATTAGATATAAGATGTTTTCCTGGATTGGGGGTATGTATATGTATTTGAGTTATTACTAGAATTTTATTCAATGTCCTTTTTTGTGGAAGAGGGTATGCATTTTAATGTTGATTAAACTACCGGAATATGTGTGTGTTGCCGGGTAATCAAATTCTGTGTTAAAGAAACAGCAAGCATAAAGAATATAAACATTGACAGTGGTATGATTTTTGTTCATTTAAAAAAATTATTTTATTTTTATTCTTTTAACTAATAATTATGTACATGAACTTAATGTTTTAATTTTCAGTTGAGCGATCGGACATAACCTGCGAATCACCATTTGCCAATAATGAAGTTACACCAGATCCCAAAAATGGCGTTTGTTGTTTGTGCAGAAATGGCAAATCCCATCAAAAGTTTGCCATGGCCTGCGCCATTGTCCTTTGCTTGGCCGTCACATGGGTAGCGAGCGCCCAGCTCTGTCGGGAAACCTACCTTCCTGGCCAGTTTCTGTCTCCTCTACTGTGTCTGTACTTTTGGTCGTCGTGGCTAATTTTCTTCTATCCCGTGTATGTGGGCATCGAGTTACTTGTGTCCAAGGGGGACTTCCCTGTCGGACAAACTTTCAGGTTTGTTGTATGAATAAAAATAAACATTTAATACTAAAAAATTTTAAAAAAAATTTTGATATAAGATTAAGTTGATATTTATTGATTCGATTAATGTCCATGTCAAAGACATACCTTGTGTATTCTTGTCCGTGTCTTATATTCGGGAACGATATTGAAATTAAAATAGCTTTTAATGATAATACACAATTTACTTTTCAGTGCATGAAAATTGAGAAATAAATGATATCTAATCAAGAAACTGAAGATCTTACCATTGTTAGCATTTGATCAGAGGGAACTACATTTAGAAAATTGTTTGTCTTATTCTTTCAGAGAGAATCTTCATATTTACGGACCTTATGATTTCCATGTTGGTCGCTTTGTGTATAAGACAATCACACTGTGTTTCCTGTGGGGACTGACGGGGTATACGTACGTCCGATCCCTGGATCCAAGTTTCCTTGAGACAACAGACATCTCTGCTCTATTGACCACCAATCATACCTTTGTGTATATGCTGTCTTGGATTGTTTTGTTTGAGAAATTTGTACCACTCAGGGTAAAGACATCCGTTTCAGAAGGCCACGTGGTCAACTAATCAGAATCATTTTTAGATTTTAAAGATGATTTTGCTACCATAGACTATTATTTCTTTTAAAAAAACCTCAAATTTTTAGCTTTGAACTTTCTTATTGTATATTGAAATCCTATTATCCAAAGAGTCTGAATAGTCATGATCCGTTTTGAACATTTTACAAGAACTTACAAGGGCTGGATGGTAGTGGTCATTTTTGATATTGGATAAATATATTGGAAAATATTACACATGTATTGCATGATGGTGAGGGAAATATGAAGATTTATTGCCCCAGGGAATATCATATTTCCCGAGGGCAACACCCGAGGGAAATATGATTTTTCTGGGGGAATAAATCTTCATATCTCCGGAACGTTCATGCAATAAATTGTTTATTATACCTAACGACAGGTGATACCTTAGAATTTATCAGATTCTAATCGTTTTTCAATTCTAGTAAAGCAATACCGTATTGAATGTTTACCAGTTTCTTAATTTCTATGTCTGTTTTCTGATGTAAAAAGGATTTAAAACAATATTTTATATAGAATTAATCATTTGATTACATCGTATGCTCATCTTCGGGTTTTTCGTAAGCATGGAATGAAAATTCGAAGGGGTGGGATATGATGAAAAATATAACGATGACAGGAAAATGTGTAGTTTTATTACCCTGACACGTGATTGTCTAGATCCAATCAGATGTCAGGTTATATAGAATAATCATATTGAGGTATAATCATAAGATTTTAAAGTTAAAATATTTGGAATTTTCATTCACCAATAAAATTATAGTTAATGGATAAAAAGATCATATATATATAAATATATAATGTTAAGGTAGATCAAACGGGTAATTTGTTGACCATCCATCCTCCTTAGAGTATGCTGAGTTGTTTGTAAGAACAACTTATAACAATCTTCGTTCATGTCCCTTATGTGTTTTGGTCGATGCAATCACATTACAACAAAAACCTCTAAACAATAATAGGCTGTATCGATATCTACTGACAGATATTTGCCCTCATCCTCTCCATCTCCGGGGTTGTCCTCTTTGCTTATGCTGATGGATTTGGGTCACACTCGACCTGGGGCGTTGTTTTGGCCATCTGTTCGTCTTCAGCACTGGCCGTCTTCAAGGTAAGACTTTTTCGTTACTTGCACAAAAAAATAAATAAATAAACAAAATAGTAATTCTTTTCTATTTTCATTAAAACGTAATGAAATTTAGTTTATTTTTCAAATTAAATCATTATTCGATGGTGTTGCAAAACTTTCATTAGGATTCGACGGTTGATTTACGGTATCCTTCCACAATTTCTCAGCTAATTCGAGGCTAAACTTACAAACAGATTCATTAATTAATTCCATAGTTCTGTATTGTATATCACAAGTACATCATATCAAACCTAACAGAGATATAATAGTTTGGGCAAAACATGACGGATATAAATCAATCGATGATTAATCTGTGTAATGTTAACAATTCCATGTATGTACATCGATACTTGTGCGTGTATTTCCCAGATATTCGATATTCTTGTCAGATTAGAATCCATGAAAGCTGACCATGCCCCATTGTGATAATAGTACAATGTATATGTATCTATACATCACTTTTCTTACCAACTTTTTGAAGAGAAACTGATTACGTAACGTAATAATTCTTGTCAGACCAGAAACTGTGAAAGCTGACAATGCGACATTGTCTTGCGATATATATAGGATCTCTCATGATTTGCGATGGTATATGATTTTTATCCAACGAGTTGTGTGTTTTCTATCCCCGAGCCTTGGCGAGGGGATAGAAAACACTCAACGAGTTGGATAAAAATCATATACCATCGCAAATCATGAGAGATTCTTTTTATCACATGTTTTACCACGTATTTTGTTAAACCTCAATCTTTTCTATAAAATTTATAATTGTGAACCGCACAACACATATACTACAAGACGTCAACAACTTTACGCACGGAAAAAAGTTCCTTAAAGATTAACAAACAAACAGATCATTTTCGAGCATATTTTTATCAATTCATGAAAGAAAAAATTAAAACAGCATTAAATGCTTCACATATACAACTCTACCCTTTTCAACTGAATTGTTTTGTTACTTTTCCATTCTACGTCAATCATCCGCCTGAAGCTACGTAATGTTTAATTATGACGTCACGTGGCGTAAGAACACACAGTGGAATATCAAAAATTTATCCCATGAGTGATATCCACCGCATATTGAGATAAACATGTGATAAATCTAAATATACATTGGTCTTACATCAACTTTTATACCAGCTTTTGTAGAGAAACTGTTAACGTACAACGCAGTACTAGTCTGATCTCCATTGTTCTTTCTACCAAACACAGGTTCTTTACAAGAAATGGATTGGTCGAGTAAGCTTTGGTCAGATCTCCATGTTTTTATCCATCATGGGTAAGATGAGCAGTAAGAGATATTAATTTACATCCTCCATTAACATCTATATTGATCTCCAATAAGAACCCAGTGAAATGAGACAGGTGGTTTTTTGTTATTATGATTAACCAGGTACAATAGCAATGTTTTGACATTCATCTTACATGTACCAGACAGTATCGTGATTAACTATACATGTACTCGTATAAATTGTGTTGACCAGAATCATATACATTCTGTAGATGATTTACCATGATCTTGTCGCCCAGAGAAAACTTTAAATACGTTTTAATTTAATATAAATTATATTTGTAGGAACCCATCGTTATAGCTGCTAAATCATTGTCAAAGTAATATGTCAGAGTTTTGTAAATTGGACATATGCCTTTACAAATGTTCAAAATTACGAGCAAAAACATGTATTTGGAGATTAATCTCTCTCTATTGTTATTTTACTGTTATAATTATTGTTTGTAATTCATGATATCACTGCCAGTATAAGATTATCTAATGGTAGAAGAAACTGTAACATAATCATCTGTAGTCTGATTTAATTTTGTGATAATTGATATTAAATTTTTTACTTATACATTTCTTGTACGCATTTTTTCATGCGTACTGTTTAGTACACGTACAGTTCAGTTATAAAATTAATTCAATACAATATCGCATGGTTTTAATCTAAACAGCTGACTACATTCAATCATAAAAACTATATGTTTGTGGTACTAAAGGACACTAAACGAAAATTGTTTTTATTAGGCCTGTGATTTATAATTAAACGGACCATTTCACTTGATACCAATTATCAATTATTATAACATTTCATTAGATATCAATTATCTCAATGTTAATTAACTATACTTTCTCATCCCCATTTTTCAGTACCGCTATAATTATACTGATTGTTATGACATGCCTTTTTTTCCATAAGGTCTTGGAAATCTTCTTACGCTCTGGCCAGTGATAATCGTCTTACAATACACGGAATTGGAATACGTGAAATCCAGCGTGCCTTGGAATATTCTCTTTGGAGTTGCTGCCTTGATGATTGGTAAGGAGCTTCATATCAATACGTATGGTAAAATTGCTATATATAACAATACGTATACGCTGAGTATAAAATGAAATCATCTATAAACAAAGGCCAAGGTAAAACGCTCTTTCTCGTTCTGTCTGAACTGTCTCATGCATCGTAATTTGACAGTTTTTTTTATTTCTTTATGAAGGAGAGAATGGCATATGTATAACAATTATTTGAGACTTTTGTAAGTAAGGTTTTACGTTCAAAAGAATGGAGGATTGGACGTCATGATTGAAAAAAAAATTATTGGTTTTTTGTTTGGCTCTCCGTTTGTTTGCTTTGTACTCCTTTTGAAATATGACTCTTTCCTCGCTAATGATGTGTTTCCAATAAGCTCTTTATCTGCCTCCCGTAGCCACATGTACAAGTTGTCATTCTGTTTGGGCAAAAAACGCTGAAAGACATTTTTATGAAGGATACGAAATAAATTCAGATTTTGCCATGGAATTTAAAAATATGTATTTTAATGTTCAGATATCAAATTAATGAAAAAAAATTGATTGATAATACTGGTTTCGTATGTGTTTGAAATTAATAAGAAATGCTGATAAAACATGCATTCATTTAATTACATAACAGTTCCGCTTTATTTCAGTGTTTCAATTTTTATCAAACTACACTGAGTGTCTGACCAATGATTTGGTTACAGGCCTTGGAATGGTGGTGGCGATACCAATGTGTGGGGGTAGGTTTGAAAATTTGAATTTGAAATGAAATGAATTCAAATGAATTCAAATTTCATTTTGAATTTTTAATATAATGTATTCATTCCTGTGAAAAGTATTAATTGGAATTGTTTATACTCGTGAACATTGAAAAAAGCTACTTTGAAATAAGCATCCATAGAGTAAATTTAAGAGATCTGATAATTATTGACTAGTTTATGAACATAAGCGAATCTAGCCTGCTTGTTTATAAAAATGTTCAAGTGCAATTCGCATGAACCGAATAACCAACGTGCAAAAATTAAACTACAAAAAAACAAAAACGAAAGAAAAACTACTTAAAATTTGATGTGTTTTATGTTCAAAGTTCAAGGTTATTTATTTGAATACTTACAATGAATAATGTCGGTGTTGTTGAATCTTACTCAAATCTTTAGAAAGCACGGATTGGTGGCATACGTTTGACTCTTCCGTCTTCGTAAGATACTGATGTTTTTAGCTCTTTCACTTATTTTATGAAAACAAACTAAAGGCGATTAAAAGATTCGCGTAGATATAACAAATCAATTGCTTTGCTTTCTTTGGTGGATCATGCGCGATTTAAGAGCTATGTAAATGAAATGGTATTATTTCATAAAGGGTGCGACTGCAACGCTTAATGATAAAAAGTTAGTAACATTAACGGTTGAGGATGTAGATATTCGCTTGTTTCATTAAGCGTTAGGGCTGCTGTGCATTTGTGACGCTTAATGATACAATTTTATCATTAAGCGGCGATATACAATTATCGGTTGGCGATGTCAACTGTTAATGCAATAATTTATAGCATTTCGCGTTGCAATTGCAACGCTTAATGATATGTATATCATTAAGCGGCGTTGTATCATTAATTACAGAGCTATTGGAGGAAAGAAAACCTGCCGACGATGATGATTTTTTTTCTTCGGTGTCCGATTCATACAGGCATCGTGTATGGTCCACCAAAATAGCTTCGTGTTGTTTAAAAAATAACAAAAATAGATCAACTGTGCATTTGTCTATTTGTTTATATTTCAAAATTGTGCAACAACTACTTTAATATATAAGTTTACAACAACGCTTAAGAGGGTTTGATGGTCGTGGTCATTTTTAGACTGTATTGATCTCCTTTAGAAGAAGAGCTCTATATGTAAATATAGGAAAATACCCAAATCTAAAAGACAAAAAATCTGGATTTTATCTGTATTAAATAATAGTTTATAGCTACACAAACCGTATCTGAAAATTTTAGATAGATCTGATGGTTAATTTGTTGACCATCCAGCCTTCCAAATGGTATTTCTTCTTCACCACGCTACAGAGATACCAGAAATAGAAGCTCTTTGCGCATTTGAACGAGCTAAAAAGTTGTGTGACCAAAAGAAATGTGCTAATAAATGAATCTATATAGTTCAAAATGATTTAACTTAGCATCATTATGCAAACCCGAATTTCCCGTGGAGGTACAGTTCTTCAGCTACATTACGTTTACGTACAATCGTAATTACTCTTCAAACTGAATAATCTAAAGTATATGACATTATACGGATGGTCAAATATTTATTCATTTGGGGTTTCTCTTAAGAAACCTGAATTTTCATTTAAATTCTTGTGATCGACGTCATTGTCAACACCAAATAATTATAGAATAGAATTTTAATTCATTTGACAAAACCCAGACCTTTGTACAATCAAAATTTTTATTGATAACATGTATGCGTCTTTTTCAAGTATCGGACTATATTTGGAGGAGCCGCACCTTTAACGGGATGAAGTTCTCAGGGGTGGTGCTCTCTACCCTGGGCCTCCTATTGGTCTTAGTGCCAGACAGCTGTATTGGAGAGGTCTGCACGTCATGCATGAAACACATACACACCAAACCAAATATCCCACCTCCCGAGAGAAGAGGCAGAAGAGCACGTAGGGACATCATACGAGCTTGATCTTCCTTAAACCACTGCATGTTATTTACCATTAAATCACTTTCTGTTTTTCCTATCTACATATGACTTTTGACCTGTCGAAACATAATTTGCAATTGTTATACAATTTCAATTTTTCATGGAATCTTCGTCTTTTTATGTTGGTCAACTCATTGTTTTCGTAAGTTTCTGTTAGTTACACACCAATCTACACTCTCTTTTTTATATTGAAAAGCGCGTTCTTCTCTCCATGAAACAATTTCAACTTGTAACCTAGCATTAAATATAAAGGATTTTCATGATATTATGGATGGAGGAACAGAGCGTTATCAATCGTAGGCTTTCGTAGCTGTTTAAAACAATGGTGATTATTCAATGACAACTAGTAGCCAATTATCTAATTTAGACTATAACAAGGTCCCTAATATGGACATTACAATTTGAGTTCATATTTAGACTTACTTTGTAACAGCTCAGTTCAGTTCAGCTCAGTTCAGTTCATTTCACTCAAAAACCATATAATGGTACATGAGGTACAAAAAAATAACATATTTACATATATACAATATAGTTGTAAAGGTCAAAAAAGTAAATGGGGTGAACAAACAATTTGATTTATTTTTGTAATAAACACAATTTTCTTAATGTCGTATAGTTATTTGAAGACATGATTTTGTAGAAATACCCATATAATTTTTTCCTGATTTCAAAATTGATCCAAATGCTTTTAATTTACGACATGGTATCATACATCTGACCAATATTTACATTTTCTGCAAAATTTGCTTTTCACACACACTTTTTCTTGCAGTCAAAATCAGTGCAAGCTCGAACAAACATAATATTTTCATCATATATGTATCTATCCAAGACTTGTAAGTGACAGGCAATTTTGCTTTTACAAAATCGATGCTCTGTTTCCAAGAGGAAAGTTATTTCGGATTTTCTTTTGCAAAAATAACGTCATATCTGAAGTCATATTATGCCAGTAAGTGCAAATAGATATAACTCTCCTTACAAAATGACAAATTAAAACAATCCAATATAACTTTGATTTATTGCCAAACATTTTTATCTTGAATCCTTCTTCGTCCAAAGATGACAAAATTCTTGCTCTATTAAAAACTAGTCTATAATGCATTGTCTAGATAAATAGTTGTAACTCAGCACATTTTTCAGTTCCATTTAATCATAAATGTGTAAGTTATATGTACAAGTAGATGTTTTTATACCACATTTTGTCAGGAAAATGAAAATTTTTAAAAATACATATCTTGTTGCCTTCAGCATGTTTAGACTGTACACAACATTCAATCATTGAGAAAAAAATTCATCTATTTTGATCAAATTTACAATATCTGTTCAATGTGTTGTTAAAAAAGAAATTCGCTCTCAGTTTGAATGGTGGCATATCAGTAAAATCGGTCGAGTAACATTAATCAATGTATGCTACCAATATTTTTATCACCGAAGGATATTTTTTTATGTGAATTTGATTTGTAAATGTTTATTTGTTATAAATATTTCATATGTTTATACTACATGTATACTGACTTGAGGACATTTGTTTTATGCAATTTCAAATGAACTACTACTCAGTAACATTGAAAATTACAATATGAAATATACTTTTATTTGAAAAAAAATATCACGTAAAAATTAAAGCTCAAAACCTCTTAGATATTCGAGTGTATAAAATGTGGCATAATTCTTGGACAATCTTTGTACTCTATGATTAACCGCCATGAACTGAAAACAGAGTTAACTCAAATTTTAAATTTTGAATTAGCTTTAGCAAAAATGTTTGAAAAAACCTGTTTGCATTATCTACTTACAGAATCACGATTTCAGCTTAATATTTTTATTAATTTTTATTTTATTTTTGATGTTTACTATGCTTTAGTAATTATTTCCAATGATCAACCATAATTTGAGAACCAGTCGTTCAGTAGCGTGACAAGGAGCTCCCAGTTTTTTTAGTTTTGTAAGCTCGTGCCATGTTTTTGTTTTCATACTGAGACAAGTGTTGAATAAAAATTATACCTGGGTAAAAATTGAATATGACAAACACTAGAAACTTTATTTGTATTTATAACGAAATAGCAAGTATTAAAAATCTGCTTGAAACAGAAATGTTTACAGAATATTTGACCAGTGTAAAAGTCATCATGGCAAGAGCCTTCTTACATAGCAAAGAATTGACAACTGACATTCAAATTTTGTTTGAGCAGTAGATTAACCCTAATGAAGCATTGTAAACATTAAAACCAGAAAAATAAGATCTGAAAATTTTCAACTAAAATCGTGACTATGATCATTTAAAAACAAACAAGTAATGAAAGATTTACTTTATTTTCAAAATTATTTCAAAAGTAATGGTAATTCAAAATATGTTGATGGTTTAAGGCTTAGATATCAATTTTATCAAGTCTGTGAATGACCATTTGATTTGTAACTTACTACGAGTAATGGTGTTTAAAAACATTATTCTTCGATCATTTCCTCAGTTTTGTGTAAAATTACAACGAAATTTATTGAGCTAACTCGTAACTGTATGCAGTCACTCCATCTGTTTGTAATAAAACGCACAGTTTGAACAATGTATTGTAATTAATCTTGCAGAAATTATGCTCGTACAATGACGACAATTGAAACCTAATGGTGGTTGGCTGACGTCCAGTAACATTATTGCTACTAGATACACGTTTTAAACGTGTAATGTCGATGTCTTCCCACTTAGCCAACATTTTGAAAAAATACAGGTAAAATACAGGTAGATCTATGTTGGCTAAGTGGGAATGGGGTGCAGGTAGAAAACAAAAGAATTTAATTACAGGTAAGCTATAGTCTATTTTCAGATAAAAGTTGGAGAAATAAAATGTTTGTTAGCCTTAAGAAGAATAAATATGAATTGAGCTTCTGCCCCAGTAAATTATTTTATTTAATTAATACAGATGAAAATGTAATTTTAAAATTATGAGTTTTAAATAACTAACAGTTACTGTTAAATATCCCCCCTTGATTTATGCCTTTAATTGAGCTATAAATACCATGTTTGTCTATTCTCATCATATTTTGAGTAATTATATAAGCTGATCTAACTTAAACTTAGCCTTGAAAATAATGTAATTATAAGAATCCCGTTTGAAATTATAGCTATGAATCATATCTCAATTCTTTTCTTCCATTTTCTATGGTTTTTAGAGGTATATCGAATATTTCCAATCTACATAGTATAAGAAAATAACAAAAAAACGCTTGAGTAAAGTACTTATATTTTTTAATGTTTTAAACTTCACATTAATCTAAATAAGATTGTTATAGTTAAGAAGATAAAATCCTCCTCTGTCGTTTTCTAAAGCTGACTTGCACCCGAATACTAGCCAAATTGATTTGATTTAGTTTTTGATGATATCTTTCAACTAACAGTACATAAAACAATCAAGATCTCATAATTTTCAGGCTTTTGATTCTGTAAACTAATGACTATAATTATGCTTATCTATCTAGTCTATATTCTTTAAAAACAGGTGATCGATTTCATTTATGTAATTATACATCCAGTTTAAACATTTTATAATTATTTAATTCAATTTTTTAATCATGCTGATTTATATTTTTGTAAAAATATTCTATGGTTATTTTGAATACCAGTATAAGCAAAATTACGGCTTTTAAAAATTAAATAACATAACATATTTAAAGATTTATGTTTAAATTAGTATCAAAAGTATAAATATATTTTATTTAGTGTTACCGGTATTTCCCTAAATATTTTTATGCATTACATTTTATCATTTTAAAAATGCTATCGTTTATTTGTTTTCATCAAACTATTCTCAGGTAATTGATAACAAATACATTTACATGTGAAAACAGACTATAGCCCCTGATCACTCGGGTGTGAATATCAAAATGTTGGCCATGTGGGAATTGTTAATTGATATTTTTTGACATTAAGAACTTGAGTGTGTGACAATATCTTTGCTAGTCACCTGTCTGTCCGTCAGAAGAAACTTCTTCGTCTCAAGAACCAACCACTGGGCCAATCTCAACAAACCTTGGCAAAATAGTTGATGTTTGATAAAAAGAGATGATCCTAACTAAAGTTAGCTTCTTAAAAGTTTCTTCCTAAGAGTTGCTGCATCAGAAATACAAATATTTTTAAAAGATTTAAACCGTGATCTCTAGACCGATAGGTTGTATTAGTACAACATAGCAAAATATAGGGAACAGTCTTTACATTTTCAAGACATATAATGCTACAATTTGTTACATGTTTGTTCTATTATATACAAGTATCCGGATACATATGTAGTGTAGATTCTGAATTGTTCAAACAGTGGCATACGGACCAATATAGACCAATATATGGGTCCTAGAAGGGGATTTAATCATCGTTAAACAAAGGAATATATAGGAAAACTCTTTAAAAATCTTCTCCAGATCGAAAGGGCTTCTAATCCTCATATATTTTACATATTCAATGTATATCATAGATACAATTTTTTTTCCAAACTGTGAACCAGCCTTTTTCTGACCTAAATTCAGAGTTTAGTATGAAAAAATTAAGAAAGAGATAAACAATCAATACTTTCCTTATACACGTAAAGTTGTAGAAATGACAAAATTAATGTATAGTCGTAGAAATAGCAAATTTAAGAAAGAGATTAACAATAATTCGATACGTTGCTTATACGTGTATAGTTGTAGAAATAGCAAAGAAAAAGTCAGTGGTCAGTAATTTACATGTACAAATCATTTATTTTTAAAGTTTACATTAAAGAAAATTATTTTGATTTTGAAATATTTTCTCATGTGATTTTCTATAGATTCTTTTTTGTACATAGTTTTACGTACAAACTTTAGTATTGTCATATGCTTTTAATTTGTTTTGTGAACATGATCTGATAAAAAAAAATACGTTTTCAATGAAAAAATGACAATAACAAACCGTCAACCATCTCAAAAAAATCCATAAAACGAAATACAAATTCAAAGCAGAGCAACACGGATCTCCAAAAAGATAGAGGTAGGATCAGGTGCCTAGGAGGAGTGAGTTTCCTCTGCTGACCGGTCACACCCGCCGTGTGCTCTTTGTCGTAATCGGGGAAAAACGGAAAAGTCCGTAGACAATTATCTGAAGTTTGGCAGATAGAGTTGTGATTGGAGTATATTTGCCTTAAGGTATCTTTATAGAACTACTTTCTGTTTAGCGCTCAAAAAAGCAACATGGCATTAGTTACAGAACTTTTGAGTAATTGAGTGAATCAAAACCCTCGCCTGACACTCGAGTATTGGATGTTACTTTAATTGCTCCAGTTCAACTCCTGGTTTCATCATAGTGGACGAAATTAAATCAATAAGAACTATTTGCCCGCTAGTTAACAGAGATTGGTTGCATCGTTAAATCTAAAATGAACATGACACTTTTCATCTGTGTGTAACAACTTTTTCTTTCCAATAAATCATTAATCATTATTTACATTTGTTTCGAGTTTATAAAAGATTTTTACCTGAGACTTACAAATTACGGGCAATCACTTTATAAAAACCATTCAGAGTTATATTTTTAGTCAGTCAATTGAGAAGGATTGCCAATGTTTTTGCTAAAATGTCCTACCAAACTACACCTACCAATGAAATCGTTGACCTCACGTCGAAGCTTCGCAGTATTTGTGTCGCTAAGATACCCATGTCATAATTAAATAAGGAAAATAGAATTTTATTTTAAGCTTATACCATGATCCTGACCTTAGGAATCATAGAGGCGCCACATCAGGTGAGAGAGAGAGAGAGAGAGAGAGAGAGAGAGAGAGAGAGAGAGAGAGAGAGAGAGAGAGAGAGAGAGAGGTCATAATTTGGATAAAAAAAAGTTTTACATTGAAATGTAAAGAACAAAATTAAAACTAAGCAAGTAAATGTGCAAGCAGTCTAGTTTAAAGAATTCTCAAACTCATTATCTTTAACATCACCCTTATCCCTGATGATCACATAGAGAAGCCAATATTGGACTCTGACCGCTATTCCCGGGGATCTCAGACACTTGTGTCATTTTCCACTTTGTTGCTCAGGTGAGCGATGCTGCCCGTGGACTTCTTTAAAAACATTTTTCTAATGTGAAAGCGAAGTATACGAGACTGCAGAATATATCATCAAACGTAGAAGGGATACGTGCAATAATATGTACTTATCCTTTTATTTGGTGATATATGAAATTCCATACTTCATGTATATGAGTTTTTTTGATCAAGTAGTTTTTAATAACATTTCTCTCATAACTAATCTACTATAACAATAAATGTTATTTGTCTTATCGCAAATGTTATATGACACATTAAAATCCATCTTATCTTTTCTACAAAAATGATGTTTTGCTAGCAGGGTTTGTGTTAAAAAAAAAACACTAGCAGTTAAGACTAACAGCAACTTTAGATATTTCTTCACTTACTATTATGTTTGCAGATATACTATGACATCATGAACATTTACGTAATCATATAAACACTTTACAGCTTTCAAATAGATATCTTTATCCAATATAGTGTCATTATCAAACAGAGTATTGGTAAATAAAGATCATAAAAACTATACAAAATAATTATAATATATGATATGACACGCAGAAATCTGATTATTAATGTACATCAATTAAAATAAACTTTTATCCAATTTGAATCAGAAAACATGTATCTCCTACATGGATATATTTCCACTAGTTCACGATATGAAAATCATTTGCCCTGAAGGACAGTAGGACAAAAATAAACGTACATTATATCAGGATGCTTGCAAAGTAATCTCACAATTTTTAGCATCACAGAAAGATAAAAAAAAATGAAATATAGTTCTTTGTTGAAATAACAAGTTTTAAGCTCTAAAATACCCTGTTTTTAGTCAAAACAATTTTCCCAGTTCACTGGAAAAAACACCCAATCAATCATATTAAATATTGGTCTCTGTTTTGTGAAATCATATTTCAAAAAAGATTCTCTGTCGATCCATCAAATAAAGTTTTGGTGTGTGGAGGAACCTTATTGATTTGTATAGTGGCGTTCAATATAAGGATAGTTGTAAGAGTGATATTTCAAACGTTAGAAATGATTTTTTTCAAATAATAAGCTTTTTACATTCTATTGTAGAAACTGCACCCTTCTTGTGAGTTCATTATTGGAAAGACCAGGTCACAGTTTGAAATTCTAAATCTACATTAACATTTTATGCTTAAAACCTGTACCATTGTTATTTATAAAAAGAATGAATTTAACGATTTTCGTTTAAATATATGTAAAAATTTTACCCTCCTGTGGCTTCATCATTGTTCATAGGGTAATAAATTGAACGAATTTGAATCTACATTTTATCAGAGTGCTTGTATGGTAATATCACAGTTTGAAAAATTCAAGTGCTTGAATAGTTAAAATATTCCTTAGCATGTTCCTTTTTTGAGCTCTGAACTTTAAACTAGTATTGGTCGGGATCGTGGATTTACAATCTACATTAGTATACATTCATGATAATATCACAAATTGCATTTTATTACTCCTTGAGAAAAAGATTTCCAGATCTTCTTTTATATATTTACATGTTGAACTTTGCATTACTCTTAAAAGGCATCAGAATGTCGCGGACGTCACAACTTTACATTTACATTTATCATGAAAATTGGCATGTGAAAAATAGCCTTTTTGGTGCAATGGTTCTCGGAGAAAGATCTACTTCCTTTTTCAGGTTTTGATTGTTGGTTTATCCCTTCTGAAAGAATGAGGTCTTTCATTTTAACAATTTTTTTCTCGAACGAATGCTAGGGCAAAGGTTATATTGTGGAAAGTTTACAAATTACGGACATACAGAAAGTCGCCGAATACCAAGTATCCGAAAAAGTTGATAAATGAACTTACAGCTCAAATGAGCAATAATGTTTTAACTTTAATATGATCATGATTTCCCTCTATTTGTCTCCTCACTGAAGGACTGCATATGTCAAACACATTCGTAAATATGTATATACATGTTTGTGTTTTCCTAAAAACGTTGGCACCGTATTGTTAAAAGAAGACAATGTTCAATCCAAGGAAGAGGACCGTCATTGCCGCCGTCGGTGCCGCGCTGGCACTGAGCCAACATGCCCACGATACCTTGGAAATTGGTACCTGAAGCTTCCCAAAGTTGTTTGACACCGTTGTAATCTCATCTAACTTCATGTGGTTAGTGGTAAAAATGAGGATACCGACAACGATACTGCTGACTGAAATAGTAAGAAGTAGTTTAATATTGGGGGGTTCTGGTGCCTTAAACAGTTCAGAGATCAATAAATAAAGTCTACATCAAAATGAAACTTCCCTTACAATGAAATATACAAAGCCAATACCAAATATTTCTTTAAATAAGTTTGATTTTTTTAAATGTATTTTCAAAGTAGATAATAAAAAAATATCAAGTAAACCCTTAACGATAGCAACAAGTGTAATATTACAATTATTAAAAAAGCAAATCAACAAAACGATGATACTTTTAGGAAGTTTACAATAACCGATCTTTAAGAAAATGTGTCTATTGCTGGCCTTACCTGAGATGACACTGGTTAGGAGAGTCATTACATGGGTGAGCAGCATGTCTGCCGCGATGGACAGGAAGAGGCACATAAGGATAAGGATCACAGTCAGGAGAGACATTCCTAGGGCCAGGATACAGAAGCCACGGGAGCGGCGGATCCAAGTGTACCCTGTTTTATAGAAAATATAGCGTGAGCTTAACATGCAGTATATACGTGGGGTTTTAATTTATATCAGATGCCAATTTTGTGAGATTGATTTAAAGGAAATTCCATAGACATTTGACAACCAAAGTAAATACAGTAGTATTAGCATATCCAGATAACTAACCTTGTCGAATGAATATTCTTGTTTTATGATAGTTTTATTTCATTTAAATGGATAGACAAGAGTCATTTTTACTAAATAACATTTGGTTGAATTTGACTGTAATTTGCAAAATGTGTAAAAACACACAATGAATGTCTGTTATCTTTCGGAATGTTGTCTTGTCTTTGTGGGTTATTTACTCTTCTTTCATGTTTTCTTTTGTGTTTTAGACTAGATCGTTAAAAGCATGTATGTTTGATGAAAACGTTACTTTTGATAAAAAAAAATCAGTTTCATTTTGTTGAGAATTTAAAACTTAGAAACAATGCTTGATAATGATATACATGTATTTCGAACGCTTAACTAAATCTTAATTGTCAGTAATAGAGGTACATATGGGAGACGAAATCACAGCTACTGACAGTCAAAATTTGATTATACGTTAAAGATAAAACTAAGTATCATAAAACAAAATTATGAAAATATCAGAGTAGCTCAAATTGTGTCATGTCCCATTAAGATCGAACCAGTGCGTCTTTGATGTTTTACTAAAGATACATACACAATCACAACAAGAATGATGTAACACAAATATTCTGTGATCAGAATACTTAATTCGGTTAAAGCCTCAGTCACAAGTGGTCATACGTGCTTCTACGGGTGGTTTATGGGCGGATTTTAATGAAAATCTTGCGAGACACGCAAGTGCATCTTACGATTTTGGAAGGACGTACGCTTCCCGTAAGCACACACGTTGGGCATGCACAACAATCACCACGGTTTCCTTGCGAGATCTGAACACGTATATACACTGCAATTGCGCTTCACTCAAAGAACCCGTGAGATAACCGTACTATTTGACTTGCAGGAATGACGTAAGAAGATTTCACTTGTCCCTTGCGTTACATGTACGTATACGTTACCTGAAAGTCACTTGTTCTCACCATTAACATATAAATTGAACGCACGGTAAACGTACGTCATATTTATGTCATGCGTACACCAATTGCTCGTGGTGCCTGCGAATCGCCCATAAAAAAGACATAAATAAAATGATTAAGAAAATAATCCCCATGAGGTTAAGAGAATCGACAATTTTACCATTTATCTAAATCAGATCAAAGCTTCTAGTAATCCCCATCTTAAAACAAAAACCTAACAAACAAACACGTCCTTTTTGACAAAAACGTGGAAGGCAAAGAAGAAAACAGGACAAGAGTGGCCGTAGGACAAGATATTGAAGTAGATTGTAGAGAAAATGCAAAATATTCCCCAATCCTTCGACTTGCAAGCGTGCTAAGATAGAATCATACGCATTTCGAATCATTTCGGAGTAAGGAGAAGACAAATGATACGCGTAGAACGATATTTTTTAGATAAAACCATCTACAAACACCCCAACACATCCTACTGGAGAAAGTTGTTGTAGGACTCGGCACAAAAACTTTGCACACAGTTTTTAATAAAACTGTCAGATAAGTTTGATTCTAGGAATTTTAGAAAGTATGATAATTTTCGTTGGTAAACAGTTTATTTTCAACATTTTGAAAATATTGATTATCATCTCTTACAACCATTAAAACATTTTAAAATTGTTTTCATAATGATATAAAAATCAGAATATCAGAACAGAATTTGTAGACTTTGATTTTTAAATGATTGAAGTGTAAATGGTGTCGCTCTTTAAATAATAACATTTGTAAAAGCAAAGTAATTCGATGTGGATTTTTACTTTCAATTGAAAGTTTCGTCAGAGCTTTTTCAAAGATAAGTTCAACATATAGTTAACAAAAATGTAACAGCACTCAAAGATATAACACTCGCCAGGAAAATCATTATTTGATGATTAATTTGCTGAAATTAGTATTTTGCGCAGACTTTCTTTTAGATTTCAGAGAAATTTTCAATATTTCATGGTATCAGTTACGAAAGATAAAGTTTTCAAAACATTCTCCATTTGTGTGGTCCAGTTTAGCTAGTCTAATCTCCAAAGCAGCAATTACAGAATAATAGTCTTCTTTTTCTTCGACTTCTATCGACGTTTTAATATTCACTTGCTTACAGTATATTTATTTCATTACATGTCTGAAGAAAAAAAATCGTTATTTAATGTGAAAACTAATAATTGTCCGTGCAGCTGTCGTGGGGCACAGAAAGACGTCGGTACGATTGACTTAAGGTGACCTACGACGCGGATGTTATTACTGCCGTTCGCAAGGCAAACGTACGTCTGTTGCACGATAACCGTAAGACGCATGAACGGTTCCTACGGGCATCGCACGTTGCATAGTGGCAATCCGTTCCAAACAAAATTGTACGTGACACCTACGACTAGCACGCCAAACGTCTGTTTGTCTTACGTTGCACTCTCAATCACTTCAAAACGAATTTTAACGCTGCGATCAGCCACGGGAGCCAGGACTGGCAAAACCCGTAGCACACGCAAGATCACCAAACACGTACGGCCAGTTGTGACTGAGGCTTTACGCAAACGTAACGATAATAAATTTATTTTCAAGCAATAATAATTACAAACTTATTTTGCGTAAAAAACAGTTGAATCATATTTGGAAACTTAAAAGCACTCAATACTCATAGATGCAATACCAATAAATATGGTAAATTCTTATCATTTAAAAAAAAAATTAAAACTATCAACAGAGTCAACCTTTACCTTGCGTTTCAAATGGTTCAAGACAATGTTCCTCTGTCTGAACTTTGGTACAAACTATAGTTTTCCACAGTCCTACGTTGACTTGTGCTGTATAAAGCATTGATGGTTCATCAATTAATGAACGCAATAAGCTTTGATTTACACTATTTTTGGTAAGTAAAGCATATAAGTCAATTTCATCCAGAGAGGATAAGTTACGTTCCTGTTCCATTGAATCGTATAAATATAACTCATTAGACCCATTGGAATTCTCCACTTTCACTTCCTCATCTAAATGATTAATTTTTTCGTTGGCGGCGGATAATCCATTGAAGTCAAGATTGAACTCTACGTATTTCCAGGAAGGGGTGAAGAATCCGATAAGGAAGATAACCAGTGTCATACTGGAAGAAATAAAACTGATGCGAAGAAAAATGGTTGATTCGTTAAACACATGGTTAAACTTGTCCACCATGATCATGTAACCTGGTGTCTTTCCCAACTGCCATAAATACTTATACAGCACAGACTCGTAGGAAGTCCACTCGTTTTAATCGGTGTAATGCTATGCCTTTCAGTTGATATAACGACCAATCGATGTTTCCTGCGAGTGAAGTTTAAATTTAACGCAATCGCTTCTACTGCAATTATAAAACCGACTTAATGAAATTTCATTGTATTTAGCATCGAAATTTTAAAATAATATTTCAATTAATAGTAATTTGCTTATTTTTTTAATTATACAATACAGGCTCTTTAATGCAGAAATCATAATTCGAGTGTTAATAAATCTACACAAACAGATGACTCGTATTTACTATGTATGGAATCATAATAATTATTATTGCATAATAATTATTGATTGAAATATGATGAAACTGCAAAGTGATATTTCATACCATGGTTTATTATGGGAAATTGTATTGTCGGTAATTCTCTCTCTCTCTCTCTCTCTCTCTCTCTCTCTGTTTTATGACATGTCTGACAAACTCTTCCTTGTACACACATGCTCAGAGGCATCAAGGTACTAGAGATGTTTGTATGTTTTCGAAAATGTTAGTTAATTGGTTTTTTCTAACGTTAAATCTTTACCAATAGACCGATAATAAGCGACCTACGTGATTCAATGACCCTTTACAAGGCCTCCTAGAGTTCCTACTCTCTCCTTGCTCTTTCCCAATGAAATATGATTTTTAGATTTTTTATAACGATTTTTAACAGTGGGTGCATATGAGTAATTACGTTATCTGTTTCTGCTCATTCTCTCGTATTCATCAGAAACATTTCAAAGAAGAAATTAAATAACCAATAAATTACAAAGCAACAGAGAAACTTGTGTCAATTAGCAGCCATCTCAATTTATGTCTGATTGTAATAGAATTGAATAAGAATGCTGCTTTATTTCTATATTCTCCATTTGAATCACATCAGTATTTACTATGTTTATCGCTAAACACATGTCTTATTGCGTATATATTCGGATCCTTCGGATAAACACAGGCACGAAAATTTTATTTCATTTTTATCATGTATTTCTTAAGAGGATTAAGCTTCTCGAGAATATATTCAGTGACACGTGTCAATCGAACACGTGTTTGTATTTTTTTTTTATGTGCGTACAGAATATACTTCAACATAATATCGATTAGCCGCCTATCGTGGGAACAAATTAGAACATAACACATCGGAATAAATCAGAAAGCAATCACAATATACATTCATGACTATGGTGGAATACTGGTACTAGTTTTTTTTTTGGCTAATGTTGGAAGAACGTGTTAACTTCTGACTTTAGAATAATTCTCTCTATTCGAACTGCTGCTGGTCACATATGCATCACGTGAACGAATTCTTAGCTATAAATTCAATGTTCATAGTATATATCCATAAAGTTCAGCAGCCAAATCTTAAGACAAAAAAGGTAATGCAAGGTCGTATTGTAGCATGATCGCAATGCATACCATCTACTTAATGGTTTCTTCTTTCAACTATGTACATGTATCTTGAGATACATAGTTCATAGAAGAAACCATTAAGTAGATTGCATCATAGTATATTTCAATCAAGTTCCGTATGTAAGGGAATTTCGCCCTTATAACGTGGGTTTTGCTTTTTTTTTCAAAATCACTTTTCTTTTAAATGCTTTATATTAAAAAGACACTCTGTAAGTATCTAAGTGTTTGCATAACATCCTTTTGAAAAGGTATACCTGTGTATACCCATTTGCATTGATTAAGTATGAACACATAGAATTTCTGAATGCTTTGAATAAGAACTGAGCACGTTGTCAGGGAAAGTTAAAATTACAAAGTATTTTGAATTGTTATCTGCATTAAACTGTTATTAGTATTTAAAGGTAATCTGCGTATAGCGTATATTTTAAAAGAAAGTGAAGTCATTATCTAAGGAAATAAGGAATCATTTTTTCACTTTTATAGGGTGATCATTACAGTCGGGCACGTGATAGAATAGGTGTCAAATTACATATACTGTTGGGGCATAAATGGGGTTTGCATGATAAAAATAAAGTAAAAATGTTAATAATTTTAATTGCATGAACAATGATTAAAAATCAATGAAAATTTATATAATGAGGAATTATCCTTTTTATACTTTAATGGGAAGATCAATACGGTCGGTATGTGATCAAATTATGATGCACACAGTCCGGTAAGCAGAAGTGAAAGCTATTGAAATAAATATACGTTTTCCATGGAATTCTATTTAACAAATCTTTCATCTAAATGAACTGGGTTTAGTGATGAAGATGCCATTAATCCATAGGTTTAGACAGATGACTTAGTACTAAACAGTCGTTTTTTCGATTGAATAAAAATGGATAAGCAAAAGTACCAGAAAGACAGCAGTGGTGACAGTAATGATAACAATGTAAACAACAAAAAAGATTTTATCCAGAATTTCCGAGTATTCGCGGTAAGAAATGGTGTTCACTTCCGAGTCGTAATCCGGCGGATATTCTTCCACGTGCATTCTCCGGTGGTCGCTATTGTATGTCACGTGGTTTTTGTCTGTGACGAATTTACGCTTGAAACAACAGCAGAACGAGTTAATGCATCCGGATGTTTTCTTCTCCCCTTGGGCAAAGGCGTTCAGAATAAAACTGACGATGGTCACTGATATGGTACTATATGCCAGAGTTAAACAAAGATAGACAGCTGTAAAGAAAAAAAAAACAAGTTTCAATAATATTGATTGTAACAAAATATAGGCAATGTAACAAAATGTTTAAAATATGGTTTATAAATATAAAAAGTTAATATCTTGTTGTAAAAATCCCATTTATTTCAAATAAAGAACTAAGCCATGTTTAGCTTATTTGGCCCTGTGATATCTCAAAATTTTAAGTACAAAGAAAAGAAATAAAAATGTTGTAATGTTTTAGTCTAGGATTGATACTAGTACTATTCCAGCATGACATCATCAAAATCAGTACCTTTTTATAAATCCTAAACTTGGAAAAATTAGTTTATTCTATGAAAGAAGAGTTGTTTTAAAGCATTCAGCAACATTTTGATCACTTTTGACGTAAGGCCGATTTTGGCTGAACATGGTCTTAGTCCTGTCTAATTGCTTTTGAATTAATACTCACAAAGATAACAAATATTCTTTGAGGTACTTGGGATGTTGTCAGAAATAAGAGAAAGATACACAGCGTACGCCAACAGCACCGTTAAACAGTACCCCATCTTCTCTCCGGATTCTGGCGGTAGCTTGTAAACCATGGGTATGAGGAACGCCATCAAGATCATAGGAAATATCGTGTTTAAGATATGAAAAGCTGGTTTCCTTCTCAAAGTCAGAGTAAATGTTAGACTAGAGTACGACTCCCCACCACGTGATCTGTCACTCGACTTGATCCCGGTTGCTGAATACAAATCCCACTCGCCATTTTCGTTGTAGAAGCTGGTATCGAATGTTTTCTGGGCATCGAGACTCAGTTGGATCTCGCCTTGTGTGTACCCCCAGGTGCTGATTTTGATAGAGCACGTCTGAGTGTCCAGTGGGTAGTACGTGATGTCGGACTCGCACACCACTTTGTAAATGCCCGTGGGGTTCCAATGGATTCTCCCGTCCCATGTGATTCTCATTGGAATCTTAGAGTCGCTAATCACGGACATGTCTTCAACTCTGTAAGAAATAAGGAAGCGGACATTATGGAATTCACTTTGCAAACCATTGCCGTTGACATTTACCCCCCCCCCCCCCCCCTTTTCTCTTAATATACGTAAAATCTTGAAATCTTGAACAAAATTAATTTCTTTTAGTATACGTAAAATCTTGTTTTTGAACTTAAGAATGATTCTGACAACTGAGCAAAGGTTGTGGTTTTAGGAAAAGAATGATGTAATAGAATATAAAGTTGTATAATCTGATAAAAGAGATGCAATTTTGTTTCAAGATTACGTATGATAACTGTATGGAACCTAGTATAAAGATATTCATTAATGAATGATTGCAATGTGCATTTCTTAAATATAGGAATCTCTGCTCTTAAGATAGCATCCTAATATCTAGCTTTTTTCATTTACTTCTAATGAGCAAAGAACCTGTCAATTTTAACAGCACTCTAATCCTCCTTTCATATCGACTTTTGGTTCGAAGCAGCCTCTCTCACACCATACCATGCAATCTATTGTAATGACTTATAGCTATATTGGTTCTTGTACCAAATTACTTACTTTGAAATGTTAACATACAAAATAAAAACAGTTGCGATCATAACTGTATAAAGAAATTTTTCTTCCTTCAAAATTTTGAAAAAAAAGTTTTTAAAAAAAGGAAAAGAAAACAGACATAGTAAAGAACAATTTCCAGTAATCATAACAATATGAACTGCAATTGCCATAGCTGCTCATTTCATACTATGCTAACTGTAAAACCTAGTTTAACGCTTAATGCTGATCTGGTGTGTTATACTAGTATACATGTGTACTCACGAGTTCTCAATTATAATGGCTGGTGTCCACACATGTTCCTCTGTACTGAAGAGAAAGTTGACACTGCTGTAATCTTGAGAGGTAGACGTGGTGTCCCTCCAAGATAGGCGGTCATCCCTCCAACTCTATAATACATATAAAGGTGAAAGACAAAAATATACATGCAACTACCTACTCACAGAGGTAAAATAGTAGTTGCATCAGTTGCTTTGGGGATCATAGCATGTAAGGCATTTTCCATTGCATGTCTTTTATGAAGGGAATTTGATTGTGATCATGTCCATCTTGATATATAACTTTAAGCTCGATTTTGGAGACCTAGAAATTCGATTTCAACACACACGAATTTACTCAATATTTTTTTTTTATTTAGGGTTAATTTTACAATATTGAAAACACTTTAATAGACCGTTTTTTAAAAATCCAACCCCCTTCCCTTCCATTCATAAAAACCCAAAAGAGACTGGAGTGGGTGAAATCTAAGTAAAAAAGCAAAGAATGATACTAATTGATACATATGACAAGTACATGTATATTATTTTATATGTGCCAATGAAGTTTCGTATAACAAGGATATGGAAAACGATTCTAAAAACCATTACTTACAACTGAAAGATATCCGGATATTGAGAGTACTTGGTCCTTGATATTCTGTAAAAGATTGGCTTTGATAAAGAAAATGATTTAAAATATGTTATTGGACAATGAAAGATTTTTGAAAATGTTTGAAATGTCCAGTTGAAACCACCACTTTAGGGTTGAGTTCACCATAATGTTATATATTATATATCATTTTATATCATTTTTTTTACATAAATACTCAAACAACTTTAATTGCAAAGGCAGCTGGAAATAATTATATTTGTAAAGGGGTCGCTTCGATAGTTGGTGGAACTCATGGTTAAATAAGCGATAGCATATGGACTCTCTGATCGATATGGGAAGGTAATATATATTATTTTGATATATCATGATAATTGAATAATGACAATTATACACAAAACTTGTCCATTCTATGGGTAAAAGTAACTGTTCGAGGCAAAGGATTAAAATTACAAAACAAGAGGTTTTGAGCACAAAATATGTTTTGTTAAACAGTTTCTAATTGATTAACAGCCTTTAATATATCAAATGGGGCTGACCTAACTAATGCCCGGAATTACCCGTACTCCCCACAAACTGTTTGATTTGTCAAATATACTTTGAAGTGCAAAATTAATGTGTTAAAAACCGACAACACAAATTATATACATGTATACATGTTCGCTAATCCATCAATGCCTTCTCAATCTACGCTTACCAATTCGTTCAATGTTAGCAAAGTCAGTGACAATCGTACGTCCACCATTTTGTCTGGGCGCTGGAGGGTGGAGTAGTTGCTGCTATCAAACAGCTCGGCCCGAAGGGCTGTTTCCAGGGCCCGGGAGTAGGTAGGTGGGGTAGGGACGGGGAGTGGAGAACTCTGCGGTAATACATAACCCCACCAGGATACAAACAGTGCTGAGGAAACAAATCAAAAGTTTTGTACTTAAATGTACCCGCAATAGTCCGAAACCATAATGCATTAGAATCATTTATGTTTCTGAAAATAAAGAAAGGCCTATCGGTAATAACGTTGTTCATTAAGACGTTATTTGCGTTGTTCACGACATCAGAAACTCGTTATTACGCCTTTGGAATGCGTTAATTATAAGTGTTTTTAGCGTTATAATGCGTTTTTTGAATGAAATCGGGGGGGGGGGGGGGGTGCTTGTGGGTGGGGTAACATACATTTTTTTTATCTGATGTAAATTCAAGAAAAATGTTTGCTGCGAGATAACCCCCCCCCCTCCCCACCCCCCGATGCTACAAATGTACGTGCCTGTTCAATACAGACGATGCAAATTTATTCCTATTTGGTTTGATAATCATTTGAACGCCCTCTCTGTCAATTATAACCAAGCCCATAAAACCTTTTTGAACTTCTCTATATAACCCCTTTTAGATTGTTTGTAGACGTGCTTTTATTTTAAATGAATTTTTCGTTGCCAGCGGGAGGTGTGGTTCGTCAAGCAAGGATTCGGTGCTAGTTTTGTTAATATCAACATGTAAATCCTACTTGTTTCCTTTGTATATATCAACAACTAAATATTGCTTCTTCTCAAAACAATTTTTATTTTTCTTTACTATTATTTATTTTCCTGCTCTTAAGCAAGTTTGATGGAGGAATAACAACCCTTGATTATTTTATGCATATTTACTCAACATGTTTGTGTTAAAGTTTTCTTGTAAAGGGAGTGTCTCTCCCTTATCTCACGGTCATTTGCGCTTGCAATGTAAAGGTGTTATTAATTGCATCAATAGCTTTTATAAAGCAAACGAATGTACGAAATCGGCCACACAATTTTTGACAAGACACCTGGTAAGCATGCAGACTAAGAAATGTGTGCAATACTTGATCTACATGACAGGGAGATGAAGCGATTATAATTGCGACATACAGGGTAACCAAATATGATACATCGTTGATTGAGAGTAAAACTTCAAGACATTCTGTTTTTTGGTTAGCCAGACAGTCTGAGAATCATACATTTGAAATTGTACACTTTAGATACAAATATAGTCAGGCATGAATCATATGTTGCGTTTCCCCCGGCTCATTTAATCAAATACCTCCGAGATTTAAAATCCCTCCATTTTCCCCCATTAGTTTACGTAAATGGTTATCAATATTATTCATTATACAATAACAACTTTTAGAAACTTACCGAGTGTATGGACACCAGCCTTGAATGACATCGTCAACCGGGTAATTGCTTCTTAGGGGGTGAAATCGCAACGGACACGATGATCACTCTACCGTGGTGAAATAAAATCTCTTTTTGCTATGATTGATGGAAGTGGTTTTCAAGCCCCATGGGTCACACTATTCACCTGAATGTTTTTTTTTAAATCCCCAATTTACTAAATGAACTATCACAGTGCAAAATTCATTGTTTTATGATGAACTTTATTTGGGACTTCGCAAACTAGAGAGAGGTTATATTCTCAAGAACCACTAATCTCTTAAAGCAACATTGCGAAATTATATGCTTTTCATGTCCCGCCATCAAAGAGTTATTGATTTCATTTAATTACCTAATAACTATGAATACATTTTAGCTCACCTGAACCGAAGGTTCAAGTGAGCTTTTCTGATCACCCGTTGTCCGTCGTCCGTCCGTCTGTTAACTTTACATTTTTGACTTCTTCTCTAGGACCACTGGGCCAAATTTAACCAAACTTGGTACAGAACATCCTTATTGAAAACGAATTCTAAATTATTAAAATAAAGGGCCGAATCCTTTTTAAAAGGTGGGTAATTACGAAACAGTGAAAATAGGGTATATGTCTTTAAAAATCTTCTTCTAAAGAACCACTGCATCAGAAATGCCAATATTTACACCAAAGCTGTATATATAGTGAAGATTGTTAAAATAGTGACCCCTGAACCAATACTGGTGCCCCAGGAGGGGTTCAAAGTTTAACATAGAAATATAATTGGGAAATGTTTAAAAATCTTCTTCTTTTGAACCACTATGCTAAAATTTATGAGATTACTAAACAAGCATCCTCTGATATTGTAGATTCTAAATTGTTAAAATCGTGACCCCCGGACTAACACTAGTGTCCCAGGAGGGGTTAAAAGTTTAACATAGAAATATAATGGGGAAATGTTTAACAATCTCTTCTCAAGAAATACAATGTTACGATTCGTGATATTACTATACTAACATTCTCAAATAGTGTAGATTCTAACTTGTTAAAACCGTGACCCCCAGACCAATATGTGAGCCCCAAGAGGGGTTCAAAGTTTAACATATAGACATATATGGAAGATTTATAAAAATCTTCTTTTAATGAAATACATTACAAAAAATTGTAAATTACTATTCAAGCAGTCTTAAATAGTATATATTCTAAATTGTTAAAAACATGACCTTCAGTCCAATCCTGGGGCCCCAAGAGGGATTCAAATTTCAAGATAGAAATATATATAAACGTTTTAAAATCTTCTACTCAATAACTACAATACTACAATGTGTGAGATTACAATGCATGCATCCTAAGATAGTGAAGATATAAACTTTTTAAAATTGTGACACCTGAGACAATACTGGGGCCTTAGATGGGTTCAAATTTCAACATAGAAGTATATAGGAAAAATATCTAAACAAATTTTTCTCAAGAAATAAAATGCTACGTCAAGTTAATTTACTATATAAGCATCTTCATGTCTTCATATCCTCATATGAAGGTCACAGTGACATTCTTTCACTTTTCATGATTGTTTATAGTTCATATTACAATTTTGTAAACTTTGATACGTTAAGGGCTAGGATAAGATTGGTCAGATGATATATCTTAGATCTTTAAATATGATGTACAAAAATTAGGCTTCTTTTTATGTATTGTTTAACTTATTGTCAATTCTTTGAGTTTTACAATATTTTTAAAGAGTTTTATATTGTATATACGGGAACTGTTGTTCAGGTGAGCGATGTGGCCCATGGGCCTCTTGTTATTCACAAATCGTATAACTTT
This sequence comes from Magallana nippona, assembly GCA_033439105.1. NCBI lineage: Eukaryota > Metazoa > Mollusca > Bivalvia > Ostreida > Ostreidae > Magallana > Magallana nippona. The sequence continues at coordinate 43,427,233 of CM065926.1, forward strand.
CTTTTTTCTTGACAAACCTTTCATGTCTTGTCAATACTTTCACAGATCGTCGACAACAGCAACCAATGTGTACGATTCTCTTCCATCTGGAGGAGAGCTATACGGAATTTGGTACGTGGCTTGAGAAAATGACTGTCACAATAGTAAGATGTCACCTCTATATTCTACAGAATATTAGTTTTCCAATTTATTTTTATGGTTAAATTTGAAGTCTACTGGGACCTCCTTCCTTTACCCGTGGGTGACGTAACAAACTTCAATATATAAGAATGCTTAAAGTATGTAACAGTTATTACATTATTAACTATTTGGTTCCTGAGAAAAAGACATCAGAAACAATTATCACAATTTACCAATCATCCCCTTCTTATAAGAGGACTAAGGCAATTTTAAGAATGGTTTGTTTAAAATTGGGTTGGAATTGGTTCGTTTGCTCTAAATAAGAAAATAAAGTGTAAAAGCCTTCAGCTCTGGTGAGCTAGAAAAGATGGCTATATTCAATTTACTAAATGTAACAGAATTTAATGACATTGGTCTGTTTGTTTGCAGAAGTTACTGTTCGAGATCTGATCTGATTGTTTGTGTTAATTTCATGCTTTTATAGTAGCAAGCTGGATATCTTTAATTAGTTAATTAATGAGCAACTCAATATCAAGAAACCAAACGTCAATAAAATTAAATAGATTTACAAGTATTAATTATACAACAAACAACAAAGCTATGAAAAAATCATCAAAAGCAAAGTCCCTGTATTTTCCGTTTTCCATTATATTTAAACTTGATAATCATTGATCACAGAGTTAGGCTTCTTTTTGATTTCGAAAAATGGTACTTCAATAAAAAAAATAATGAAAAGATTTGTAATCATGTACAAGACAATTTACTTTAATTTTACCTGATCAGTGCAATTGATTTTAGGGTAGACTTCATCATCTAATCAGGGCAGATTATAATACTTGTTTGGTCGTATCGATGTAAATTACCTCGTAAAGCTTTCAGTAGACAGGATTAATGTCTTCTAATGTTCCATACTCTGATTTGCCGGTGCTTCTTTAATCAAAGCTACAATTTCTGATAAATCATTCAAAATAAATATCAATGTTTTGGGTTTTTTTTTAGTTTTGGAAACGAGAGAGAGAGAGAGAGAGAGAGAGAGAGAGAGAGAGAGAGAGAGAGAGAGAGAATTAATTCATTCAATGCGTCTGCTTTGAGAATCTGTTTTTGTCATTGAATATTAAAAAAAAATTAAATTTTACAAAATGAAACCATTTCCATTAAAGTTTTACATTGACCTTATTTGACTGGCCTTGACTGATGACCTTTATTGTCACCGAGTACAAGAACCTTGCACATTCAAGAACTGAGACGATGAGTATTCAGATAAAATACCTTCGATTTTTCACGTAGTTGGGCATACAAAAAATATAATTGCAGAATCGCTAAAATTCGTGGAGACCAATTTTCGTGGATTGTGAATTTTTCAGATATTACATGTAATTTATTAATGAATAAAATCTGCAATTTATGATTCCTTGGTGAGGATTGTGGAATTGAGGTGTTCCCACAAAAATCGAACCACTACAAATACTAATAATTCCACAGTACATATACATGTATCAGCTTGGCTTGTTTGTACATGCATATAAAATACCAATTTTAGTCGGTTTTAGAATAGCCTTACCATACTCCCTCCATCATAGATCTATTTACAGCAACTGTTCAGAGTTTTAAAATGATTGAATTTATTCCAACTTGAATAGATAGTTTATTTATGACTTACGTAACTTTATCAACTGTATTCAATTTCTAAAGCGACGTCCTCGTCAAAATTAAATCAGTAAAATAAAGAAAGGAATAAGAAAATTCACAGGATGATCAAGGATCAACATTTTATTCTATTCCAACTGCTTTGGGTGATGAGGCTGACCATAGAAGGCATTGCCCGAGGCGTTTCTCGGTTGAATCTGATGTAAGAATTTAGAAAATGTTTAAGATACTTACAATTTTGTTCAATGTAATCGCTGTTTTAATCTAGAAACTTTGAAGTAAATTATGTTATTTTATATAATTTTTAGCATTTTTTTTTCGGGAACATGGCATCTTGAGCTGCAACTTTTCTATTGGTGCGTTCCATGATGCACGCTTGCGCATCAAAGTATACAGGAATACGCCATTTTGAGCGAGCAAATGCGTTTATGAGGTTATGAACGCAACTAGTTGGCGGTTGTTAAGAATTGATAATGAGCGAGAGTGCAATAGGTATGAAATTTTAATTTGCTAAGAACTACATTTATTCCCACTTCTCTCTTCCCCCCTTTACAGTACTGTCCTTATTGATATTGGATAAATCTATACTACTCTAGCTAGTTCATTCAGACTCACTACATCTGAAAATTTAAGTGCTTGTTAAACATAACAAACTTCATTTGCCAAATTTAGTGAAAATGAATTATGTAAGCTTGGTGACCGACACTCGCAATAGTTCAAAAAAATACCCGGTAAAAAGTTAACTTTAATATTAAATGTATTTTTATAAAGAAAAAAAAACACCATATAGGTCTCGATTTCAAGAGGGCAATAATTTGATAATAAATATCTTAAAAAGTTCCAGATCAGCAAAGTTTAAGTTAGCATTTAAACCCCCATGTAAACATAAACTTAGATTGAATACTGGGAATCTTGTACACAAAACATGTCGGGACAACTCCCAGAGATCAAACCGCCTCGAGCTGCGAGGAACGCTTTGCTTTTAAAAGTCTGTTAATTAACAATTGGGGCTCTCGAAGAATGACTTACCTAGGAATTTAATTAGGTCAATATTCTCACATCATGGATACCCTTTATTGTCTGGGAGTATACAAACTTGGAGAGAGTAATGCAGCAAGGATATTCATTTTCCGTATGTGGATTGGTTATGGGTTCGATGCCACCGAAATAGCTATGGCGTGGATAAACACGGGGTTTAGCTTCATAAGTGACCACTGGAGAAATGTTTTTTTCGCCTATCTTGCCTTGATTTTTGTGGCAGCTTTGGTATTAACGTTTCTGATCTCGCGTTACGAGCACAAGTCGGAGAGAGTGGTGTATTTGATAGGCTATTTCAAGCTGACAGCTACTGTGACCGCTTGCTTCATCTTCTTTCAGTTATATTTCCAGAGCAAGCGAGACCCCTTGACGTTAGTGCTAATGGTGGTCACAGGGGCGGACATAGCTATGAATTTCGTGGAAATGGCAGCAGGATTCGCGGGTCTCGATCAAAACAGGATAGCTCCTTTAATTGGTTCAGACACTGGGAGGTGAAGATGTTTTCAGCCTGTGTGTAAAAATTCTGGTGCCAAAATTGAAATTCTAGTGAAATTTTAACTGCGATTCTCATTTATTAACGATGGATATTTTTTACTTTTAAATTTATGCTGCACTGCGCAAGAAGATATTGAGCCATGCATCAAGTACTCCCTTTATGGATGCAAACCCATTAGTGTTACATGTATTATAGATGTATAAACTATTTATGTTACCGTTAGACTTTATATATGTTTACTACTCGTGTATTTTTAAGGGAATAGAACAAACACTTACGTATATATATGTATGTAAATAAAGTGGCGATAAGACATTCCAATCTGCATTTTAAAACACATACTTCAGATAAACAGTTCTGAAACCTGTGTACATATGTCGTAAATCAGCTGTGACCGACAAGGTCACCTGAACCAGTAGATAAGTGGACTGTATTATGTACATGTATAAGTTTTCTTTTTAAATTCATTGTATTCCAAATCAATTTCTGTAATTGGTTGGGATTTAAATGCGCTTTAGTGTAAACAGCTCTAAAAGTAACAGAAATCATTTCAACTTTTTCACCTTACAGCAATCTCAGTTTACATATCGATTTATGCATCTGTGTGCATTTGCACGAAATTTGCTCCGATTATTTAAAAGTCTCTACACAGCCAAACTAAGGAGGTAATTTCTGCCACAGCCTGCAACCAACTTTGAAAACTCATGCTAGTTCTCCTGTTTCAAAAAGTCCTCTTTGTCAACCAAATCCTATGAAGAGCACTAGCTGTCTTTAACAGACGTGAGGTTGCTATCATATTTACGCAGAGCTCTGTTGTCAAACTCTGAGGAATGTTTGAACAACCAACATAGATTTCTGCTAACCAATATATATATGTATTTATCATTGTGGCTTTGTCTGTTTTACTATTGTTCACCTGGCAGACCTATTTATTTTTGATCATGCACAAGATGATCAGAAATATATCATTTTCATTTTAAGTATCATATACATTTGCAAATGCAAATCTACGCAATGGATACAAGTGTATTTTATTACTTGCAGAAAATAAATGTTGCTTTAGACAGATTTGAATGTTATTGAATATAAACTACATAATATTGCATTTAATGACTCTGATTTGTATTCAGTTTTGATGACAGAAAAAAAAGGTCAATTTCAATTGCAGTGCAGCAATCTGCTTTGCAATTTCATGCTCCAAATAAATGCATGACATGTAAAATCGAACTGAAATTGCATTTTGTCAAGAGACTTCCTAGTTTACATACATTTTCACAAGCTTCAATGCTTCAAGCTCAGAATGCACATCACTGATCTGTCCTCCTAGACACTGAAGTCTTATATCTGAACTTCACTTCAGCTTTCTGAGACCACCATTACTGACTGCAACAATAAGAAGAGTCAATAGTTTCTGCTGTCTTTGTCACTGATTTTCACTCAAATCCCTCATTTTCAGCTGACCATATGGAGAGTGTTCTACCAAAGAACAATCATTAGTTCTTCCAAGTAACACAACAGTTATAGTCATCAGTTCCCTCCCCCTCCTTTCTTGCGGTATCTAGCCATCTTGACGGGGCGTAGGTAGGGATTGTCTATGGCCTCAGGGTCAGTGGTCTCCCCTTCCTGTTCGTTTGTCTCCCCATCCTTGGGCCCTCCCTGGGAGGACTTTGATGATTTTCCAGAAGGAGTAGGCTGTGCTTCCTCCTCCTGAGCCAGGAGATCCTGATCCTTTGGTAGGAGAGCATTGAGATAAGGCAGAGGGTGGGGGGTTACAGCTATCACTGCAAGACGAAAGTATTATATAGTAATCAGTGATTAAAAAAGATAATTGGCAGTGAAAAATTACATTATATTTTCAAAAAATTCTACAGATGTAAAATTCATACTTTTATATCTGTAAATTTGAAAACCATGCAAGCTTTACAAAGATGAAAACAAGGATTATTGATTAGATTGTTTATAACAAAAAATGGCTGATGCATGTACATGTAAAATGCACAAAGTAAATGTGTAGATCATTTAGATCATACCTCCAGCAATCAATACTATACCCATGTGTCTCAATCAAATAAGAATTAAACTTGTTGCATTGAAATAGTGTATTTATAAAGTGCAATTCTTTGTTACATTATAAACTTATCTAAAACTACGTGTACATGAAGCATATTTATGCATACTTGAAGCAATGTGACCAAGAAACAATTGATTGCCCTAGGCCTTACATTGCTAATGGTATGAAATAAACAAAATCTGGTATAATGTTTAACGATAAAAATTCAAAATTAGGCCAAAATTAATGACTTTGGTTTTTGGTTGAATTCTTCCTTCGAAAAAAGATCCAAGGCCTTACAGAGCTAAGATATGATCAAGAGAAAAAGCTAACAGATGAAAAACAGGAAATTTCATACCATAATATGACCTGTCAAAAGACAGGCATATAAAAAGGTTTTCTTGAAAAAAAATTATTAGGTCATCATAAATGCACAGTACTGTAAATCTTTCTAAGAAAACTTACATGGGAATAGATTGGCATCATCTCTAATGAGTGACTGAGTTTCTCCTGTTTTGGCAATGAAACGAGTCAGGGCTCGCTCGACGTCCCGTTTTTGTGACGCTGCCTTTTCTCGAATAATCTGGTACTCATTTATTGGAGCTTTTTGTGTCTGATTTTCAAAAAAAAACAAAACAAAAAACATTTCAGTAAATAAATTTACATGGTCATTCACTGAATATTAGAGATGTGGAAGTCAAAATGCCCCGCACATTTGCTATGAAAACAATAAGAACTATACTGCGCAATGTTCAACAACATATACTTACAATGGTTGTGACAACTTACGGTAATTTCAATTTTTTATCATTCAAATCAGCCTTAAATAAAATTTTAATTTGAACTTTTTTAAAATAAAGAAAGAAATTTGTTATTCTTAAAATTGTGATATATATCAGCAAAATTTTCATTTTTCTTTGATATTCAAACTTCTCTTATGGGTAAATCAAATGTATAGGTTCTGTCTGTTAATATGAAAATAATGGAATTACTTCTGTATATAGTGACTTCCAATCTAATAGCAGTAATACTCTAAACAAGATCTAACAACACCCCATACCAGAACACCTCAGACTATTATCATCAATAATTTTCAGAGTTGCCTCCCTTTGTAAAGCAATATATCTGTACATGCATTACTCACCAGTGTCCTGATGTATGTGTGAGGGTCAGGAAATGCTGGCATGTGGTCTGGGATATGGGAGGGGTGTGGCATTTTATCCCCAGCCTGTAATGTCCTTGGGTTGGGTGTGGGGGTGCTGTGTGAAGCTGGAAATTAATTACAAAATTGCATATAACTCAAAATATTATTTTAATTAAAAAACCCAAACAGTGAAACTTTATAAGTAAATTTCATTCTATTAAGAAATGAGAGAGAGAGAGAGAGAGAGAGAGAGAGAGAGAGAGAGAGAGAGAGAGAGAGAGAGAGAGAGAGAGAGAGAGAGAGATGCACACACAACGCACACAAGTATCAAAGTACAGACAGCTGCATGCTTAAAATTGGATAATCTTGTTAGTACAATCAAAGGTACAATATAGATAGAAATAATTTCATGGGTCTAGTTTTTGAAATTTTCTTGTAACAAATTTTTTGAATTGAGATAAATTTTGCCAAAACGTTTTCAAAAATGTCCATCAACAATGATAACAGAAGAAAAAGAAATTAAAATGAAAATCATACTTTTTAGTGAATTAATTTCAAAAACTCTTCTCAATTTCAAAAGACAGAATCAGCTAAAACAAAGCATAAATTGACAATGCATAGTTAACTCTCAACATATCAAAATGAGAAAAACTTACGAGGGAGGAAGACTGATTTGTTTGGTCTTTTGGCATGCGCTGGTAAACCTTGAAGATTCTGACCTACAACAAAACAAACCCAGTTTCAATCTCTCAGTGCTAAATTGGCTTCGGTGATAACAAGTATAAACCAAGACGAAATTACTCAGAACAAAACAATTTTCTCTGTTTAATCAGGAAATAATAAAAACAGAGGTTTATAAAACACACTATCAGGTTAGGTAACTTACCCATTTCAATAAGAGCCATAACAACATCTGTCATCATTCCTTCTGTTCTACCAGCCAATTCAGCAAAGGCTTGTGAGCTCCGTCCTAGTTCTGTTAAAACTGAAAAAATATATACATGTAACTATAGATTAGAACTGCTAGATGATACATTGCATTGCAGTAAATGATTACTTTGGGCTTCTTCCTTTAACAATGAAATAATAAAAGTTACTTGTAGCAACAATTACAAAAACAGTAATTGTGTTATCATTAAGTCAAAGTCAAACATGACTGATATGTCATAAGATGTACAATAACATGAGGTAACCCAATCAATTTTCATATACAAAATGAAAACATTCCTTTTCAGTCACTCTGCTGTCTGACTTTTTAGTATAGGATGGACTTTAATTGTACTTTTGTATACATATACTGTATTTCTAGGCAGAATATAGACACATTGTTATAAAAATATTCAAACAAGTTATGAAATTTTTTTTGCTGTAAGCATTATCTGTTTCATGTATATTGGAAGATTGATCATGGGGATTTGAGAGTACTTGTGATCCATATAGTTTTGGAGAACATATGCATGATATACATTTATCAAATTTTAACTGATTCAGTGATTCACATTAAATTTGGAAGTCCATGTACATATTAAATCTTGGCCGACTATCTAAGCTTCTTAAAAATAGAAAATACATGTAATAACTTTGATGCATTTAGATTTTCTAAAATCATAAATTTATTTTATTTCTAACTTTATCATACAGGCTCTTTCATGTCATTTGCAACACAAAATCCTGGTAGACAGTTTATTTATAGCCAATGCCTTTAACATATCTAAGATCGATAGGGTGTTTTAAAACAGAAATATTGCATTTGTTCATGCTACTAAGTGAACAAATATAGTTCCAGCACAGAGTTATTAATGAATATTAAACATTGTTAAACAGTTGTTTTTACTGTAAAGATGTCTCCCTCATTCATTTGTGATCTGGGGGGGTTAATGCCTCTGTTCCCTTGTGGGCTTGTACCTGATATAGAATTTGATAGCCCTGATTACTGCTAATATTTAAAAGTGCAGACTTGCTCATCTGCACCTATAAAGGGAGACTACTTAATGCAGGCAGGGTAGTCTGCACAGCTGCGAATTTCAAAAAGTACAAGATAATTCAACGAAAAGCAGGGATAAATGCACACTTGCACCAACAACATGAACCTAAAGCAAGCATGGTATGCCGCACACTTGCGCCAGAGAGACCAAAACACTATAGCTGCAGGGATGACCACGCACTAGCACCCTGCTACAATCACCACTAAAAGGAGCAGGAATGATTGCACACTTAGCTTGATGCGACACTGAGCAGGGATGACCGCAAACTCAAAATACTCATATCAAAAGATACAATAAATTGGGTAATTCATAAATATTTTTTTTTTTATCAAAGGACAATAGGCCTTACTCTAGCACACCTTGTTGCACTTACAACTCTTCTTTATTGTATGAGAATGGTTTGTATACCTCCATACGTATATATATAACAAATATAGATTAGATGCCAAAGTGTACTCACAGCTCTGAAGCATTTCTGTTAGTGTCTCCACGGCCGCTTCCTCGGCCCTTTCAAATCCTACTTCTGATGCTAGGGCACTAACCGCTACCTTTAATGCCTTTCGGCAGGAAACTGCTCTGGCATCAGACTCCAACGACATCTTAAAGAATTTAAAAAGAAATAAAGGTGTCAAACCAAAATCTTAGGAAGCCGCCATCTTTTTATTTTTAAAAATGCCGAGCCCGATGTTAATGGTTTATGTGCAGAAGACTCAAGTTTGTATGTGAAATTTACCTGCACGATTCGCATTTGTACCATTGTATAAGTAGAAAAAGGTTTAAAATGTTGACATTATTTAAAATTCAATCGCAAATGGTTATCAGTTGTATGATTGAAAAAAGTGCGGGAAAGATAGCATATTGATGTCTACGTTAACATGGTTATTATAAAACCCAGCAAATGCAAATCATGATGTCAAATACTCATCTGTCAATATTTGTTGTCGATACAATATGGAAATATGGTTTCACTTGATCGATAATTATTTTGATGGAAAACTTTCAACGGTGCTACCGTTTCAAGTTCTCCATCAAAATAATTACCGTGGTGTCCACAGAGACATAAATAACTGTTATTTATGTCTCTGGGTGTGCAGTTGTAAGTTTTTTGGTAAGGCCTTGACCCATTATATTTTCTCCTTGGCCATATCACCCACAGAGAGCTTTTGGATAATGGGTATGGCGTAACATCAAACAGTGTTTCAAGGTCAAAGGTTAAGATTTATATATATATCAGAACTCTTTGAAAAATCCTTATCCATTATTATTCACACTTCACATAAACAGATAGGCCAAAATAATGCTTGTAGGTGAAGGGTGTGCAGTGACCTTGATCTAAGTTCTTAGTTCATTGGTTAAGATCAAACAAGATATCTTTGAAATCCAGTTTTAGACCTTAATTTCTCTCACTTTGACCAAATCTTACACAGAATTTACACCAGTAAGGGGTATACTCTGACCTTGAATCAAGTTTTAAGTGTGAAAGGTCAAGATCATAGCTGACCTCTGTTTAAAATCCTTATCAAGACCCTAGATGCTATATACTACACCCATATGATGCTGTATGATGTATGTGTTAAGGTCTATAACTAAATTTCTATGGTAAGTCGGCTAGATGTTAAGGTTATAAGCAAATTAAGTCCATTCAGTCCTTTATATTCTTTTCATCTCTGTGTTCTTTACCAAGCAGGTCCCTTAAAGTTTAGAGATGGTCACTATCTAAATGATGTCATTTATATAGCTATTTAATTTGCTACGCCCTTCTGTCTAACATCCTCACAACATCAGGGGTCCTGAGTCCACTCAGACTTCGGACCATCGTCGCAAACCACAGACAATACCGGTATGTATGATCCTTTCCTATCTGGCAGGGTGAGAGAGAACTATGTGAACTCCGGACCGTACGTGGCTTGAGACAACGATGGTCCCTTTACTCAAAAAAGTTCATGGTCCCTCTGTTTATCAAAGTGAAAATGCATGCTCTATGAGAAGCAATTAACATGTACGTATCATGATTTATCTTAAATTTTATATTTATCTTTTATAGGGGGCCCTCTTGCACTTTCACTCTTAAATCCGCCTCAGGATTTATGTATATAAATGCATATACATTATAATCACCACAAGAGTATGGATGTAATTAAAATTTAGTTATTATTAAAATTACTCGGTGAAATAAAAATTTTGCTAAAGCTAGATTAATTGTGTTAATGCTTAGATACCAAGATTTATGTATATGCAGAGCAAGAAGAGTTAATAAAAGAACCAGACCATTAATAATTACAGAAAAAAATTAACTGATTACTTTAGACAGTTAGACTGTGGGATTCTAGGATGCCCTCTACCTGTTTATTTATGCAGCTTGAACACAAATGATAACAGACTCTTAGCCTAACAACATCCAATTAAGATGTGGGACAATTCTGGCACCCTCCCATCCTCCAACACAAGCAATTTGTCTAGAACTCCACACTCTCTGATAAACCCTGCAACAAGGGAATCTAAGCACTAATCTCTTCAGATAAATTAATAAGCTTTTCTTCTATGTCAACAGACCAGGAGACAGTATTTCAGTGATATGGCAGATGAACTAGCTCTCCATGTGTAACAGTGGGTTTTGTGATCTGTAGCTGATTCTGATGGGAACTTTTATCAGGTACTGGAATGGTACCAGACCACTTGATAATGTCAGGACACAGGCCTACATGTAATAATGTTACCCATCAAGACTGTACACTGGAGGGACTACATCTCTAATGGTCAGTCATCACAACCTTAGATATACATGCAGGTAAGAGTTACTCCCCCTTTATTACAATGTATATTTTTCTCATGAAACAGATGCATTTTGCATTCAGTTTATCTGGCCCCATAAATGAAACATCAGATATGGTACCATGATGATACACATTTAGAAGACCAATAATTTGCAAATGTGCATTGATCGAGCTATTCATGATTGAGTTTTCTATGATATTGTTCATATAACTTGGCAATGGTCAGAATTTAAAGTTTTATATGCATGTAAGACTGCTTGTGTTTTCCATATTTGATGGAAGTACCATCATTATATTGAAATAGGAAACAATGCAAATGAAAGTAGTTGAGTCAGAATTAAGATATAAGAGGAGGATTTGCATGTGTTTGGAATTAATGTGGATAATTAGGAGCCTGAAATGTTACATAATATGCATATGCCATATTGCAATCCATTCATTTATAATCATAAAACATGTAGATATTTTACATATTTGTATAAATTTCAAAAAAAATCTATGGTTATAGTTATATAAATTTTGATAGTACCAATATATATATGATATAACACTCAGAAGTACAATTTGAAAACATGATTTTTAAAGATCTGAATTTGATCTGCCAAAAATGCTACAGTATTTGATAGAGCTAGATCTAATTAGCAAAGACAGGCACATGCACAGATCTAAAGAGGGAGGGGTCAGGAGGTCGGGATCCCCCTGAAAAATTCAAACTTATTAAATTCTCATGGTAAAATTTCCAAAAACAGGCCTCAGATACCCCCTTCCAAACACATTTATCCCTTGAACCTCTCGTGGAAAAATTTTCTGGATCTGCATGCGCATGAGGCCAATAAAGGTTTACTTAGTATATAGTTAAAATAATTTATTGACCAGAAGAATTTTATATTTACATGTAGTACTCCAGGCATTGACTTGGTATGAGTGGTTACATTGATCACCAATAATGCGGCATGAGAGATAACTCTGTCATTTACATGGCAAACCATGATGTACAAGATACATATTTTTTATTATTAAATTAAATTTAGGTTTTAAACAGTGATTGGCTAGCTCACATCTTTTGTGAAGATCTTTTTTTCTCATATAATTTGTCAATAGAGGAAATAATACAATGTGATAAAAGTTTAATAAGATAATTAATATGCAAGTTTTTCTCTCTGCCAGAAGTGTACATGTACATGGATGCATGGCTGATGATTTCACCTTGACTTTTCCCTTTCAGGTATTTGTTAACGACCTCTGTAAGTAGACGTTTATCAAGTCTATGCACTAGACAATATCATAAACTGATAGAGAGAAAGAGGGCTGCATAGATTATCTATACTGTTCAAACAAACTACAGAAACAGCAGTCATATAGATATCACAGATTGGCAATGCTAAAGAGTGAATTTGGCCATTGTTCAAATCTGCCCCCTCTCCTGACATATCTATATGTATCAGAAAATGATTTTGTCCTCAAATATTGATAACATACTCTTTTTATCTTCAACTTTGTTTTGAATGCTGGACTGACAGTGACCCATATAGTAGCCGATGATGTTTATTTTATGCATCAGTCTATATATAAACTCATTTTTAATAGCAATTAAAGAAATTCTGGTTGCTTCTTTTTCATGTTGTTTTTTTTAAAAGAAATTGAATTTTCCTTCATCCAAATCAAAAATATGTGTATGTATACAAATAATGTCATGTATCTTTATCTTTTAAATTTAAAAATTACTATAAAGAAAAAAACCTACAACACTGAGGCATCTTAAATGGTCGGATCTAAAAGACAGATACTGAGCCAGCAAATTTATTTTACGTAAAGCACTAGATATGGCCAAAGACACGGATATAGTAAAACTGTAGTAGCTAGAACTTTTTCTATATCTTGAAAGTAAAAAATTCTTATTAAAAAAGAAACTTCCTTACAGAAATAAATCCCTGTTGTACTTGGATTACAGTGAAAGAAATCATTGATTCAGATGACCTTATATAAAGTTGGATATTGTTATCAGAAATTACTTCGATTTTGGGGTGAAGAATTATTTTAAACAAGAATTTACAGACAAATCTCAAGAATTCCTTCACACACCAGTAATGTGACCTCTAGGTCATGTTTATAGAATTACATGTAATTTTTCAATAGGAACAACTGTACCTAAGTACCACTTTGGTAGGTAAAGTATTATTACATCAGTTAAATGTCTTAGAAGTGGCACTAAATTTGAAACCAGTACACCAATATCCAATTTACCTCACCTTACCTGCAGTGTTGATTTAAGGAGTTCAAATGGTGAGGTGACAAACAGTTTCAAAATGATGAATTTTTTGGCATTTCAATGAGATTTGAATTTAATTGCCTTCATAAGATGGAGAATCAAGAACAGCCAAGAGTTATTGAAATTCCATTTTTAGCCTTTAATTTTCTATTCCCGTAGCCTATCAACTCGGAGCACTGTCCTCAAAATTAGTATCATAATGTTGCACTGGTTTTTATTGAGGGGGAAAAAAACTGGAAAAGTTTCAATCCTAATTTTAGTGATTTATTTGCATGATCCATGTTAGGGAGGTACTTAATAATAGAAACTTATAGATAAATTTAGAACAACAAATCATTATAGGTGATATTAGAAATTCCTTAATCGAAACATTTATTTTTTTCCGATGGCTATAATGTCCTTGTATATTAAATTGGCAAGCTATCAGAAATAAAAGGGTATCTATACTCTTCACCCCATAAAACTTTCAGATTTGGCATGTACATGCATTGTCAATGGCTAATATCGCTGAAAATAATAAAAGTCCTGCAGCTAAACGTTTTTGCCATATTTTTTTTCTGTGATGGTTAATAATTACACTATGTTTAATGAATGTCATTTTTCGACTATTATTTTACTAATACATGTACTAGACATTGATCATCATTCATTTCATAAGAATAAAGGGTTTCTTTTACTACCAGTAATTATTAGTCCTTCATAATTTTTTCGTTGATGCTATATGAGCATAGCAGTTGGTCCACCGATGATGCACTGGAATCTGATATAATGATAAAGTAAATAATTCTCATTGCTTGTGTCATCTAGGTCTTGACACATATATAAATGAATCAGTTTCTAATAATTGTGGTAAAAAGAGTGCATGAAGATGTTTTGTAGACAGGTCAATGAGTTTTTTTAAATGCAAAAATGTATTTATTTTTTTTTATCATAATATTAGCTATTTTTTCAAAACTTATTTTTTTTTTTTTATATTATACCTATGTTGTTGGTTGGTTTTATGAATAGGGCAGTGTACTGCATGGCCATTTAAAACAATTAAAAATGTTGTAACATTTAATTTATTTAAAAGATTGGATGTATGATTTTTTCAAGCTTACTGCAGCATACTAATTTATTACTGAAAAAAAGGCTGAATATTTGAAATGCATTTATAAATCTGTGAAAACTTGATTTGCAAATCAAGCTATTAACCTTTTGATTGAGTGAGCTGAATTCTATTAACCTTTGACCTATTGCTCCCATTATATTGAAGTCTTTCTCACCTGGCTAAGGTGATTTGCTATTATTATAGTGATATTTGTTCACGGTGGGTTCAGAATGATATTCTTCAATGGAGAGTTTATTATTGTTGTGATCTGATTAAATCGACAGTGCTACTTAGTGAATCACCCCGCTCTCTCCTCCCATCCCCAGAAAACAAGCTTTAAAGTACCAAGACACAATGCTCTTCCCACCAAAGTGATTTCATTGTATAACAGGTGGAAAAGCGGTGGAGTTACATAGGAAGCAAATTCCTTGTGGATGAACCATTTTTAATTAAGTTTGAAAAATATTTCATGCGCAAATACAGATTTAAGGAACATGTAGGATTTTGTGCTTTGAGTTTGGAGATTAAAACCAAGAGAGAAGAGTTCCGACTGTCTACAAAGGGATTTGGGATACAGATTTTTATTAGAAGCTGAGTGCTGAACAGTAAGACTATTTCAGGATTTTTATGATCTGTTTGATAAGTTAGAAATGTTATCAGTGAAAATAATCATTAATCGTTAGCTCTTACCTGTGGTGAACAGAAGGTTTTTATAATTGGATAAAAACCAGAACTCTTTTTTCACTTATTAAGGCTGGGAATTTTTTGAAAGGTAGGAGTCAGTTTGATATATATTATTATAATTTTACAAGTATTAAGGTTGACTTTTAAAATAGCATCCAATTTAATTGTACATTTACAGATAACTGGTTATTGTAGGCATACCTGTAATCATACTTCAGGTAACTTTAATGTGCGCATCTGTCGGGAGGTTATTCTTCAAATTATCATTTTGGGTGGGACAAAAATAATAGAAATCTATCACCAGCTGTTACGGGAGGAGAATATAGCTGAGAGCTTTTGCAGATACAGTGGCTGTGCATGCATTACTTGATTGTCTGTCAGTGTATGGGAATACTTAGGATATAGATACATTTTATATGTATTACATGTGTATATATATATTATATCTGTTTCCTATATGTAAGGAACACAATTGTCTGTGTGTTACATCACTTTGAGGGGTTTGGTTCGATATTCTGGGGTCTCTGTGGTGAATTTATAAATAGAGGATCAATCATCAGGTAAAGTCGAAGCATTAACTAAGAATCCTTGACTGATCATTGTGCTATGGTGGTAGCTGTTGGGGTTCTGCAGTACATGTAAAAGATGGGCTGAGAGAGAGAATGGATTTTTAAAAATGTTTGATGGATTACTCCTAAAACTCATGCACAGCCTGACTGATGTATCACCCCAGCTCATGAATAGTGGTTAACACACCTTGCCTACATTTAGACTTGTGTTCTTTGAAGATGAATTTTGAACAAGAATGTAATTCCAAGTTGTTATACATGATTGCTAGTAAATCTTAACATTTGAACTCTGGATCCTCAGGTTAAATAAACAGGTGTTGGATTTTATTTTTCCTAGGGTATTTAAAAGGGTAGTGTCGTAAAGACGAAGCATCTTATCATCATGGATTACAACTCACCATTTGTCAAGCAAAACCGCCTGCAAATTTTCAAGGGAGTCAAAAGATCAGTGACTTTTTCCATGGGACAAAATGTCCCCACTAAGCCAGAGGTCAAGCGAAGAGGTAAGGATCCATATAAGTTTATATTGCCATGCTTGTCCTGTCACCAAAATTTATTTGAAGTATTATATGATTTTTAGAGATGAAAAACATATTGTATACAAGGTTATTTTCGCCTCGTGTAATTTTTGCCCTTATATATACACTTGTAAACAGTTTCGCCCTGTCTTGAATTATAGCCCAGACACAGTTGTGTTTAAGGATTGAGAGATCATTTGAGACATTGAAATTAGCCCAGTCTTAAATTTGCCCGCAGACAACGAGGCACAAGAGACAAAAATAAAACAGGGGGCAAATATTTCCCGGTATTCAGCATTACCTTGATTGTATACTAGTATGATCAATTTTATCAAAAATTATTTGAAATGAAATAAGAAAAAATGCTTAATAAGGTAGAATTTTAAGAAATAAATTTTAAGAAATTTAATGACTTTTCCTTCTTTTCTGTTTTTTCTTCTTTTTTGTTAGTTTATATGGAAGTTATTGGTTTGTTTTTCAAACACTCCCATGTTATATTGGCCCCACTATCTGTGTAAAAATTTGCAGTGCTAGGGTTGCATGTATCACTTGTGTCCTTTTAATTTCATGCCTTTGTTTAAATATAAGTCGTCTGTTTAAAATGCATGATCAGTAATGAATTTTGGGTGGACACTGATATTGGGGTCAGAGTGACAGTGAAAATACCTTTTAAAGTCACTGGAGGTCTTTTAATGGATTTATTTCCTCTTTACCGACTATATTTTATAATTTATGACTGTTTTGGTATTTACACTTGTGATCAAAGCTTGGCATTGTCAGAGTTTTTGTTCTTTAATTGTTTGAAATGTTGGGGGTTTTTTTATTTAAATTGGTGACATTTGCTTGAATTTAGAATGATATGATTTTTAAGAATTTATTTTTTTAATTAAACAAGGAAGTCTAAAAATAATTTCCATTTTAATACTGCACAAACAGTTATATGATGTTTATAGATATAGTTTCCCTGTATTGAGATGTTTCCAATTTTTAATATTCATTTTTATTCCTTCAGAAAAAAAGGAAGACAAAAAAGTTGCAAGGCACTACAGTTTCCTGGGAATAGGAAAACCCAAAGGTAAGTTCATATATGAAAAACATTGGCTTTATTGTGTAAGTCCTAAAATAATGAATGATATTCCTTTATCTGAAAAAGTTTAGAAGCTGTATACTTGCATGCTCAGATCTAGAGGGGGTAGGGTCTGAACCCCACCCCCACCCCCACCCCCCTTTGAAATATTCAAACTTAAGAAACAAAATTATCACTCGGACATTTAATACATGTAATATATATATTACAACACTCTAGAACATGCATCAAAGTGAGAAAATAAACAATACAATTCATACAATGGTTCTTGCTATAAATGAATATAATATAATTCTTGATAAACTAATCAGTTGTTATACATGTAGTCAATTCACAAACTGGATTCAAAAAAGAATTTTAAACAAATCTTTTTATCTCCAGATTATGTAAGTGGTTATGCAATAATGGGGCCCTGCCCCAACTATTTTATTTAAGGGAGGTGGAAAAAAAAGACTCCATTATTGTAGAGCTCTTTGTAAGTTGACAATAAATACATTGATAAAAGAATTCCATGTGTTATTCAACGTAGGAAGAAAGAGAGAAAGATTTTACATGCATGAATTTCCATTGTTTAATTTTTCTTTTTAATTTTTTTTAGCTTTTTAACTTTATCAGTATTTGATACAACTATTCAATGTATGCATGTTCTGAATTGTTATCATACCAGAGACCTGCTTGTATGTAAATATACTAATATTAGTATCTGGATCCTAGATTACACACCTCAAAATCTGCCCATATATTCAAGAACAATTAATAGATTGTGATTTTGGGGTCAGGGAGTGGAGTCTCTGTTTTTGTTGCTAACAATTTTGGGCACTTAATTATTAATTAACATATTTACAAACTTGCTGAAATTATTTTTAGGATTTATGCAGCATTTCATGCATACCAAAGTTATTTGGTGACAAATGAGATTTTATCACAATTTATTCTGAGAATGGGTGTCTCCTAAATGAGGAAAAACATTATAACATTGCTGTATATACATAGGGAGGAGAAATTTTAAAAAAATGTGAAACCTCAAACCCATCCCCTTCTTCCCCCATTTCCCCCTGCCCCCCTCCTCCCCCCAAAAAATAAATAAAAAATCTAATTATGGCATTTTGGGTAAATTGTATAGTTTGCTGATAGAAGCATAATCTCTGGTACCATCCAGTATATGTGTGAATTGTTTTAAATATTCACTAGAACAAAATAACAGACTGGTCTGAATCAATATCACTCAGCTAGCTATAGACCTCAGCATCGTAGTCGAACCTGAAGGTGGCACCGGAGTTCACAATAAACTGATGAGGAGTTGTGGAGTTATCTCCAAATTAAAATAGCTACATCCTTTTTCCCAATAAACCCCCTTTTCTAAAATAGAAAGACTCCCGTTGAGAGTATATTTAGCAGTGTCAGTGCTAAGGATGCAAATAGTTCTTATCAAAGTTTTTCACTCAATTGAACTGTCGAGGCTTCTACGGAGTACATGTATCAACTTTGACTTATTGAGTTTCTATACTGTGTATCAACCCTGGCTTACTTCTTTATAGAATGATCTCAGGTTAACAGCAGCAATATATATTTCATTACTCTCTCTCCAGGTACTGATTCAGTATAGCCCATAGAAAGAGAAGCCCTATTAATTGGAAAAGATTTTTTTTTCATAACACTTGTTTTTTATTATACACTAAAATGCAGTTAAAAAAAGAATTCTCTTTCTCCTCCTGAAGTTTTTCTACTTTTCTACATCATATTGACAAAACATGATGCGAAGTGTTCTAGGAGAATAGAAATGACTCACATGTTCTATATAATTACTTGTAAATAATGAAGAGTAGCAAAATTGCAGCTGATTACATGAAATAGTCCTAGAATATCGTCTCTTAATTAATAATGAAAAACAAATAAAGTCTAATTTGTTTTTTTTCGAAAAACAAAATTTTTTGGGTAGGGAGTGGAGAAGAACAATGCAAAAAGTAAAGTCGCATTATTGCCGCATGAAATGTGTGATAGCCGTATTACACTTCAGGTTAAGGGCCCTCCTGTGGCTTTATGTTTGGGTGGGGTGAAGTTAAATCCCTCCCGCCTAACAGAAACCCTAGTGTCCCTGTGTTCATTGCTCCAACAGGCCTGAACACAGTGTAAGATGATCCTCATCTCAACCTTTATCAATTCGATCTGAATTGTTTTACAAAAAATCTATTACCATTTTCTTACTAAGTTTTTAGATGAAAAGATTCATTTTAATGCTGTGGGTTTGAATTTGCGTGATTTCTTTGTTCTTGACGGAGGTAAGCACAGATTTCTTTGTGAGATTGTTCATAATGTATTTGTGATATTTGTTGGGGAAGAAACTGCCAAAGAAATTGAACGTTTACAGTTGATGGCTGCGATTTGCATTTATAAAGGTATTTGAACAAAAACTAATTAAAAGATTGTGTGATCTTGCATTTTAATTAAATTGTATTTGTATTCGAGACATTTTCTTCGGCTGTACATCTGTATCAAAGACATTTATTTATTAAAACTAGTTTTTACATTACATGTACTGTATATTAATTACTATATCCAGAATCTGTAAATACACAGAAGACAAAAAATGCACAGCTATTAAAATAGCTAGCATGTTATAAACCGCCTACATAAGATGGTTTAAAGTGTTACTTAGGTAATAGGGAAGATTGTGATAAAAAAAAATTTAAAATTAATACACATGCATATGTATGAATTTTGATAAAATCACCATTTCATCATATATTACAATAATTTTCTGACACAGAAATTTAAATGTAAATTCTAGTTGAATCATATATTGAATCAGAATTAAACAGTATACACATGTATGGTACATATAAACAATTCCCAAAGGCAGTCTGACAGAGCACAGGTGCATAGCAACAAGGGGAGGGGGGTAGGGCTCCACTTTTTTAAAGAAATATTCCTTTTCCTAATAAAGATAAATGTACTAGCCAATTGACCCCTCCACCATTTGTTTGGCCCCTACCATTGAAAAACTATGCTATATGCCTTGAGCATGCCTATGCAGAAAATGGCCATGTTTTATGCATAAAGAAGCAGATGGCAGTGGAAAAGATGCAAGATAAACTTGTTTCAAGATAATCTTTTCTTCTTTTTGGATGAGACTGAAACAGGCTGACATTTTCATGAAATTTGACATGCTGGCAGTTCTTAAAAAATGACATCATAATGTTGATTGCTGATATACGTACAGCAATTAGCAGGACTGCCAATGATGTGTGTTGTATACTAGGCCTGCCATTGACGAGATGGACTGTGGACTGTAGTGTTCCGTGGTCACTGACGGTAGTTCGGTCTTGTTGATGGATGGCCAGTCCAGACGTGGGGGACAGGTTTATGGTGCCAAACATCTTGTTAGTACAGCCTTTTAACAGTCTTTCTTTTCCATTCATTGTCCATGTTGTTTTACAAACAATCAAAAAACATGAACCTGCCATTTCTTTGCCATTATGTAATTTTGTAATCAGTTGATGCATGTTTGCATGCATGCCACAAGTATGAAGGGTTGAGGTGCCTAATTTATCTTGATCCAAAATTTCCTTTTAGAATGAAGGGTCATATGGTGTTAATGGAAAAATTCGTAGCCAAAAATAATTGGATGAGTTTTTCAAATTTATCAAAGAGTTTTATGTCCTTGGTCTCAGAATAACTCCATATAATTGCTACAATGATATAATCTTCAAAAACAAATTTAGTTGTGAACAGACCTTGCCTGTTCCTTCACCTTTTGCTTCACCTTGGAGTCAACCTCTTTGTGGATGAAGCATGGATCTGGGTATCAACTCTTGTCTTAGTCAGTGAGTTTATAGATTGATTGATGATTTCTCCTGAAGTCTACTGGGGTTGATGACCAGTACTTGCATAGTCTTCTGCTTCAGTGGGCTGTCTGCTCTAAAGCTGGCACTCAAGTTCATTGGTGTTTGATGGACCATAATTGTTGACATAAGGCAGAAGATTGTTTGGTTTGGGATTCAGTTACTAAATTGTTCCATGCACACAGTTAATTTTCTGGCATTGTCCAATCCTCTGTCAGTAAAATCAAAGCCTGAATTCTCTTGCCAAGATTTTTCCTTCTTTTGACAGGCTTCAAGGTCATTAATCTGTTGACCAATATTTTGCGTAAATTAATTGTGCCCCTCGGAGGGGAAAAAGCCATTAACCTCTGGGTAACAAATTAATAATGTACAGTTCGGCCTGGAAGAATGGACTAATATGAGCATGCAGGTGTATACAGCCACATGTACCATCAATCACATAGAATACACTGCTGGGTCGGCCGTAGATAATCCTAGTACAAAGTACTGGTACCTTACTTACAAGAGTGCATAATACATGTACCATTTACACTGTCTTTTTAAAAATTGGATATGCATGCATGGAATCCAAATTAAATAACTTATCTATATTCAGACCATATAAAAATCTTGTCCCTATATATTTATGAATTATTTATAAGAAAATTGTCAACATTCTTTTTGATATTTAGGGACAGAATTAATGCATATTAATGAACTTTTCGTTTGATTGTTTTAAAAGAGAAAACAGGCTCTGTGGGTTTTAAAAGAACAGAAGCCAAAATTTTGTTTTTCAAAATTGCTTGGTTTATAATAGGTATAACATCAAAAATGAGGCTCAATACAGCGAACAGTTGGAACAGGTAATTCAGAGTTCAATAACTGATTCATTGAAGAGCTTATGTTACTTAATAATAGTTTAGTTGGGTTTTGTTGTCATTTGGTTGACATTCTTAAGTGTTAGGCAGATGAAAGAGGATCTTTCACACAAACAATGTTCTAAACAGCAAGATGTCCACGTTTGTTAGAAATTTGTTTACTAGTTTTTGTTTTGTCAATAACATGATGGCTTGACAAGTTTGATCCTTTCAAGTGTTTTGTTGACATTTTCTATTTAATACAAATTTGCACGAATTGGGTTGTGTAATTGATATAATACTTTGCTAAAAGGAAAATAATGGTCAGTTAAAAATCCTCACTGAAGAGAGTTAGAAATGATGAAGTACTTATATAGATCCTTGTTTCTGTTTTCTGCATTCAGTGGTTTACACCCCCCTCCCTTCCCCAGTACCTTATATTGATGAGCTTGTTTTCATACTAAATTTACTTTTTATATGGTCCAAAGGGGAGGAGAGGACACCAGGGATGTCTATTTATAACACAGATGAAAGGAGACATATTGTCTTGCTGGCTGGGTGAGTGCTGGTCAGGGCCATCAACCTGTCAACGGTACCTAGCCCTGACCAGGACTTATATGAAGCTGAGTGTTTACATCAACACCAAAACAACAAAAAAAGTACCGCTGTGCATGAGTACAAAAATTATTGCAAATGACAAATGTTGGGTTTTTTTAATGTCCGTGCACGGAGGAATGAGATGCACTTAGTTGTATGGAATGTGACTGTGTAAGAAGCACAGGGTGTGAGAAATTCTGCTCATTTCATTCGAAACAGTTTTTTCATGGTGTGACTTGTAGCAGAAAGTGAAAAAGACCCAGCATTAGTTGAGTGTTGTCTGGGAATCTATGATGAGGTTTTTACACATTGGACTTGGTGGAGTGGAGGAGGAGGACTTTGGGACTCCCAAGCTCTTGGACATTTGGAAAAATCCGGACAGATTTGGATCACAGAAATTTAATTGTAGGATATGTTAATTACTTAAGATATGGTACTTTAATATGCCCAATGTTATTTTTGCCCACTGCCTTCAAGAAAAGAGTTTATTCTTTTTTTCCAGAATTTGTTGCAACTAAAATTTTTTAAGTAGGTGTCCATTTTGCATTGTTAAAATTCAAAGGTTTCTGACCAATGGGGCAAATACAACATGTATGCGTAACTTGTAAGTTTTCAGACAAGATTTTATTAGTTAAATTGATTTATTACCGTAGTTATCCCCCTTAATGTAATTAATAGACATTTTAATTTTAATTTTTACTTTGGATTTCTTGTATAAATAGCAAATGAATTCCATAAAAGATTAATTCCCTAAAAAAAAGAGATTGCATAATTAATTTAAAAAATGATCACTAAGTACAATGAGTGATTAGTTTAATTACAGTATTATCCATGCTTTTGTCAGCTCAGATAAACACAATTCAGCAAAGTAGTACATACCAACATGTAATGTTTTCGGACAGGTCATTGTATTGGAGAGGATCAGATTTGTCCTCTGTCATTCCTAGCCCAGTAATTGATCGCTATCTTGATGTCTGAATGCGGTCATGTCATTTTGACAAGTTTTAATTGTTATACTAGGTAATCTGACAAGGCCAGACTTCAAAGCAGTCTTTATGGCAGATAAGATCTGCTGATCACTTTTTTCAATCACCATTACCCCGGGCAGTATTGTCTACAGTAATGCATGCATGGTGCAGTTTCTCTCATTCAGTATACCTCCAGAATGATGTACATGTACTTGACTTAGAGAATTGTTTGATATATCTTAATTTGAACTGGGATTACTTTGGAAAGTTGAAGCAATGACTGTGTTGAAATCTAAGAAATTCTCCAATGGGAAGATACTTGTGGGTATGTAGACTGTTTTTCCTTGATACTTCCAATGTTATATCTAATACTGATAGTCATGCAGCTTTTACATGTAGAATTGTTTAGAGGATTCCAAAGAATTTATGGCTGTAGATGTGATGGTAACCAATTTTCTTTTAAAACTCTCTATTGCATTGAAACCTAATACCAGTAATCTTATATTGCTTCTTAAAATAGCTTTTTTTAATGTATAAAGAAATATTTAAGAATGAATATTATTTACTTGCAGACTGCCAATGATTATTTACACAATAAATCAATTGAAAGTAAACTTTTCATAGAGTGTCAAAGAAATAAAAGGATTTGTATTGCACTTATATCACTTAATTTAACTTTTTATAGATGACAAATTTTTAGAAATTACAACCCCCTCCCACTTTCCTATACCTCTTTTAGTCAGTGGATGCATATTTAATTATTTCCTAGCTGTATTTGCACATTTCGTGAGCAAATTAATGACTATATCTATTTTAACTAGATTTTACAATGTTTCGGTACCATAATGGAGAGATATTCATTACAGCTGTTTCCTGCTTTTAAACAATTCCATTCCTTTAAATCAATGTTGATTGATATTTGATGAATTTCAGATTTTCAATGTTTTAAAGACTCTTTTAAAAAATGAGTAATTCTACAAATCGCAGGTACATGTATTATATGAACTATTAATTATTTTACAATTTAAATTTCTTGTAAATAAAACAAAAATGATGAATTTTTCATATTTAACCCAAGCCGGCAAAAAGGAAATCATTAAAGTGTTATATGTTTTATGGGCATTAAAACTAAAAAAAAAAGAGGAAATTGTCTGTGATTTCCTTGTGTGCAGATCTTGAATCCTCCACTCTCTTAATTGCATCGACCTGGTAACTTGATCTCCCGTAACCATCATGACATGGGCCTGTTGATGTCCCATTAATCTTCAGCTTAGTTTTAACTCGGCTGAGGTAAATGTAGGGGCGTCTTCAATGTTTCTGATGAAACAGTCCAGAATATACTTATAGATCCATGGTGCATTCTGTATGATCTCACATCATATTGTTCTCTGGGTGCATTTATCAAGTATAATCTTTCCTTGTTCTGTGTTAATTGTCCTACTAAAACTTGGAAATCCCTTTGGTAGCCCAATGCTTTATCCAACAGCAAGCTAGCTAGCTACAGTCAGACTGCCTCTCAGAATATCCAATTTTATTTTTTAAAAATATTGTTTGTGAATACCATCAAACTTCGGCATTAGACATGTGACAGGAACTGTATCCGATAACTCCATAGCTCTGTACAGTGGTGTTTTTATATAGAGATCTGGGAGGAACTGTCACAAGTTTATTGCTGCCAGGCTAATATAACTAACTCGTTGATGCCCCCTGTTGTAAAACCATTTCAGGCTGGCATGTTTTTTCCTCCATGCTCTATAGACTGTTTTAGCCATCGGAAGTGATCAATTGGAAGTTGAGTAGTGTTTCTTGATAATTCCACTGAATTGGCTGTTTTCATAATGGATTAGGACTCCAGTGTAGACATATGTAATGTGTGAACTACCACGTCATGTACAGTGAAGTCGTTAGTTTTATACAGTGAAGTTGTTAGTTTTAATGAGCCACGTGGAAAAAGAAGGGAGAAAATTTTTTTGGCTCTTATTGCAGCCTCACAGCTGCTCAAATGATATTTCTGATTGTGGATGTGTGATTGTTTCTAGAATTTAACTGAATATAATGGGATTTTAATTACAAATCTGATTTATCCTTTAAGCTGGTTAGTACTAAAATGGAGCAGAGTAGACCAAGATAATATGAATATTGATTGTTGATATGTAACGTGAGAGATATAGAAAGAGACTGTTGGTCACGCCTACTACACTAGATGGTAACAATGGCAGATTAAAATTTTTGTTTTACCTGTGTAATTGTTTATCTCCAGGATCAATCATAGTTTACATAGCCATTTATCGAACTAACTGATGTTAGTCACGACCATAGCTGATCAGAAGGTAAGAATGAAATTATAGGTCAGCTGGATCAATACCTCGATCCTTTACTATACAACGTTATGTGTAATATGCTTGTTGTGTAATATATGCCAACACACCTATGTTTAGAATGACAGAGAGACACATTTCACTATTGTGTAAAAGAGGGACTCTTTGCTTTAGTGTTTAGAGGCGTTAGATTTCAGTTCCTCCTCAACCTCGCACATTTCACAGGGTGGAGTCCTGATCGCAGATAATATCAGAGCTCTCTTTGAAGCTTGTAACGGCAATTCTCTCCCTGACTGTATCTGGATTCTAATTTTGAGTGTGTTTTGATGTTTTAACTGTCACAGAAGGTAATAACTTAATTTGGGACTTTTGAAATACTCCATACATGTCATTATATTGTGATTTGAACTCTACTAAGGATGTTTACAGTAGATCCATTCTTTTTTTTGTGAAAAATTTACTTCCTGACAGAGAGCAGATTCTTTATAGATTAATAAATTTCATTAACGTTAAAAAACTTGATTATCCTCACAGAGTAAGACGTCAGTCGCCATGGTAACTGTTTTTTCTATTTATTTTGTGGGAAGAGATTTTTTGGTGTATATTGATTAAATCATCAAATATACAGTTTCTAATAAAGGAACCAAAATTCCTGCCATATAATTACAGCTTTGTGTTTTTTCCGATTACAAGTATGATAAATTTCTGTGTATTAATTACATTTAGCATGTATAGAGATCAGTCAATTAATGTATCTTGAAAAGTGATGGTTTACATATACAATATGTTAAGATTTGCAATCGGCTTTTATGTGAGATAGATAATAGGTTATGGTATACACAGAAAAATCTTAACTCTGCCTTACATTTCAAACTTTTCAAAATCTCCAAGAGGAATAACGATGCACGTAACAAAATATTTCAGCATATAGTTTTCTTGATCAAAATCGCACACAGTACAAAAACTGTAGTACTACCGGCTATAGTGATGTGCTCAGTTATATTGACTGTTGGATATTTAAAGTGTTTCTTCATCTCTGCAAATTTAAGGATTTAGTAGTCAGGAAACCCCCTTCCTCATTGTGAACAACCTGGGAATTTCAGTGCTGTTATCTTGCGGGTAGATAAGGAAGGGGAAGATTCTCCTCATTTTTTGTGACAAAGACCTGGGCGCTATTTGTTATCTCCCCTTTTATCAATTGAAACTTTACTTATTGATAATATTAAGAGCTGCTGTAGTATAGCCTCTGATACTGGATGCAAATTAAGGCCTAAAATGTGTTCATTGAGAGTAATATAAGGTGATAATCCCATGGGATTATGTGGAGATAATGGGATTATACAGGTCATTTGCAGGTGTAGGTAAACAATGGGAAGGTTGTAAAGACCTGATAGATGTACTCATCTTTGCATGTTATTAAGGCAGCTGAATTGTCTAGGAAATGAACTGGTTTTTGAGTTTGGATATTTATCCAGACTGGCAATAAGGGGACTTATCATGGCTGATGATATAGTACAGTATGCATAGAATATTGATTAATTTTTGTGGTGCAAAACTTTCCTGTGCAGCAGAAATAAAACAAAATGAAGGAGATCAGGGGGAATCTTTGTTGGTTTATTGATCTTTAATATGAAATTGGGGGAATGAAATTAAAGTTTTCTCCTGATTCGATCATTTGATTCCCCCATAGCAGGGTTGGGATATTGATATAGGAGATCGGAAGCGGAAACAATGCCCTGAATGGAAAATTTATTACTGTCTGGTGTTTGGCACCAAAGAGAGTTTTCATTGGGGCAAGGTTTCATTGGATTTGTTTGCATGGATAGACAGTAGATGACGTTTTCCATTCGATGATGTAACTAGATCTTCTGATGAGTAACTCTTCCTCTTCTCTATTACAGTTCCAGTGACCAGAAAAGATCCCTTCCAGTTGGATAACCATGTTCAATTGGAGCACGTCAGATATAACAGCAAGTCTACCCCTGTCCTGAGAAGTCACTCGTTTGGGGGCAGTCTAGCCATGAAGGCCCACCATGACATCCAGCATTCCCCCTCAGGGGCCCTTGTTCTGGGGGAGACACTCCGAGCGCGGGGACACTGGACCCTCCATAAGAACTCCCCCACCTCCAAGTCCAGCACCAGCCTGAGCTTCAAGAAGTCCCCAAAAATGCCGAAAGTCCCAAGGCCCAATAGGACTCTACTTATGTTTGATAGCGTCAAAAAAGGAATAAGGTAGTGATTTTATGAGTCTTGTGATTTACTTTTTTTTTTTAGATTTTTAATTTATACTTCTATGAACGAGCAATGACTCAGTGAGTTTCATATCTTAAGGAAATATTAATTGTGTGCGTGGATACATACACTTTATTTGAATGAAGAGATATTGCGTGGTTGAATAAGATACCATCTAATCACAAATATTTATTGGTAGCAGTTCTGAGAAGATTATATTTATTGGGAAGATTTTTTGTTTTTAATTTCAATTGTCCTGAGGCGTGTTATGAATTTTTATTACTTTTGATTTAATATCTTGATCAGAATACATATGTATATTTATATTGGTGATATGGCTTTAGGGGAAATTTATACTTGATTGTCTCTTAGGTAAAATTCTTTTTTATGTTTTTTTATTTATATCTTTCTCAGGGTCAGTCGATATTTTATATATCAAAGTACACTCCGCATTCATGGATTTTAAAATGTCAGTTCATTTGCTGCATTTTATATTGTTTTTTTTTTTTAAAGTTAAATAAGGTGTCGATTCACAAAATTACAAAAAAAACACCAAAGATTAAAACCTATTATAATCGTTACAAGTCCTATAATTTTTAGATAGAAAACTTGAATTTTGACAGGAAATGGGTTCAACAGATTGTCTGTGTTTTATTTTTCAAAGTGACAATTAGCTAGAGGCAGAGTGCATAATTAGTAACAGTAAATTAGCCATTGCTTTACCTGACCCAACACATTGACTTCTGTGTCTAATGCCTCAAGCTCAGCGGAATGTCAAGTATGCATCAACAAAGGAAAGAAGAGCTTCCATGACAAGTTATTTTCACCTGGAAATGCATGCAAGAGTCCATCTGTGTTGTCATGATGTAATTGTATAGATCAAAAACTTTCTAAAGTTCAGATTATTTGGGAAAAGAAGCAGAAAAGTACTTCAGTTGTGTGAGACATGCATGTCCATAGCTGATCAACTTGTCATGCAATTTATCAGCCGATATGGTGGTTTATGGTGGTAGCTAATTTGGTGTGAAATTTATACCTGGCTCCAAGGGTCTTGGCATGAGGGGGTCACTGAATTCAGTTGTAAAGATAACTGTGGTTAAAGAAGGCTGGTTATTATAGAACTGGTATGGAATGCATCATTACACTAGCTCCAAAAATAGCATCTACCTGGCCACACTTGAAACATGTTGTACCTTGTATATAATATTGTAGCAATTTAAATACAAGGAAAGATTGATTGACCGAGATATGATATATAAATATATAATTATTTGAAAATCATACAATAAAGAAGTTGTCATTGTGGTCATGAGATACATGTATTACATCAATGAAGAAAATGGAGTGTGTATTTATGTAGGTATAATGCTGTAGTGCTGCCTTACTTGTGCATCACATAGTAAAATATATGATGACATGCGTGTGTTTCTCGTATAATTGCTTCCTCAGACATTTAGTAGGTTTGGAATGTCATCTCCTTGCTAATTATGAGTAGTGCTTGTGTTACATAAGTACATTTTGTTGTGCTGTAAGCAGAAGGGACAGATGCTTGTTTGTCATAGACATGTGGCTCTCATTAATGACAAAAGCTGGGATTTAAAAACGATCAGCTATATCTGAAATATCTCATTAATGATAAACAGTAAACACACCCATCTATATAACAATTGTGCGCGAGGGACTCGCAGAGTCTTTTATATGTCTATAGAACTATAGGGACAATTTTATGAAAATTGCGATGTCTGACTCACTAGAATCTTCCTTGCTCGCGTAATCCCCATTTTGAATGAGCATTAGTCATATGAAAAAAACGAAATTCTTCCTTCTGAAATAAGATGCTTGTATAAACAAATGTAGCAGAAAATGTTTCATTTTTCACATCATTATCAAGATTTTGAGGAGGCAATTAATGTCACTTTATAGCAGTTTTTACTTCTTTTTAATGTCTATGTTAACTAAAAGCCTTTCTGAATCATAACATGGATAAAATTTACACAAATACATTTGATACCAACATATAATAATAAATGATGAAGAGTTTTATCTCTGTTGTAATCTATATATTTTTTATGAATTTAATTAAGGCCTATAACCTTGAAATGCAGGTGTTCTATAATAAATACAAATAAAAATGTCACCGATTCTGTACAAGGGCTACCAATTGACAAATGCTTTCATATTAACTTTTGTGTATATGTATTTGCATATACCGGTATATGTAAATAAGTGATACATGTTGTATTTAGTTTATCCTCATCTGAATCTAAGTGTACATTTTTTTCACCCATATGGCATCCAAATGGCAATTTAACCGGTTTTTTCTCTGTTACAGAGATTTTATCCAGGCCACCAGGGACGATATAGGGGCTCTACATTCCAGGACTGTTGACCAAACTACCACCTCACAAGTAAGAACTGAAACATTCGGATCTACATCTAATGGAAAAAACACATTGACACCAATCAAACACCCAGCAAACATCACATAGAACTCAGACCAGCATTCTCTGCTACGTCACTTTTTCTTCTATTGAAGATTCCCGAGTGGAAGATTTTGTATATAAACACTGGAATGATTGGTCAACCCTTTCGGATCGAGTCATATAATAATTAGCAATTTTTTAGGATCCTTTTTTTGTTTTAGTTGATTTAAACCACAACAAAATTTTCACAATTAAGCGAAATTATTAAGACAAGTTTCTGAGTCGAAAAGAATTATAATTTAATTTCTGGAACTTTAACTCTGTAGGGAAGATTGCTGGAAACAGACAAGGTAATGACTGCCAGCATTGTCGGGGATATGTCCTAATCAATCTAATTATGTTGTTTGTGTAAACTAATTTTTTTAAAAGCATCCTTATCCTGCATGAGATGTTGATGAAATAATTGTGTTTTGTCGGTATGGTTAGCATGGAAACTGTACCACTATGTGTGTCAGCATGTCTTGCACTAATTAAGGGTTAGATATTACAAAGTTGCACTGCATACCGTCATTAAGTTTTTCCCTCAAGTTGTGGTCGTGCATATAAATGTATGCATGAATAGTAAGGAAGTACCAGTTTATCCAAAGAATTCATTAACTTCCCTAAGACTTCGCCGAAAGAATCTTTCAAATTCTGTTAGATCTAATACAATGAGTACCTCCTGCCCCCATGCCTTATTATAGCAAGTACACCTTAAAGATGAAAAGATGGGCGGAATAGAATAGCTTCAATGGGGGCTATTCCCCGACTAGGTTCTGAGTATACCTCTAGCCTACATGCCTTATACCTCAAAAATGAAACATAAAGGGGGAGGGGAGGGGGAAGAAATGGAAGCAATTCCTGGGTTCTCCAACTTCACCCCCACCCCCTTTCAAACAAAAAGAAAAAAAACCCAGATTCTAATTCAGCTGTGAACTGTACTTTATATGTAGGTTATGGACATAGTTGTGATGTCATTTGTTCACCTGATTCTCTGTTTATGTTTGGTCAACCATTATTTGTGTAGGAAGGAAGTGTGGTGTTTATTATTACAGTAGTTTTTCCCTGCAGATGGTAGACATTATTGCATAGAGATGATCAATAAACTAACTGTAGTGTTGCAGTACTGAAAGCTACGGTACCTAGTAGTTCATTTTCGTCAGACGGGGTGATTGACACAAGAACCATCTTTGTTGAAGATCAATATATAGTGGCCAATTATATATTTCTTTACGTAAATTTTAACAAGCAGCCTAATTTTAACCCTTAACTGTTCATTGTAGAACTTTTCAAGATTGAAGTAGAAACTTAATTTGATACTTGTGTTTTTTTAAGTATATCACCATGCAATCCATTTACTTAGAATAGACGAAAACAAGTACTTGGATGATTTCATGTTTAACTATGTGAACTTTATTAAGATTCTTGGTGTGGCAAATGGTCGAGGCTTTAATAGTATAGATTCACTTGTATGGAATTTCTTGATAAACATTTAAATGAGAAATAGATGTTCTTTGCAAAATTTCAAATAAACTTGTTATGGGTTGACGTGCATATTAAAATGTATCGTTTTCAGCATGAGAGACCAAAAGGTCTCATATATCATGATTTTAATCCACCTTTACTGCTAACAATTACTGTGTACAATAAAATGGAAATACTTTTAAAGTTAACTGCCAGATTTTTAAGAAGACAGGCAATTTATCATTATTTGGGACAGTCAGTGCGACCTTCCTGTTCAAACCAAATAACATTTTATTGGGAGTCTTAAACATTAGCAAAATAAAATCTTTTTGAAACATCTGAAGAAATGAGGGTAGACAAATGGCACCATTCTCCTCATTACTGTATTTTTATAGCAGTGGTCTAAGTGGCTCAAATAAAAAGCTTGTAAACAACTCATTCAGAGTGTGATTTTTTACACTGAGTACCATTAAGAAAATTTGATTTCTGAGTTAAGGAGCAATGCATGCAGATGTTGTCATTTTGATTTACACATAAACACCCCTTCTAGCAAAATATATTTGTATGGTCTTTTAAAGAAAAATTATGAAGCCAGGAAAGCATATTAAATTTGATTACAACTGAACATTGTTGAGAATTTCAATACATGTACATGTATATGAATTAAAAATACAAGATCAGACTTATTTTTCTTAATATATTAATATCATTGAATGCACATTTGAAATGAATAGAAAACAGACAACAAAGAAGACTGATATTTTGTTTCTTTATTCCAGCAAATTAAATCTGCTGAGAGATACCTAAAGAGATTAGAATTTCATCTGGCAAAGGTAAGAAACAGAGAGAGAGAGAGAGAGAGAGAGAGAGAGAGAGAGAAAGAGAGATTATGATACCTTCGATTTGTAATTGATATCAATTTGGTTCACTAGATGGTCATTGGATACCTGATTCTCACACAAAAGACGTTATTCTTGAATTAAGTTAGTTTTGACTTTTGGGATATATGACTGAAGCGCAGAGAGTTTATTCAATATCATTAGCTAATAAAGATACAAATGTTACATATGTAAGATGATCTTTTACGTTTTGCTAGTAAATGGATCGAGAGTATGAATCAAAAACTAGAAAAATTTCATTATTTTCTGGTACAGCATGCACTGCTAAAGAATTTCATTATTATCTGATACAGCATACAATGCTAAGGAATTTCATTATTTTCCAATTTAGGTTGAGGAACTCCATGACAATTATATTGTACAACAACAAATGAGAGAAGGTGAGTGCAATCAAACTGGATTATAAAGTCATGGCAGGATTATCATAAACAAAGTAGCGCATTCAAAACAGCTCACATATTTTCTTCAGCTATTAGATCTCTGTGGCAATTCACAATGAAAGCCTTCCAATTTAACAGCTGAAAACAAAGCTATATGAAGAGATTTAAAGATAAGATGAAACCAAAGCCTCTTGTTGATTTTCTTTTTTCTTGCAGACTACCCAAATTCTCACACCAGTTAATGCTTTTTACTATCTGTTGGAACTCATTTTTGAAAACAATTTTTCAGGTACTAGAACCTTGCAGCGTGCCTTCATAGTATCTCCCCATCGCAAGAAAGACTCAATGGAGAGAGTTCGATACGGACTGAAGGAATGCTCACAGGTTGGTATTGACCGAGACACAAGCTGCCATATGAAGTTAGAGAAAAGCAGCATCATAAATCAGGCTTAGTTTGATATGGAAACTATTAAAGCAATCCATATTGAGCTAATCAATAGTTTAATTTCTTGTTAATGACTTTCTCGTTTTTATATCAAGAAAATGGAAAAGAAATGAAAGGCCAAGAAAAAAACAAAAAACAAGTTTGTTGCTTTTACATTGAAGATGCTGTTTTTACACTGACAAAAATTACAATGAATTGCCCTTGTTAAAATATCATTCTGTAATGTCCTTCCATCAAAGTGAAAAATAATCATACAAAGAATACTCAGAGTCATAACCATTCCATGTGGCCTTATTTCGCCCCAAACTATAAATTCAACTTCAGTGCTAAATAAGAAATTCAAGTTTGAAAGGTGCTAGTAAAGTACTAATACTTGTAAATGATATTAAATTTTAGGCAATATAATAATATCAAACAATATTTGTTGGTATGACAAAAGTTTTGTTTGTTTTCCATCAACATATTTAATAGATGCAGTTGTTTGTGATTAATGAATTTTTCACAGTGTCAAGAAATGTCTTTCTTGATAGTTTTATTGTTAACCAGTAAACCTTGTTATTTCAATCTATTGTCCTCTAAAAGATCAAAGACAATCAATGTTAGCAAAAAAAAAAAAAAGAAACAACACTAAACACCATTGCCCAGAATTTCTGGGTAGATCAGCAGGTCTAAGATCTTCTGTTCATTATCATTTGTCATTCTCTCTACCTGTTCCATCACTGTCAAGTTCAATGCAAGTTCAGGAAACTTGTGTTAAAGCTTACCGTATATTCTACAAGGTAAAAGGGAGAGAACTCTTAGAAGATTTTGTAATTAAAGTGGATGTTTCTATTTTGTAGACAATGTGCTCCATTGAGGCACAGCTGGAGGCTATGATGGGAACTTTTTCATGTAAACTAAAAGGTAAATTTTTTAATATCAACATTATTATATGTTTGTAAAGTGACATGTCAATTACTGATTCCCTGTGCGTTTTTGTTGTAATAAAGTGTATATGTCCTATCAGGAATGGCTGGATTTGCCAGGCTGTGTCCAGGAGATGTGTTTGAAATTGTTGTCAAACACGGCCACCAGAAGTGGAAATCTAAAGGTCGGATAGAAAAGAATGGAACCCAGAGGTGGGATCATCCTGACTTTAAATTCAAGGCAGTCATTGGAGATGTTTTTAACATTAAGGTACATTCATTTCCCCTCCTCAAAATAAATATTATTGGTTGGTCAGTTGTTTTCAGTGATGTTGAAGTGGGTTACCTCTATTTTTAAAGCAATGAAAGTGTTGAGTGTAATTTGAAAGAGTTAAGAAAGTGGACTTGTAACTTCAGGGCATTGAGCTGAGGATGCTGAAGTCGGTGACCCTGGGGCAGAAGAAGTGCGAGACCAAGGAGTTGTTCTCGGCCAACCCCCAGCTGATGACGGTCAGCATCAACACAAACGGCTCCCTCAAACTCAGCGTCATCATCATCTGGAAGTAAGTCACACATTTGGCAGTTTGTAACTTTAAAGTGGTTATCAGTATTCATTGTATCAATATTTAACCTACCCCCAAAATAAAAATGATACTGTTGTTTTGTTAATTTTCTTGAATACCAATTACGTGGATTTCATTGTTGAATATATCAATGAAATTTGATGTTCATTGAAGTCCAATTTCCATAACATATTTCATTGATAGGATCATTGGCCACAAATTTACATATCCTTGAAACTGTGATTTTTGCTAAATCCACAAAAAGTGATGCCCATGAATATTGATGAAACCACAATAGCCAGTTCATTTATTAATCTTATAATGTGTGGTTTCTGTTTATTTCCCTAGTCCTCTGGACGGTGTGGAGGAGACTATGCCATACTTTGACGTCCCTCTCCGACAGCCCAGCACCCCCAGGAGGCGACCAGTGTCAGTAATGGCTCTCAATGGAGAACTGGTAGGTGCAATTCCTCTACTACAGCATCTTGCATTTGTTATCTCTCTGATAATTACCTTTTCTTTACATTAATATAGGAATTTACCATGCAATTATGATACCAGTAAATAAGATATTTTGTTTTGTTTTCAAAAAATCATTAAAGTCCGTGTTTGTAGAATGTTTATTGGAAGAAATTTTGTTTTGTGTAAAAAACTTTTTTGTAGAGTATTTTGAAAATTAATAAGATTTATTTTGGTGCAATGTTTCAGAGCCAGAGTGATTTTCTGGGAGCAGAGAGAAGGTACTCCAATCCCATCAGTATGACACAAACAAAAGACGATAATTTCATTCTGAGAGCCTCGGCTCCCTCTAGTGTACACCCATCACCTCATCACTATGGACACCATTTATCCAGCCAATCAAATGCCATGTACTTGCCCAGCGGTGCTTCCCCCCAGTTTAGGAATGCTCACTCTCCCCCCGTAACGTCAAGACTTGTGGACCCTCGTCAACAGATACCTCAGAGATATACTGTGTCACAACCAAACTTGAACTCAGGGGCGGGAACCTCCCCAACCCCCAACAGAATTACACAATTTCTGTCCAGTGGTTCTAGCGATACATATGGAAATATGCACTTTAATGTGGCCATGGGACATGGCATAACCTTGACTAAGAACGAGCCTGTGCACATCGAGGATGCATTGAACAGTTTAAGTGCTAGTTTAGAGGATTACCACGGACAGTACCGAGAACTGGAGAAGTTGGAGGATGTGGTGGTTGTGTTGGAGCAGGTTCTGAGAGTAAGTACTGTTAGTATAGATCAGCAACCATGAAAGTATTGCTTTCATGGAAGTTTTGTTAACACACGAATTGGTCTTGATAGTCGGGCATCACTGCAAAATGTAAATTGATGTATAGAATGGTTTATGTGTACTTCGACATGTTGCAAGGAAATTTTATTTTCATTGCTTCTTGCGTGACTTTCAAGTTTTGATACCTATTTTGTTATGGAAATGCACTTCAATTTTACTGCCATATAAGAAGAATTTTAGTTTGATAAAAATTTAGTTTTAGTGCCAAAAATTAGTGTATGGTTTTGGGGGGAACATGTATTTTTAAGGAAACTCTCTTTCTTTGTGTGAGGGTAATAAGCATATTGAATATTAGCTACTGGTATCTCAACACTATTACTGATGCCAAAATTTTGCTTACCCTATATTTATATACTATATCTAGACATTTTTATGCCCCCTCATACTAAGGACCATGTCATATTTAGGCAAATATATTTAACCATTACAATTCTGGTTTTATCTTGTATTTTAACAAACAGCAGTGCTTATACCATATCTTTAATTGTTGACCTCTGATAGTTCAATTCATTTAGTGCTTTCCTTTCATTGTACATGTATATCATTTTTAATTATTTTACTTACACAGAAGGAATCTAGATGTAGTTCTCGGTCGGGCAGTATATGTGTGTCTGTTCGGGATGCCCTTGGTGCTTTTGATTTCTTGGATACTGAGGAGACAGAGGAAGGAGGGGAGACAAATCAGTATGTTCCCATTTTCATTTGAATGAAACTTGTTACATTTTTCAAAACAAGATACATGTAGTTCAATATTAAAAATGCTGAATTTTTTGCCTTTTTTCTTCAGAGAATCTACAATTTTCGACCATGTGATGTCTAGTCCTGAATCAACAGCTAAGACAGCTGATTCTGGCATTGAATCACTGGCCAAGCGGTTGTCAGAGGATGTCAATCTGGGATCCAGTGAAGGTTCAAGTCCTCTTCCCCCCAGCACTGGAAACGAACA